>CM064491.1:39042261-39394564 GCA_032716605.1 Paralithodes platypus
GACTAGAAGCTAAAGATAATCTTTTAATGGTAACCGGAATAGGATGGAAAATACGTCATCGTAATTGAACGCAGGTAATTTGTGTTATTACATATAGTTATGCTGTTGTAGTCCATATGCTCTCTCTCTCTCTCTCTCTCTCTCTCTCTCTCTCTCTCTCTCCAATAACTAAAACAAAACATGAATATATATTTATTTTATACATATATATATATATATATATATATACATATATATATATATAGTGTTTAGTATCACATTGTATATGTATCTCGTATTTATATACCTTCTAATACTTGAGCATATATGTATATTTCTATGCATTTATTATCGATCTATATATTTTATATATTTATCAATCTATATACTATTTAAAACTGCCTCTCTCTCCCCTCTCATAATCCCCTAGTCAACATTGTATCCATAATCTTTCCTAATAATCAACTCACGGTATCAAAACAACACAAACAGCCTCGCACAGATCAAAAGGTCTGCCTTCACCGTGTATTCTGTACCCTCTCTCTCTCCCTCCCGATTCCTTTTATGTTTTATCCAATCATCTCTTCTCCTAACTTTAAAACTAACTCACTGCTCCTCCTCCTTCTCTCTCTCTCTCTCTCTCTCTCTCTCTCTCTCTCTCTCTCTCTCTCTCTCTCTCTCTCTCTATCTCTCAAATACAATATGACCAATCAACATGTACAACATATTAAAGTTCATGTTCTTCTCTCATAAGGGGAGATGCGCGGCCGTTTTTCTAGTCCCCCTTCTTCCTCATGTTTATCCCCATTATTTTTCAGCATAAGACGTTCGGCCCATTAGTTTGGCAATTTTAAAACCTTTCGTCCAATTTCTTTGTCAATATTAAGACCTTTTGTGCTATTTAGGTGTCGATTTTTTCCCCCGGCAAATAATAGTGAGGCTGTAAGTTTGGAAGAACCAGCCTTCGGCCGGGACATTTTTCTACCAAAAAAATTACAAATTAATCTAGAAGGGGGATCTAATGATGTATTTTAAAGTTTGATGGAGGTCTAGGGAGGGACAAAAAAACAAAAACATATATATTTTAACTAATCGACCTAAAATAGACCATTTCCCCTAAACCTCATGTTCTTCTCTCACACTACTGTTCGTGGTCATCTCATTATATATCTCATAAATAGATTACTAAATATATGAATAAATTAATAAATATATATGACTTTGACAATGAGGGTCGTGAACAGATGTTTAGCCTCTTAATGAATAGAATACGAAACATCGCAGACAATTGATCAAATAATATATGTATGTTTTACCTGGACCATACTCTTCAGTACGGGTGCTTGGCGTCCACTGACGTTGGTACGGTGGGCAGTGGGTCGGGTCCGGGCAGGGTTGGAGGCATTTATTGGTGTATGTGTGTATGTACTATAATCTATCATGTTAATGTGTAATATCTAATGCAAGATGGCTAGTGTTTATGTAAAGGTAAATATTAATATGTGAAGACGGGCTATCGGTGTGCAGGGATGAATGCATATACTGTGTATATATGTGGGTGTGAGTTAGTGCATTTGTGTATAATTGTTAGTGGGAAACTAATTTGTCTGTGTACATTATGTCTAATATGTTTATGCTGCATTTGTCTGTGTACATTATGTCTAATATGTTTATGCTGCATTTGTCTGTGTACATTATGTCTAATGTTTATGCTGCATTTGTCTGTGTACATTATGTCTAATATGTTTATGCTGCATTTGTCTGTGTACATTATGTCTAATATGTTTATGCTGCATTTGTCTGTGTACATTATGTCTAATATGTTTATGCTGCATTTGTCTGTGTACATTATGTCTAATATGTTTATGCTGCATTTGTCTGTGTACATTATGTCTAATATGTTTATGCTGCATTTCCATAGAATTATGTATTTACCTTAATTTGTTTTAAATGTTTAACCATAAAATAATTTCAAAGTACTTAATACTGAGGAACACTTGAGTGTTAATTAATAAGGTGCCTTTATATGAGAGTTCACTCTCTAAAGGCTCAGCCAGAACATTATTGTATTTTTGTATATTATTGTATGTATTATTGTTGGCTAAGTAAACAATTTATTGTATTATTGTATATTATTGTATGTATTATGGTTGACTAAATAAACAATTTTAAATTTCAATTTCAATTTCAACTTCAGAATCTTCAATAAGAACATAGAATATTTCTTACTTAAGTGGAGATGGGTCGTTAATATTTGATCATTTATGCATATTTTTATTATTCTATTAGTTTCCTCCCTAGACCTCCATCAAGCTTAAAAAACATCCGCCCAGACCCTCCTTCAATATAATTTGTTTTCGTTTTTTGATAGAAAAATGTGCCGGCCGAAGGCCGTTTACTCCTAAATTCCAGATTCGTTATCGTTCGCCAGGAAAAAAATAACACCTAAATGACACAGATGACAAAGAAAAGGAGCGAAAGGTCATATAATCGCCAAATTACTGGGGCAAACATCTTACAATATGAAAACTAATGGGGCTAAACATGAGGGAGATGGGGATCTAGAAAAACGACCCATATCCCCTTGAGGGTAGCCTGCTGAATTATGCAATACGTTTTCACCTATAGTACCTTCACGGAACGAAATAATGCAATATATTTTTCATCTCAAATATCTCCACCGCATGAAGGCATGGAATTTGATATAACTATTCCTTGTAACTCATTGTAACTCTTTTTCCATTAAAACTTTTCCTTTACCAACGTCGATCATTTAACCTCTTCTTCCTCATCTCTCTCTCTCTCTCTCTCGCTCTCTCTCAGTATTGCAAGATTTGTTCTACCTGGAACAAACTTCCTCAGGTCAAAAAGAGAGTAGATAGTGTTTTGCACTCTGCAACGAGCGTAGTGCTCTAGGCAATCTCTTTCTTTTCACTTACAATATCTCCTCGGAATGGACAGCAAGGTCTTTAAGATACTAAAGCCGGTGCCACACGAACAGTTTAACGGTAAATGTATCGGAGCCACAGCATTAAAGTAAACAAAGTAGCTAAAATCGAGTATATATCTGACAAGACTATATCTATATATCTGACAAGACTATATCTATATATCTGACAAGACTATATCTTTATATCTGACAAGACTATATATATATATCTGACAAGACTATATCTTTATATCTGACAAGACTATATCTATATATCTGACAAGACTATATCTATATATCTGACAAGACTATATCTATATATCTGACAAGACTATATCTATATATCTGACAAGACTATATCTATATATCTGACAAGACTATATCTATATATCTGACAAGACTATATCTATATATCTGACAAGACTATATCTATATATCTGACAAGACTATATCTTTATCTGACAAGACATCTATATCTATATATCTGACAAGACTATATCTATATATCTGACAAGACTATATCTATATATCTGACAAGACTATATCTTTATATCTGACAAGACTATATCTATATATCTGACAAGACTATATCTATATATCTGACAAGACTATATCTATATATCTGACAAGACTATATCTATATATCTGACAAGACTATATCTTTATATCTGACAAGACTATATCTTTATCTTAGACTTTATAATCATGTACAGTCCAATTTAATTTAAGTATTCACGGGAAAATCAATCAATATAGTATGTACTATTGTGGACATAAGTCCTGCTACACATGCCTAGCAGAGAATCGCGAATTGTGTTGGTAACATTGTGCTCCCCCCCTCCCCCATACCATCCCCGCTCTTCCACCCTCTCTCAGCTAAGCCCCTCCTTCCCTCTCTGTACTTCTTTCTTGTTTCACGTCTGCAAGTCCCTTCCCTTCGATCACTTTCCACCACTAGAACCACGGAATGACGATTATCTTTCTTTGTTCTCTCTATTTCTCCGTCTCTCATCGAATCATTGTATTTTTATGAATGCACGAATTAATAAGTTGAACATAAGGCGGTGAAAATATGTAAGACAAAATAAACTATAATTTGTTAACTATGATATGCATAATATCAATATGTCTATATCTATAACCACGTGTGAAGTAGCTTAAGAGACGTCGTTGTTAACTATGATATGCATAATATCAATATGTCTATATCTATAACCACGTGTGAAGTAGCTTAAGAGACGTCGTTGTTAACTATGATATGCATAATATCAATATGTCTATATCTATAACCACGTGTGAAGTAGCTTAAGAGACGTCGTTGTTAACTATGATATGCATAATATAAATATGTCTATATCTATAACCACGTGTGAAGTAGCTTAAGAGACGTCGTTGTTAACTATGATATGCATATTATCAATATGTCTATATCTATAACCACGTGTGAAGTAGCTTAAGAGACGTCGTTGTTAACTATGATATGCATAATATCAATATGTCTATATCTATAACCACGTGTGAAGTAGCTTAAGAGACGTCGTTGTTAACTATGATATGCATAATATAAATATGTCTATATCTATAACCACGTGTGAAGTAGCTTAAGATAAACTATAATTTGTTAACTATGATATGCATAATATCAATATGTCTATATCTATAACCACGTGTGAAGTAGCTTAAGATACGTCGTTGCGTAGTTGGTAAATTTCTATATCATAGAACAGAGGACCTTGGTGAACCTTAGCTAGGCCATGAATGGAGACTTTTTACTAACCCTTTTTGGTACCGGGGATATAATTATATTTCATTATAGCTATATTCAGACTATTTTATGTAGATTGGAAAGGGTCTGTGGTAGGTAAGGTTATATTTGCAATAGGTTGTAGCATTTTAAATAGTAGCCCTTCTTTATCTAAAATAAAATCGACTAAAATTTGCCAGAATATTTTGAAAAGGATATCCACACGTATTTATCGAGTTAAAATCTCATAATCGTAGCTTTAATAGGATGAAGATGTTCATACCCACACCATTTACATAAACACCAACCAAGTAGACTAAATATTCAAGAAACCAACAACCTCGTGGATCATGAAATAGGATATAAATGTAATGGTTAAGGAATCTTGTAAAATATTAAACTATGGAAATTCACCTAATGTTAAGAACATGATTGTCAACCCTTTATGACATTAAATAATTAATGTCTAGTTAGTATATGGGGGTATCAACATAATTAATATTGGGTCAAACAGACCATAAGATACAAACAAACAAATTATTATTTCTAGTAGTAATAATAATATAATTAAGCTGTCCTCCAATTAGATTATATTTACATTGTAAAGGTATAGGTATTGTTAACCCTTTCAGTACCGGTGCCGTCCTATTAACATTATTTTGGCTACTATCAGGCGATTATGTTAAGTTAAAAAGGGCCTCCAGCAGGTAACAGGCTTCGAACAATCTCACTTAACGCGGTATACGTTCACAGATCCTTCTTAAACTGCACAACATCGTCTTCATATAGTAAGAATAACATTATTAATACGTCTCCAGAACAGAAGGGGTTAAGCACGCAGCAGAAATATTTCGGGTTTGATTATCGTCTTGGTCAACAATGGGAGTACCTGTAGGCCTATAATTTTTGGTTTTCCATGCAACACGTCATGAAACTAACAGCACTATTGATATAAACTTATTAATACACGGTTGCATATATTTGTGAAAATATATGTTGTTTCTGATGATCATTATATTCTTTGTAACTACTAGCTGTTTACACTATTAATTTGGTGAACATAATTTTCAAGCCAACATTTCTCAATTCATGCTGTGAATACTAAATGCTAGAGTTGGTTACATATTATAACATACCCCTTTCTATCTCCTACGTGAAATTAATGGATTTAGATAAATATACACCCAATGTTCACGTGTTCGTATATTGTTTTTACGCAAAGAGTGTCCATGTAGGGCCGAACCTGTTGTATACCAGGAAAATAATACGTCTTCGCTTTGGGTTTTATTTACGGTACTTAACCAACTACCTGCTAAATAAGAATCCACCGTAACATTTAGTTACAGAGAGTCCTCAGTCAGTGTTTGTTGTGGTTTCACCATATACTAAATTCCCAAGGCAGAATGGTTCACATTTCTATTTATCTATTGCTGGACGCGGTGATTCCCGAAGAGATAGCCACGAATTAATCGCCCCCATGCACCTCTGTTCCCAGTCAATCGACGCCCCTCCTCCCATCTAGCACCACTTTCACGCATATACTTCTAATGCTTTCACATATGATTATCATAATAATATGATACAGTGCAGTTATTACTATTTTGAGCTATAAGTTATTTGTTGTTTACAAATTTCAGACGTGCACTTCAATATAACACATCAAAGTAATGTATCGACAATTACAAAAGAAACAATGTGACCTCGTGTCACCATAACGTTTAAGAGAGGTGATTGCGAGGGTGAAAACAAAATGTGTATGAAATGGTAGTAAATGAAGGCATATACAGATGAAATTACTCATTATGCGTGTTAATTTATTTCCATTTGTTTGTTGTCTATAATTATTATATGTATACACTTGAGAGCTTGTCCTACATCACTTAAGCTACTTCACTCCTGGTTAACCCTTCTAGCCTGGGTGTCATTTTAAAATGACACCACGAAAAAAGGGCAGGTGCCCGGGTGTCATTTTAAAATCCCTGTGCTTGAAAGCGTGCTTCAAAATTCGCGCGGCCAAATTTTGCATTGCAGGAGCGACCGCAGCGCCAGCAAGCCTCAACTACTAGTGTTATCAGTTCGTACGTGGCCGCCATAGCGAGTTATACTGAAAAAATGTTTTCCGACGTGTCCGATTCGCTGCAACCTCCCGCGGGCCCCAGTGCTACCCCCCTCGCAACTTCAACGCCTGTTGCAACCGAGAAGAAAGCTCAACGAAAGAAAGTTAAGCGTTTGTTGAGTGATAGCGCTATACAGCGACAACTTTTTGATAGTGAAGAGAGCAGTGGCGAAAGCTTGGTGGACAAACAACAATTTATAAGTGCAAGTGAAGATGACGATTTCGTTGGCTTTGGAGACGACGATGATGTCGAATTATTTGAGGGGGGAGACAGTAGTGATGATCCTGATGTGGAAGTGTTTCAGGAAGGTGCCATTGAGCTTCCAAGTGTGCTAGAACCTAGGCCTACCCCCTCGCCATCTTTGCTATGTCAGCCTAGGCCTAGCCCTAGCCCAGGACCTTCCCCTTTGCCTGCCCGTACGCCCTTGAAAGTGGGCAAATATTTCTATAAACAATCGTTGGTGAAAAGTGCAGCTAAAAAAGCACGCAGGGCAGCCGCAGAAAAGGATAGGGAAGCTGAAGACAGTGATAGTGACGCTGACCCTGGTCTAGCAACCACCCGCATTCCATTGTCCCGACGCCTTGACCCGGGACGCCGCGTGGGTTACCCAGAGCCCTCGGCTTCATCTCTCCTTCAGGATGACCAAAGGGCCTCTTCAAGTGGTATTACTAGTGTGCCACAGCCCTCAACACACCGCAGAGCATTATTTGCTGCGGAGAAGCCCTCAGCTCGCCGCAAATGGAGCCCAACTCCCGAGGCCGAGGCTCCCATTGTTGAAGCTCCCGCAGCCTCCCGCGCCCCACAGCGCGGACGCCCGGTCACTTCTTCACCCGAATTATCTCCTGAAGACGATGCTGACGACCCCAACATTGCGCCAGACGACCTGACGTCGCCTGAGGAGGAAGAGGAACAGGAACAGGAAGAGGAACAGGAAGAGGAACAGGAAGTCCCGACAAGACGAGCGAGAGGGCGAGGTCGTGGACGTGGTCAGTCTGCCGACGCCGCTGCCCCTGGGCGTGGGCGTGGGCGTGCAGGGCGTCCGCGTGGCCAAGGGCGTGTGCCAGGGCGTCCAGGGCGTGTGCCTGCTGCACCTGCACGACCTCGAGCATCAGCATCCGACCTGTTTGTGTGGACAGATGGGGCTGATTTTGAGCCAGATTGTCCTGCCTTTGACGAGGTACAGATGGGTTCCGGGGTGTCACTAACATTTCCCTGTGGCCCAGCTGCTACCCTCAGTGAAATTTTCTGTAGCTTCTACGACAATGAAGTCATGGAATACCTCGTCGAGGAGACCAACAACCATCATGAGATCTGTGCCAACTTTCTTGGCAGGAAGACCAGTGCCAAGATGGTGGCATGGAGAGCTGTCACTGTGGCAGAACTATATGTGTTCTTGGCACTCACAATGCTGATGACACATATCAGGAAGCACGCTCTGGCAGACTACTGGATCACTGGCGACATCATAACGACTCCAGCATTTGGCAAGTACATGTCCAGGGACAGGTACTTCGACATCCTCTCCTATCTCCACCTGACAAACAACATGGCAGTCCACCTTCCCGACTCATTATGGAAGATCAGGAAGCTGTATGACATGATACGTCATCGGTTCACCACCTACCTGATTCCTTTCCAGAAGATGTGCCTCGACGAGTCTCTGGTCCTGTTCCGTGGTAGGCTGCACTTCCGACAGTATATCCCGTCCAAGAGACACCGCTTCGGCATCAAGCTCTTCGTCCTCTGCGACTGTTTGACGGGGTATATGCTGGACTTTATAGTCTACAGCGGCAAGGCTAGAGACATTGTGACTAACCCCCTCATTGGTTTTGGTGGCGCTGTAGTGAAGAAGATGATGGAGAGGCACTTCAATAAAAACCACATCCTCTACACAGATAATTACTACACGTCGCCTCTCCTAACCAAGTACCTCCATGACCGCAAGACCGGAACTGTCGGCACAGTCAAGGGCAAGAGGAAGGGCATGCCAGGCTACCCAACCAAGACGAAGAAGGCGGACATCTTCCACAAGAAGAGTGGCCCCATCCTCTCCATCCACTGGTATGACCAGCGCAAGGTCAACCTCCTCACCACATGCCACAAGGCCGAGATGGTCGCCACAGGGAAGGTGGACCGAAGAACCAAGAACCCCGTCCAGAAACCAGCTGCTGTCCTGGATTATAACCTCAACATGCGCCTCGTTGACAAGTCCGACATGCAGATGGGCTTCATCGACTGCCTGCGAACATCTTGCAGGTGGTACAAGAAGTTTATCCTGCATACGGTAGATATGTCGGGCCTCAATGCCTACAACATCTACCGTCTGAGGAATCCAGGAGCCAAGAAGTACAAGTCCCTGCGGAAGTTCCACAAGCAGGTGATACTTGAGCTCCTGGCTAAACATGCAGGTACACCAGGGAGGCCACTACAAGGACCAGGCCAGCTGGACAGAACGGGGTGTGCTGAATTTTTCAGGAAGCACCAGCTCAACGCCCTTCCTTTCAAAGCACCAGGTAGTAACGCTAGGAGTCAGAAGAGGTGCCATGTGTGCAGCCACACAACAAGAAGACCCCGCAAAAACACAAATACCACTTGGGAATGCCTCGAGTGTCAAGTTGGACTGTGTGCTGACACCTGCTTCAATGACTTCCATACTCTAATAAACTTTTGAAGTGGAAGTGACAACAGTGAAAGTGACACTCAAATGTAGGCTAAGAATAATAATATAACTAAGTATAAGTGAAAAGGACACATATAAGTAATAATAAGTGCCTTCAATAACAATATGAACAAGTGAAAGTGACACTAAAATATATATTTCTAACAATAAATAAGTGAAAATGACACTCAATAAGACTAGGCCAGTCAAAGTGACAGTACCTGCCTGACCTTTGCTGAGTGAGGACCTGTCCCTAGTGACTCCCAGTGAATATCTTTGCCCATAGTGTGGTGATAGTATTAACGCTTTCTTAAAATGGCTGGTGTTGACGAGATTGCTACCTCCTCTCATATTCTCCAGCTTTGTCTTGCTTTGCAAGAAAGGATGGAGAATGTGGAGAGAGAGGTGCAGTCTCTCAAAGACGAGAATTTGGCCTTAAAGCTGACTTTGGCTGACAAGAAAAGTGAGGATAGTGCAACTGCTGTTAGGGATCGTGATGCTCCCTGGACAGTTGTTCCAACAAGTGCAACAACCTGCAAATTTTTACGGCGGCCAGTTGCCCTCAGCAACAAGTTCATCACCTTGGATGACGAATGTGATGGTGAGGCTGCGAGTGCTTCCTTCGGCGAGGAAACCAGGAGAAAGGTAAGTAAGTTGCCTCCAACAGGGAATGGTGTGACTGCTGCCCCCCCAGGAGTACCTTCAACTGCTGCCCCAGGAGTTCCTGCCGCTGCCGCAGCTGCTACCAAGTCATCGACAAGGAGAGGCAAGTCCTTCTCAATTGTTGGGGACTCCATGGTCAGACACTTAGCTAGGTCCACCTGTACTGATATTAGGAAGCTTGTCTGTCTGCCTGGTGCCGGGGTTGGGAAGGTGTTAGAGGACATTGATTACATCATGAAAGATATTGGAGATAGCCCCATTATCTGTCTCAGTACAGGGAGCAATGATGTTGGTAAAGGTAGGACGGAAGTACTGCTTCGGCAGTACAGGGAGGTGTTAGATAAAGTTAGGAGGAAGGGAGGCATACCTGTAGTACACAGTATCTTGCCACGGAGAGGGGTCAGCAAGGAATGGTCATCTAGGGCAATTGGTATCAATTGTCGGCTGGAAAAATACTGTAATGCAAATGCAATACCATTCCTTGATAACTGGACCCGTTTCTATGGTAAAAATCAGTTGTACGCACAGGACGGGTTCATCTTTCTCGGCTAGGGGTGGCAAATTTAGCTAGGTCAATAGATAGGATTGTCGCGGGGTTTCGCTGAAAATAAAGCCTGAGAATATGAGTAAGAATAATTGTCTAGATAGGGTAAATTGCCGTACTGGTACATCAGATAGGAATAGAAAATATCAGTCACAGGATTTTAATTGTACTGCTAGTAGAAATATTAAAGGTGTAACAGAAGATGGGAATTCAGTTAGAAATAAAGGTAAATCCGATACCAGTAAAATAAATTCATTGCGATTATATTATACAAACTGTAGGAGTTTATGTAACAAAATGGATGAACTTAGAGCACTTGTTAGCAACGAAAATATAGACATTATAGCACTGACTGAAACATGGATTAATACAGAATCAAGACATTTTTTAGCAGAATTCCATATACCAGGATATAGTTTGTTTAAACGCGACCGAACAAGTAGGAGGGGCGGCGGAATAGCAGTGTTTGTCAGGAGTTCTTTAAAAAGCTTTATTAAATCAGGTATTAGACTAAATACTGATAACGAAAGTGTTTGGGTTGAGGTTAGCGAAGGTAGTGAGACCATAATTATTGGAGTTATTTATAGACCACCAAATATGAGTAGAAACGAAGGTACAGCTTTATGGCAGGAAGTGAAAATAGCATCAAGGTTTAGCAATGTGTGTATTATAGGGGATTTTAATTTTCCGAATATTGATTGGCAGCATCAAATTGGCGACTCAGATTCAAACGAGTTTATTGAGGCGGTACAGGATAGTTTTTTATTTCAATTCATAGACTCGCCTACTAGAGGTAATAATATCCTCGATTTAGTTCTCAGTAATAATGAACAAATTATAAATAATGTAGAGATAGGACACCAACTAGGAAATAGTGATCATAAATCAATTTACTTTAACATACAATGGACAGGAAAGGCTAAAGAGAATGCGACACTTATCCCAGATTTCAGAAAAGCCAATTATGGTGGATTAAGAAGAGCCTTAAGAGTCGATCCTATGGTTAAACTATTAAGTGGACCCAGGTGCACTAATGAACATACTCTCTCTCAGATACCTGTCTTAACTCAGGATAATTTGACAGCTACATATAATCATTTTATTTCTTCACTCCACAATGCGCAAAATAAATATATCCCCAAAAGAAAATTTAGATCAACACAGAACCAACCCAAATGGATGAATAATAGACTATTAGACCTTCTAGGAAAAAAGAGAGGAATATATCGAAAAATTAAGAAAGGCGAAATTCACCTACTTGCTTACTATCAGAATCTATCAAGAGAGGTTAAAAAATGTATAAGGACAGACAACAGACATTATGAAATCAGGATAGCCAATGACTCAAAAAATAACCCTAAGGCTTTTTACCAGCTATATAAATCTAAAGTTAGAGATAAAATAGGCCCCCTTAAAACTTCGATAGGAGAAATGACAGAAAATGATTTAGAAATGTGCAGTACATTAAATAGTCAGTTTCTATCCGTTTTCACTAATGAAAATTTGGCACAGATTCCAGAAGTCCGTAAGGTATATAGAGATAGTATAGAAAATAGGTTAAGTACGGTTACTATAAGTAGAAATGATGTGCTTAAGGAAATTGACAGACTGAAACCTCAGAAATCGCCTGGTCCCGATGAGGTATATGCCAGAGTATTAAAAGAATGCAGAGATGAGTTAAGTTACCCATTAACATTTCTTTTTAACAATTCATTAGAAAACTGGTATAGTTCCAGAAGCTTGGAAGCTTGCAAATGTAGTTCCGATTTTCAAAAAAGGTGATAAATCAATAGCATCCAATTACCGTCCCATTAGTCTCACTTCAATCATAGGAAAGCTACTAGAGTCAATTATTGCTAGGAAAATGAGAAACCACTTAGAAACATTTAACTTAATCAATTCTTCTCAGCATGGATTCACACAGGGACGTTCTTGCCTTACTAATTTGCTTAGTTTTTTCTCAGAGGTATATGAAGCAGTAGATAATGACAAGGCATACGATATTATATATTTAGATTTCAGTAAAGCTTTCGACAGAGTCCCTCATGAGAGATTGATGAGAAAGGTTGAGGCACATGGAATAGGAGGGGCGTTGTTGGGATGGATTAGGTCATGGCTAATTGGTAGGAAACAGAGAGTCAGCATAAATGGTACCAAGTCAGAGTGGGGAGCAGTCAAAAGTGGTGTCCCCCAGGGATCGGTATTAGGTCCCCTGTTGTTTCTTATATACATAAATGACCTAGATTTAGGTATAACTAGTAGGATAAGTAAATTCGCAGACGATACTAAAATGGGGAGATCAATTGATTCAGATAGCGATATAGAGTGCCTCCAAAGGGATCTAGATACCTTACATGAATGGTCAGTAAATTGGCAGATGAAGTTTAACATTGACAAATGCAAGGTATTAAAGATAGGGAAGATGCAAACAAATGTTAAATATAAACTAGCTAATTTAGAATTAGAAAATTCAGACTGCGAGAAAGATCTAGGTGTGTTTGTTAGCAATGATTTGAAGCCTAGAAAACAGTGTATAGGCGTTCGTAATAAGGCAAACAGGATTCTCGGGTTCATCTCTAGGAGTGTGAGTAACAGAACTGCTGATGTTATCTTAAAACTTTACTTGTCATTAGTGAGACCCCATATGGATTATGCTGTCCAATTTTGGTGTCCTTATTACAGAATGGACATAGATTCATTGGAGAGAGTACAGCGTAGAATGACAAAAATGATCCATAATATTAGAAATCTTCCGTATGAAGAAAGGTTGAAGAAATTAGGTTTACATTCGTTAGAGAGACGCAGAGTTAGAGGGGATATGATAGAGGTGTTCAAGTGGGTTAGTGGGATTAACAAAGGGGACATGACAAATGTACTAAAGCTCAGTGATAGCGAAAGAACTCGTACCAATGGTTTCAAATTAGATAAATTTCGTTTCAGAAAAGATATAGGCAAATATTGGTTTGGTAACAGAGTTGTAGATGGGTGGAATGGACTACCAAGTGGTATAGTGGGATCTAAAACTGTAGGGAGCTTTAAGATAAAATTGGATAAGCATATGGACGAGAAGGGTTGGGTGTGAAGGGGGATCAGCCGGGTTGGGCCAATCAGCGCTCTGCAGACCCCCATAATCCTGCGTTAATCTCTAACCGTTTTGGTAAGATGATCCTCAGGGTATTAGGGTGTTGAGCCTATAATTGGGCTTTGTAATTGATTTGGGGTTGTGTGGGACAGGGATCTGCCTTGCTTAGGCCAATCGGCTTTCTGCAGACTCCCATTTTCTTATGTTCTTATGTTCTTATGTTCTTATAATAATAATACAACTAAGTATAAGTGAAAGAGACACACACAAGTAATAATAAGTGCCTTCATAACAACATGAACAAGTGACAGTGACACTATATATATTATTAGCTTACCTAACAATACATAAAAGGGGAAATGACACTATCAATGATCAAAGTCCAGTGAAAGTGACACTAATAATCATAATAATAATAATAAAACGAAGTAATAAGTGACAGTGACACAAATAAGTTCATGTAAATAACTTTATTGAGTGAAAATAACATAATAACTATAATAAATGACATAATAACCAATAAAACACTATCAAATCGCTTCCCGGCAAAATTGCGGGTGGAGCAACGAGTGCAACTGGGCGTCGTAGCCGGGGCCGCGGTTGAGTGTTCGGACGCGCCGAGGTAAATACGTGGCAAAAGTTACCTCCACTTCCATCACCATCACTCCGGAACCAGTTGAGCTAGAGAGCTCTACTCAACGCCATTCTACGCAGCAAGGTAAGGCGCCCATTTCTATATATGTTTGATAAATGTAGGTAATATATTAAGCGAGATTAACCTTAGTTTACTTTTGTTGATATTCGGCCAAATCGCCCGGATACGAGCTCCGTCCTTTGGAGAGCCTGCCCGGGCCAGGAGGGTTAATATAGATATAGAAATATTATTTCTATAATGTTATCATAATTTAAGATTTATAGTTTACATAGGAATAATTAACAAAATAATCTACTTGCATGCATCATGTTATTAACATAAAGTCTATATAACAACATCGTCCTAGTAGAGAGTCCAGCAGCCTTCACGATCGATGAACTCCTGTAGTCGGCTGGGCATGGAAGAGACCAGTTCGTAGATGAGGTATGGTGTACCTCGGAGCCCCTCCCAGACCCGTGCAGTGTGCTGCAGAAGCTGCTGCCGGTCCGCTCTATCTTGGTTACCCAGCTGTTGACCATGTTGCCACACGCAGACTCAATGGGATTTAAGTTTGGTGCGTTACTCGGCTAGATCCCATCAGGATCGTTGATACATTTTTATGGTTTTTATTAGGCAATTTTGTTCTGCATAGGAAGAGTATATGGAAGTCAGAAGGTTAATTGGGATATTCTTCGCTCTTTTAATTCATACAGGTAGATCCTTCTTAGGCTGTATAAAATCGTCTGAAGGGAGCCACAATAAACTGTCAAAATGCGTCATGAACCTCAAGTATTATTATTATTATTATTATTATTATATGAGATGCCGAAGTCTCCAACCAGGGTGCAGAAACACCATCAAGATCAATCCACACAAAACACCCGGAGGCACTGGAGAGAGACTATGGCAACTTAGGAAAAAATAAAAACATACACTGTATACTGTACCGTACACATACACATATTAAACACAGATAACATATTATGCAGTGGAGGATATCAAGCTTAAATATAATACAATAAAATAGAATAAAATAATTTTAAAAATTAGAATTAATGCTGCAAAAAAGTATTAACTCTAGACTTAAAAATGGAGATATTAGCTGAATTGACTAGCTCATTTGGCAACTTATTCCACAAGTCAACCATGGCCGGCACAAAACACCGTGAAAACTGTGTAGTAGAAAAATAACACGGCTCATGGCAAGATAATTAAGATTGCTTGTGAATCTAGTTGCACGAGCCCGGACATAGGGCCCAGGCAGAACCCCATGTAAGGGATGCTGAGGGTTGTTAAAAACTTTAAATAAAAGACTAAGGGCACCAACTTTACGTCGATGACACAGATCAAGAGACAAATTAGGTAGAATAAAACTGATGGAATTTAGCGAACTGTCAAGCAACTTGAGATGGCAGTCAGCTGCTGACAACCAGACAGGTGAGCAGTACTCGAAATGTGGCAAAATAAACGCATAAAAAGACTTGATAACTGTGGCGTCACAAGCAAATGTTTTATAAACCTTGCTAAGCAGACCAATTTTTTGGGAAATGGAAGATGAGAAAGAACGAATATGCTTTTCAAAAGTAAGTTTGGGATCAAGAGTAACTCCTAACAAACGCAGAGTATCCACATTCTCAATTTGCTCCCCAGAAACTTGTAGATAAGGATTGGGAGGATCCAAGGTACGAGATCTGCTGATGATAATGGAGTGTGTTTTACTAGCATTAAGTTTCATGCCCCAAAGTTCACACCCTGATGTAATTTTGGCTAAATCCCTATTCAGAGCAGTAGCAATTACGTGTCGATCTATTGGTGATGCAATTGACGCATATAAAGTTGTATCATCAGCATAGGAGATTAGTTTATTTTCAAGCTCGGAACACAGGTCAGCAGTAAAAATAATAAAAAGCAAAGGCCCAAGGACACTGCCTTGTGGAACACCAGAAACAACAGTAACAGAAGGGGAATTACACCCATCAATGACCACAGACTGAGATCTTTCTTTTAGTTAATCATGTTGCAAGGAAAGCCAAAGAATATCATCTTCCTTTCGGATAAGGTAATTATCTCACTCAATTTTGCTTAGCTCCGTGTTCAACACTCATTACCTCGACCACACATTTAAGTGCCGGTATTTCTTTCCTTGCTTGTGTTTACTGTATATCCACGTTATTTATGTGTTTACTGTATATCCAAGTTATTTATGTGTTTACTGTATATCCAAGTTATTTATGTGTTTACTGTATATCCAAGTTATTTATGTGTTTACTGTATATCCAAGTTATTTATGTGTTTACTGTATATCCAAGTTATTTATGTGTTTACTGTATATCCAAGTTATTTATGTGTTTACTGTATATCCAAGTTATTTATGTGTTTACTGTATATCCAAGTTATTTATGTGTTTACTGTATATCCAAGTTATTTATGTGTTTACTGTATATCCAAGTTATTTATGTGTTTACTGTATATCCAAGTTATTTATGTGTTTACTGTATATCCAAGTTATTTATGTGTTTACTGTATATCCAAGTTATTTATGTGTTTACTGTATATCCAAGTTATTTATGTGTTTACTGTATATCCAAGTTATTTATGTGTTTACTGTATATCCAAGTTATTTATGTGTTTACTGTATATCCAAGTTATTTATGTGTTTACTGTATATCCAAGTTATTTATGTGTTTACTGTATATCCAAGTTATTTATGTGTTTACTGTATATCCAAGTTATTTATGTGTTTACTGTATATCCAAGTTATTTATGTGTTTACTGTATATCCAAGTTATTTATGTGTTTACTGTATATCCAAGTTATTTATGTGTTTACTGTATATCCAAGTTATTTATGTGTTTACTGTATATCCAAGTTATTTATGTGTTTACTGTATATCCAAGTTATTTATGTGTTTACTGTATATCCAAGTTATTTATGTGTTTACTGTATATCCAAGTTATTTATGTGTTTACTGTATATCCAAGTTATTTATGTGTTTACTGTATATCCAAGTTATTTATGTGTTTACTGTATATCCAAGTTATTTATGTGTTTACTGTATATCCAAGTTATTTATGTGTTTACTGTATATCCAAGTTATTTATGTGTTTACTGTATATCCAAGTTATTTATGTGTTTACTGTATATCCAAGTTATTTATGTGTTTACTGTATATCCAAGTTATTTATGTGTTTACTGTATATCCAAGTTATTTATGTGTTTACTGTATATCCAAGTTATTTATGTGTTTTACGTGATATTTTATAGCTCTTAAGGTTCGGATATCACTTATATCATTATCATTAAAATTACTAAAACATATAGAATTTAATGAATAAATAAGAAAGAATAATATAATAATGAAGACATTATCAGCTCTGCGACTCTTCCGGGCCTGTGAGCTAGGGTATTGATAATGAAGACATTATCAGCTCTGCGACTCTTCCGGGCCTGTGAGCTAGGGTATTGATAATGAAGACATTATCAGCTCTGCGACTCTTCCGGGCCTGTGAGCTAGGGTATTGATAATGAAGACATTATCAGCTCTGCGACTCTTCCGGGCCTGTGAGCTAGGGTATTGATAATGAAGACATTATCAGCTCTGCGACTCTTCCGGGCCTGTGAGCTAGGGTATTGATAATGAAGACATTATCAGCTCTGCGACTCTTCCGGGCCTGTGAGCTAGGGTATTGATAATGAAGACATTATCAGCTCTGCGACTCTTCCGGGCCTGTGAGCTAGGGTATTGATAATGAAGACATTATCAGCTCTGCGACTCTTCCGGGCCTGTGAGCTAGGGTATTGATAATGAAGACATTATCAGCTCTGCGACTCTTCCGGGCCTGTGAGCTAGGGTATTGATAATGAAGACATTATCAGCTCTGCGACTCTTCCGGGCCTGTGAGCTAGGGTATTGATAATGAAGACATTATCAGCTCTGCGACTCTTCCGGGCCTGTGAGCTAGGGTATTGATAATGAAGACATTATCAGCTCTGCGACTCTTCCGGGCCTGTGAGCTAGGGTATTGATAATGAAGACATTATCAGCTCTGCGACTCTTCCGGGCCTGTGAGCTAGGGTATTGATAATGAAGACATTATCAGCTCTGCGACTCTTCCGGGCCTGTGAGCTAGGGTATTGATAATGAAGACATTATCAGCTCTGCGACTCTTCCGGGCCTGTGAGCTAGGGTATTGATAATGAAGACATTATCAGCTCTGCGACTCTTCCGGGCCTGTGAGCTAGGGTATTGATAATGAAGACATTATCAGCTCTGCGACTCTTCCGGGCCTGTGAGCTAGGGTATTGATAATGAAGACATTATCAGCTCTGCGACTCTTCCGGGCCTGTGAGCTAGGGTATTGATAATGAAGACATTATCAGCTCTGCGACTCTTCCGGGCCTGTGAGCTAGGGTATTGATAATGAAGACATTATCAGCTCTGCGACTCTTCCGGGCCTGTGAGCTAGGGTATTGATAATGAAGACATTATCAGCTCTGCGACTCTTCCGGGCCTGTGAGCTAGGGTATTGATAATGAAGACATTATCAGCTCTGCGACTCTTCCGGGCCTGTGAGCTAGGGTATTGATAATGAAGACATTATCAGCTCTGCGACTCTTCCGGGCCTGTGAGCTAGGGTATTGATAATGAAGACATTATCAGCTCTGCGACTCTTCCCTCTTCCGGGCCTGTGAGCTAGGGTATTGATAAGACGGTGAATCATGAGCGACGATACATGCACCAGTTAGGGGCCATATGCATATGGTTCGAGTGAATGGAATAATTATCGCTATAAGTATACGTTTTCATTCAGTTAAGGAAGGAAGTGTTACAATTATAAGGGTTTCATACTAGCTCAATTAACTTCTAAATACCACAAATGCTTCCTTAGCTGCACAAAAATGTCTAAATATAACTAATATAAAACTAAACACAACCCAGGTATGGAAGGGGTTAATCTCAGAGGAAGCAGCACTCGCTAAGGCGGTTGAAAGACGTCACATCTCCTCAAGTAAGAAAATAACATGCAGGAATGTGTTATGTGAATCACATTTAATGTCTGTGGCTGTGTGTTTAAGTCCACTAGTTACAAAACATGATTAGATAAGTATGCGCGCACTGTAGTTAAGTGGAGGTGGGCTAACAGGCAAATGAACACGTAACCAAATTTTATAACTTTTGATATTTAATTATTTGAATCGACTAACCTACTATACGCGTGTGTCAAGGATTTCTTTTAATAATATATAGACATGAACGATGAACTCCGTGAATATAAACACCATATGAGGAGGAGCACTTTATTGACAACGTTCCTCAGATAGCTTCTTCAGGTCACTCCGAAACATAAGAACATAAGAAAATGGGAATCTGCAGAAAGCCGATTGGCCTAAGCAAGGCAGATCCCTGTCCCACACAACCCCAGTTCAATTACAAAGCCCAATTATAGGCTCAATACTCTAATACCCTGAGGATCATCTTACCAAAACGGTTAGAGATTAACGCAGGATTATGGGGGTATGCAGAGTGCTGATTGGCCCAACCCGGCTGATCCCCTTCACACCCAACCCTTCTCGTCCATATGCTTATCCAATTTTATCTTAAAGCTCCCTACCGTTTTAGACCCCACTATAGCACTTGGTAGTCTATTCCACCCATCTACAACTCTGTTACCAAACCAATATTTGCCTATATCTTTTCTGAAACGAAATTTATCTAATTTGAAACCATTGGTACGAGTTTTTTCGCTATCACTGAGCTTTAGTACATTTGTCATGTCCCCTTTGTTAATCCCACTAACCCACTTGAACACCTCTATCATATCCCCTCTAACTCTGCGTCTCTCTAACGAATGTAAACCTAATTTCTTCAACCTTTCTTCATACGAAAGATTTCTAATATTATGGATCATTTTTGTCATTCTACGCTGTACTCTCTCCAATGAATCTATGTCCATTCTGTAATAAGGACACCAAAATTGGACAGCATAATCCATATGGGGTCTCAATAATGACAAGTAAAGTTTTAAGATAACATCAACAGTTCTGTTACTCACACTCGTAGAGATGAACCCGAGAATCCTATTTGCCTTATTACGAACGCTTATACACTGTTTTCTAGGCTTCAAATCATTGCTAACAAACACACCTAGATCTTTCTCAGAGTCTGAATTTTCTAATTCTAAATTAGCTAGTTTATATTTAACATTTGTATGCATCTTCCCTATCTTTAATACCTTGCATTTGTCAATGTTAAACTTCATCTGCCAATTTACTGACCATTCATGTAAGGTATCTAGATCCCTTTGGAGGCACTCTATATCGCTATCTGAATCAATTGATCTCCCCATTTTAGTATCGTCTGCGAATTTACTTATCCTACTAGTTATACCTAAATCTAGGTAATTTATGTATATAAGAAACAACAGGGGACCTAATACCGATCCCTGGGGGACACCACTTTTGACTGCTCCCCACTCTGACTTGGTACCATTTATGCTGACTCTCTGTTTCCTACCAATTAGCCATGACCTAATCCATCCCAACAACGATCCTCCTATTCCATGTGCCTCAACCTTTCTCATCAATCTCTCATGAGGGACTCTGTCGAAAGCTTTACTGAAATCTAAATAAATAATATCATATGACTTGTCACTATCTACTGCTTCATATACCTCTGAGAAAAAGCTAAGCAAATTAGTAAGGCAAGAACGTCCCTGAGTGAATCCATGCTGAGAAGAATTTATTAAGTTAAATTTGTCTAAGTGGCTTCTAATTCTCCTAGCAATAATAGACTCTAGCAACTTTCCTATGATTGATGTGAGACTAATGGGACGGTAATTGGATGCTATCGATTTATCACCTTTTTTGAAGATCGGAACTACATTTGCAAGCTTCCAAGCTTCTGGAACTAAACCTGTTTCTAAAGACTTGTTAAATAAAAATGCTAATGGGCTACTTAACTCATCTCTGCATTCTTTTAATACTCTAGCATATACCTCGTCAGGACCAGGCGATTTTTGAGGTTTCAGTCTGTCAATTTCCTTAAGCACATCATTTCTACTTATACTAACTACTTAACATATGTTCTATACTATCACTATATACCATATTGACTTCTGGAATCTGTGCCAAATTTTCATTAGTGAAAACGGAAAGAAACTGACTATTTAATGTACTGTACATTTCTAAATAATTTTCTGTTATTTCTCCTATTGAAGTTTTTAGGGGGCCTATTACATCTCTAACTTTAGATTTATAGTTGGTAAAAAGCTTTAGGGTTATTTTTTGAGTCACTGGCTATCCTTATTTCATAATTTCTTTTTGCTTTCCTGATTTCCTTTTTGACCTGTCTTGATAGAGTCTGATAGTATATATGTAGATGATTTTCGCCTTTCTTTATTTTTCTATATATTCCTTTCTTTTTTCCTTTAAGATCTATTAGCTTATTAGTCATCCATTTTGGTTGGTTCTGCGGCGATCTAAATTTTCTTTTAGGGATATATTTATTTTGAGCATTGTGGAGTGAAGCAATAAACTGGTTATATGTAGGTGGCAAGTTTAACTCTGGCATATCCTGACTTAATTGCTTAACAATAGGGTCCACCCTTAAGTCTCTTCTTAGCCCACCATAATCGGCTTTTCTGAAATCTGGGATAAGTGTCGTATTCTCTTTAGCATTCCCTGTCCATTGTATATTAAAATAAATTGATTTATGATCGCTATTTCCTAGGTGGTCACCAATCTCTACATCATTTATCATATGTTCATTGTAACTGAAAACTAAATCAAGAATATTAATACCTCTAGTCGGCGTATCTATGAATTGAAATAAAAAACTATCTTGTAGTACCTCAATAAACTCTACTGAATCGGAGTCGCCTATTTGGTGCTGCCAATCAATGTTCGGAATATTAAAATCCCCCATAATGCACACATTGCTAAACCTTGATGCTATTTTAATTTCCTCCCATGACGATGTTCCGCCATTTCTACTCATATTAGGCGGTCTATATATAACTCCAATAACTATGGTCTCACTACCTTCGTTAACCTCTACCCAAACACTTTCATTATCATTATTTAGTCTAATACCTGATTTAATACAGCTTTTTAATGTACTCCTGACAAACACTGCTATACCCCCGCCCCTCCTACTTGTTCGGTCATATTTAAACAAACTATAATTATCCTGGAATATCAAATTCTGCTAAAAAATGCCTAGATTCTGTATTAATCCACGTTTCAGTTAGCGCTATTATGTCTATATTTTCTGTGCTAACGAGTGCTCTAAGTTCGTTGATTTTGTTACATAAACTCCTACAATTTGTATAATATACCCTCAACCTATTTCTTTTATTTGCAACTAATTTTCTATTGTTTTTAGCTAACTTATTATTTCCTGTTGAACTACTAGCTCTAGACGGAAATTCTACTCTATCAGTAATCTCATCTTTACTATCAGTTACATGTGTAATGTTATCGATACTACTATTACACATCACTATATTCGCACTATCTTGACTGATTATTTCTATTTTACTCACTGGTTTGTCACATGAAGTACCTGCTCCATATGGAGACAGTATTTTACTTACACACCCAGGTTTTTTAACGAAACCCCGCAACAATCTTGTCCAGTGAGCTGGCCAAGGTCGAAACTCCTAGTCGAGAAAGATGTACTCCATTCTGGGCATACAGTTCATCCTTACCATAGAAGTGGGTCCAGTTATCTAGGAATGGTATTGACTTTGCCTTGCAATACTTCTCCAGCCGGCTATTTACACCAATAGCCCTGGAGGACCATTCCTTCCGTACCCCTCTTCTTGGCAGGATACTGTGTACCACAGGAAATCCACCCTTCTCCTTGATCCTCTCTAGCATTTCCTGGTACTTGGTCAGCAACTCCTCAGTCCTGCATCTCCATATGTCATTGGATCCCGCGTTGATGAAGATGATGGGGTCCTCCCCACCCCCTTCTAGGACACCATCCATCTTCTCTGCCACCCTCCCGACTCCTGCTCCAGGTAGGCAGACAACTTTACTAACATGAGTGTTAGTAGCCCCGTCAAGGTACCTAACCATTGAATCACCGACAATGAACTTAGCTTTTTTCCGTTGTCGGCGTGTAGCAGGAGTTGTAGCAGCAACAGCAGCAGACTTCCCCCCCTCCCCTCTCACTGCCTCGATGATCGCCACTTCCTCGCCATCACTCTCATCAGCCAAGGTGCTGAAGTTGTTGTGGGTCTTGAGTGGCTGCCTTTTCAGCTTGCAGGCCGTTGCACTGGTCGACACCACTTTCCAAGGGGCTTCACGATCCCTGGGAACACTTCCGGTAGCCTCACACTTCTTCTCCGCCATAGCTAGTCTCAAGGCCAAATTTTCATCTTTGAGACACATGAATCTCTTGCTCCACACTCTCCAGTCTTTCTTGCAAAGCAAGACAAAGCTGGAGAGTATGGGAGGAGACAGCAGACTCATCAACAACAGCCATCACTAAGAAAGTTCACTAGACCTCACTAAGGGTAAACAGGTTCACTAGCGGTCACTGGGGACGTCCGCACTGGTCAGGGGTCAGAGGGCAAGAGGAAAACGTTCTCAATAAAGTGCTCCTCCTCACATGGTGTATATATATATTCATTCTGTCAACTTTTCAAAGATATTTCAACTATGAAATCCATCCTTAATCAAGATATTGGGTTATATGGGCTTATATAATTATAACTGAATTGATATATGAGAAAGCAAAAGTATATTCAAATATCAATTGTATCTGACTTAAATACACATATGGTTAATAAACTTCCACCTTCGAATGGATAATAAACTATATATTGAGCTAGTTTTTTATATAATGGCTAATATGATCGTGAACTATGTAACGCAATGATAATTTAACAATATGATATTTCATGATAAGTAGAAACTTTGCAAAACATGCATACAAATGCAATGATTCGATGAGAGGGAAAAATAGAGAGACAGAAGGGAAAAGAGAGGTTATTGCTGGAAACTAATCCAGGGGGAGGGGCTTATAGACAAGAAACAAGCAAGAAAGTAGTATAAGGGGAAGGAGGCGCTTGGCTGAGAGAGGGTGGGCGAGTTGGGATGGAGTGGGGGGTGGGAGGGAGCGGCAATGTTACCAACACAATTCTCGATTCTCTGCCAGCCAGGTGTAGCAGGACTTATGTCCACAATAGTACAATGCCGTGTACTTTAGGGTCATTTAGTGCTATGTATAATACACAATGGGACATTATAAAGGATAGGTGTCTCTACTATACTGGAGGTACTTAGATCTTAGATCAGAAATGCCGTATACCGTTGATATAAGTTGATTCCTAATATACGTAACACTAGATACAGTAGCTTATAACAATACAAAGTGATGGTAACTTATTACTACACTACATTTAAGAATAGAAAACAAAAATAGAACCTGTGGGAGGTAGGGAGTGTATGGGGGAGGTGGGGATTAGGCGATTGTTTATTGTTTCAAATAGGTGTAGTGAGGTAGTGAGGTCTTATGGTAACTGACAAAACATTATCTAACTCGAACTCGCCAAGGTGAATTGAAGATATAAGTATATCAGACAGGTAGCGAGGATAGTTGTGTGGCTTATATTGTTTGACATTTAAGGATCCCAGAAAAAGGAACATAAAAAACTATGGTAATTCATAGTTGAAAGGCTTAAAGGATTACCCTGGTGTAACAAGTAAAGGAAAGGTAGGTGTCTCGACTCGTACAGGGGAGTGAGAGAGTTGGTTAGGGATTGGTTTCCCAGCAGTGTCTTCTACTTGTTTCATCTTCTTCACCTTCTTCCGCTGGTGTTGTTACACAGGATGATCCCAACAATCGGGCAACAGAGCTATCCGACTAAGACTCGTACACCTGGTTTTTCAAGTCGAGATGAGTAACAGGGCTATCCCACCTAATGGTGTTCACCTGGTTAGGTGTTCACCTGCCAAGGGAGTGTCTCTGGGCAGGGACCAGTAGCAGGGCTTTTTCAACTCGCCTTCATACAAATAAGGGTTGTATCCCGAGGGGGCGATCTGCCAATCCATTCCGGCGCTGTTTTATATGGTACAATTTGCTCCTTTCGCCGACCGATGTATTTGTGAAAAGAAAGTAAACGCCACCTAGGTCCTAGAAGCTGTCTTTATGCCCTTCCTGTCCTGGTTAGGCTGGGTTAGTTTGGTCAGGTAATAAGGAGACGGTGCCAGTGCCACTTGAGGTGGTGTGGGCGGCGCTAGGCATGATGAAACCTTTCAGGGGCCAGTTGTTCTACTCAGTTGAAGAATACACCGCCACCACAGGTGTAGAAGAAAACGGTGTGCTTGTGTGACACTGGCTTAGTTAATGTGTGTCATCAGTAATTCTCCTGTCACAGCTGTTCACTAATTTACCTTTCCTTCTCCTCTTCCTTCCTTTTCTGGTTACCATTAGATGATTATCTTCACCATATAATCTACCTATTGGACTGAAAGGGTATACATGATCTCGGAAAGGCCTCTGAATAATATAGGGTCTTCTTAAACTACATACAAAACAATTGAATTTAGCCAAACAAAAATACAAAATACGTCATCTTGTTGCAAGGGTTAAGGTCCAGAAAACACCCCTTTACTACTACTTGTCCATCAATTATTGCAGTCTGTTGTTATTTGTTTTCCTTAATTACCTTTCCTCTCATCTTCCTCTTCCTCATCATCATTCTCTTCTTACCCTTTCCTCTCTTCTTTCTCCTCTCCCGCGTATCTCTTCCTCCTCCTCCTCCTTTCTTCGTTTCCATTCCCCCATCTGCTCGTCTTCCTCCCTCCCAGGTCTCCTCCTCCCCCCTCCATTCCTTCTCTATCTCATAATTTCTATCCCCTCACTCAACCTTCTCCCCCTCTCTCTCTCTCCTCGTTCCTCTCCCCTCCCTCAACCTCCTCCTCCTCCTCTCTCTCTCTCTCCTCGTGCACCTTCCGCCAACCTCCACTGAAGCTGGAATCACTCCAAGAGTTTGTAACACTCAACGTTGGAGTATCACTAACTCAAATTGTTTCAACTCCAGCATCCACCACCGCCCCAACGTCATCTGCCAACAATCCAACACCTGCAGTAGACACTGCAGCAGATGCTTCTGACGAACCTGAGCCGACATCAAACCAGGACAGCCGCCCTGTTCACCTTAGTCTCTCCCCCACTCCTCGTGCAAGAAGCCTGCTAGCACGAACAGTACCAACCCCTCGCCCCCGTTCTAACCACTCCTCTCCCCGACCTGTACGTAGAGTCCCGCCACCACAGGTTTCCGGATTTACACCAGTGAGGAACGGTGCACGGCCAACGCAGAAAAGGTCTCATCTACCAGTCACAATGTCCAACAGATTTGAGATATTGGTAGAGATGGAAGACGAACCAGAAGAGACCAGGCTCGTTGGGGACTCCATCCTACGAGGACAGGTCGAAGAGTTCTGCGACAGAGTCCCAAATCAACGAAAAAGATTTTGCATCCCAGGAGCTGGACTGGACGACATTGTGGAAGCCTTCGAAGATACCACAAAGGATGCAAATGAAAATACCCTTTTTGTCATCCATGATGGTTCAAATGACGCCATGCGCACCAGATCCGAAGAGTTGATGGAGAAATATCGCAAGATGATCCAGCACTACAAAAACAAGTCAAGGAATATCATCATCTCAGGCATTCTCCCCAAGATTGACGCACCTGACAAATTCTACGACAAGGCTTTCAGCACAAATAGCCGACTAAAACATTTGTGTCTGAGGGAAGAAGTTGAATTCATCAACCTCTGGGACAACTTCTACAACCAGCCTACTCTGTTCCGCAAGGATGGCACTCATCTAAACCCTGTGGGTTCAGCACGCATGGGTCGTCTCCTACACGAAGCAGTCCGCAGCCATGGATCAAAAAACGCCATCCGAGAAGAAGCAGCAGTGACATAAATCATCCAACGCCAAGAAAAAAACAGAGGCAACCGAGGACCACCAGCGATAAGGACCGAAGACAGCGAGGACCGAGGACAGCCATGAACATAAATGTAGATCCGACAAGAACCAAAAATATTATTAAAGAGCGTTCCGTGAGTTCTAAAATAACAAATTTAAAGGTTTTCTATGCAAACGCTCGTAGCATACGCAATAAATTTTCAGATTTAGAGGAGCTAGTGGTTACAGAAAATTATGATGTGATTGGCATAACAGAATCTTGGCTCAATACAGAAGATAGAGACTTTTTAGCAGAGTATTCACTTCCCGGTTATGTAATGTTTGAGAAAAGCCGAATAAATCGAAATGGAGGTGGCGTTTTACTTTATATCAAAGAAAGTCTTAACCCTACCCTCTTGTCAAAACCTCAAATTGTGAACGTCGACGCATCTTTTGTGCTAATAAAGAATAATAAAGGTACCAAAATAATACAGACCTCCAGCTCAATCAGTGCAAACTGACCGAGATATTTACGAACAAATTGCAGATGTAAGTAACTCGCAAGATACCGTAATTTTTGGTGACTTTAATTTACCTGTGACCAAGTGGGGCGATACTCTTACTTCACACTCCGGACATGACTTGTATACGAACTTGCAAGAGAGTTCGCTTTATCAATTTGTTGGAACGCCGACCCGTGGTAATAACGTTCTTGACATTGTACTTGCAACAAAAGAAGAATTAATAGAGAATTTGAATGTTGGTGATGAATTCAGTAACAGCGACCATCGTACGATAACTTTCACTTTAAAGTTTACTAGTAACGAACCAAATAGTAGCATCGAAAAAGTCCCTAATTTCAAGAAAGCAAACTTCCATAAACTTAGAGCTATGTTTAAAGAAACTGACTGGAGCTTTTTAATTCACAATAACGACATAAATACATCTTGGAAGTTATTCGAAGCCACTTACCTAAAAGCAGTGCAAGACTGCATACCATCGAAAACTCGGCGTCAAGGCCATAATAATAAGCCCAAATGGTGGAATAAAGATATTTCAAACTGCCTGCTTGCTAAAAAATTTGCTAATGATAGATTAAAATCCTCACAAAATGACGAAGAACGGCTGAAATTTGTAGAGCTACGACGCAAAGCCAAAAAGTTAATTAAGCAAAGTAAAAAGACCTTAGAGTTACATATTGCGAATCAAAGTAAAACAAACCCGAAAGAATTCTATAGTTATATCAGAAAGAAAAAAGTTGTTACTTCAAGTGTTGGACCGGTAGTCGATGAAAATGGAGAATACACCAAAGACGAAGAACAAATGAGTAATGCCCTCAATACCTTCTTTGCATCAGTTTTTACAACAGAAGACCTCAGTGATATCCCTACACCATCGCCGATTCAGATTGATAATTCAGATGTTCTAAGCAATATCACCGTTACAGAGAGAGAAGTATTGAATTGTTTAGATAAACTCAAGGTAAATAAAACGCCTGGACCTGATACAATCTCGCCTAGAGTTCTAAAGGAAGCTAAGGATGAGCTCTCTAAACCACTGACATTACTATTCAATAAATCCTTGCAGTCTGGAACTATGCCCGATCAGTGGAAGCTAGCTAACGTAACACCGATATTCAAAAAAGGCAGCAAATCCCTACCCAGTAACTATCGTCCAATTAGCTTAACCTCAGTTGTATGTAAAATGCTAGAAACGGTCATACGAGACAGACTCGTAAATCACTTAGAGGAAAATAACATACTTAAAGATACTCAACACGGCTTTCGTAAAAAACGTTCCTGTTTAACAAACCTCTTAGACTTCTTCCACGATATCCTCAACCTCTACGATGAGAGTAAAGCTGTAGATATTATATACCTTGAATTTCAAAAGGCCTTTGACAAAGTTCCCCACAAACGTTTACTGCTAAAACTAAAAGCGCATGGAATACAAGACGGTGTGTTGAAATGGATAGAAAATTGGCTCAGCGACAGAAAGCAAAGAGTAGTCATAAACGGTAAGGCATCAAAATGGACCAATGTAAGTAGCGGGGTACCCCAGGGATCGGTACTAGGACCAATTCTCTTTCTAATTTACATCAACGACATAGATGAGGGTCTCACCTGTACAATCTCAAAATTTGCTGACGATACAAAAATTGCAAATAGCGTACTCTCAAAAGAACAAGTTGACGATATGCAACACAATCTAGATAAATTGTCATGTTGGGCCCAAATTTGGCAAATGAGTTTCAATGCGGATAAATGTAAAGTACTACATATCGGATACCTAAATGAGAAAGCAAACTATTCGATGAATGGCACTCAGCTTAAGAATGTAAACAGAGAAACCGATCTGGGAGTAACAATATCGAGTAACCTAAAACCGAGTCAACAATGTTCAGAAGTTGTTAAGAAGGCAAACAAAATAATTGGCTTTATAGGCAGGTCATTTGAGCATAAATCCAAAGAAGTTATCCTAACCCTTTACAATTCATTAGTCCGCCCTCTTCTGGAATACTGCGTTCAATCCTGGTGCCCTTATTACCAAAAAGATATAAACAAGCTAGAACGAGTTCAACGTAGAGTTACCAAAATGATACCTAGCCTAAAGAACAAACCATACGAAGAGCGTCTTAGAGAATTAAATATATTTCCTTTAACCCAGCGCAGATTAAGAGGTGACTTAATTGAAGTGTTCAAAATCATCAAAGGCATCGACAATATGAACTGTAGTAAGTACTTCACTATTGACCAATCTAATTACACGCGGGGAAACGGTTGCAAAATTATTGGTAAATCTTTTAACTCACACGAATCTAAGAATTTCTTCTTCAAACGAGTTGTCAACTTGTGGAATGGGCTTCCCCGAAACGTTATAGACTGCATCACCGTTGATTCATTTAAACTCCGCCTAGACAAATATCTCGCATCAAACCCGCGACTGACTGCGTTTGTAAATGAATAACTTTATTTTATCCCCCCCTCAGTTACTAACCCATCTGTCCCCTACTAACTTCCTAATCCTGCCACGGACATTAGTTCCAGGGCAGTAATTCCCTTTCCAATGTTCCCATACCCACTCTAAACCACTGTTTGGACACTTGATCCTCAGTGTTTTGGAGGACAAGCAACCTAGAAGGGTCACTAGATATGTTGTTGCTTGATTTCCTTTGTACTCCTTTGTACACTCCCTCTCGCATCCCTCCTTCCTTCTCCCACTCCTCCCTCCCTCCTCGTTTTCCTCCCTCCATTTGCGGAATTGAAACTTACACTGTCAAGAATAAATTGATATCGAACCAGTTTAATCCCCGGGAGATTCTGCTACCAACGACGATGCAAGGCTCTCTTGTTCTCGCTCGCTCTCTCTCACTCTCTCTCTCTCTCTCGGCTTGCTAACCTGTACATGTGTACAAGGAGGAGGACATCGGATTCGTCAATACCTGGGATGCCTTCTATCACGAAGATCATCTGTTTTCGAAGGATGGAGTACATCTGAACCAGGTGGGAGTAGCAAGGTTTGGCCGCTTGCTAAACGATGCAGTAAAGGATTTTTGGAAAATAAACAGAGTCAACCGAGAACCGCCAGGGATGAGGACCTCAAAGCAAGTCAAAACCTCAAGTTGTGCATCCTTTCTACTAATAAAGAATAGTAAAGGTATAACAATAATACTTGCATTAATATACAGACCTCCAGCTCAATCAGTGCAAACTAACCGAGAAATTTACGAACAAATTGAAGATGCAAGAAACTCACATGACATCGTAATTGTTGGCAACTTTAATTTACCTGTGATAAAGTCGGGCGATCCTCTTACTTCACACTCTGGATATGACTTGTATACGAGCTTGCAAGAGAGTTCGCTCTATCAATTTGTTCGATCGCCGACCCTTGGTAATAACATTCTTGACCTTGTACTTGCAACAAAAGAAGAATTAATAGAGAATTTGAATGTTGGTGATGAATTCAGTAACAGCGACCATCGTACGATAACTTTCAGTTTAAAATTTACTAGTAACGAACCAATAACAGCATCAAGAAAGTTCCTAATTTCAAGAAAGCAAACTTCCGTACATTTAGAGCTATGTATAAAGAAACTGACTGGAGCTTTATAAATAACAATAACGACATAAATACATCATGGGAATTATTTACAACCACATACATATTTTATTATTACAAGCAGTGCAAGACTGCATACCATCGAAAATACGGCATACAGGCCATAATGACAAGCCCAAACGGTGGAAAAAATAAATTTCAGACTGTTTGCTTGCTAAATATAGATTAAAATCCTCACAAAATTACGAAGAACGGGTGAAATTTGTAGAACTACAACGCAAACACAAAAAGTTAATTAAGCAAAGTAAAAAGACCCTGGAGTTACATGTTGCGAATCAAAGTAAAACAAACCAGAAATAATTCTATAGTTATATCAGAAAGACAAAAGTAGTTACTTCAACTGTTGGACCGGTAGTCGATGAAAATGGAGATTTTTTTTTTTTTTTTTTTTTAAGAGACAATGAACGGAGGAAGGAAAAACACAGATAAAACAAAAAGGTCCATGTGCCTAAAGGCATCCTCCATTCATAAAATGTTTGTAACAACTGGATTTAAACATTTGTTGATTGTAAGTTTGTGGAAAGCAATTCGAGGGAAGTGAATTCCAAAGAGTAGTAGCTCTGGGGATAAATGAATTCTGATAAGCAGAAGTTCTGCATTGTGGAGGAGAAAGTGTAAATTCATGGGCGCTCTCAGCTGCCCTAGTTCTACGGGGAAAGATGTGGAGAGGCGGCACAATTGAAGCAAGTTCCTCGGAACAATTGCTGTGAAAATATCTGTAGAATAATGCAAGGGATGCAACGTTTCTTCGTATGGCTAATGTAGGAAGGTCCTGTGTCATTGCAGGGTTATTGATTAATCTAATAGCTTTATTTTGAATTTTGTCCAACTGCCTCAATGCAACCACTCCACTTCCACCCCACAGAGGTGAACAGTAATCCATCTGAGAGCGCACATGACTTTTATATATTACGGCCAACTGCTCGTCAGTGAAGAATTCTAGAACTCTGTACAGGAGTCCCAGTTTTTTAGAGGCATTCTTAGCAATGCTTCTAACATAATGTGTCCAGCTCAAGTTAGTAGTTAATGTTACACCGAGAATGTCAATACTAGGGGAAGTGGGAATATTTATATCATTAACAAATATATGGGAGTCAGTGAGATTCTGTCGGTTAGAAAATTGAATGTACTTGGTTTTCTGTGCATTAAAGGAAACTAGATTCTCTTGTCCCCATTCATTAATTCTAGAAAGGTCCTGGTTCAGAGAAATTGCAGTGTTTATTTTTGAATTTATAAGATCGGGTTGGGTGAAAGAATTGGTAAATGTGAAGGAACTGTGGAGTGTTGAGTCATCTGCGTAGGAATGTATTGGATTATGAGTGGTAGATATGAGATCATTGATATGAATGAGGAACAGAGTTGGGGCCAAAACTGATCCCTGGGGAACACCAGCATTTATTGAGTGAAATTGAGAATAAAGGCCATCTACCATTACACGTATTTTTCTGTTATGAAGATAAGAAGAAATTAGTGGAACTAATGATGCAAGGCCGTAGTGTGACATCTTCGACAATAAGGATTGATGCCAGACTCTATCAAATGCCTTTGATATATCCAGTGCTATTGTATGTGTTTCACCATGTTGGTCTGTAGCTTGGTTGATTTGATGCGTAAGAAGGCAAAGAATGTCTGCAGTTGATCGACATCGTCTAAAACCATATTGCCTATCACTGATTAATTTATTATTCTCCAGATGCTTAATTATGTGATTATTTAATATAATTTCAAAAACTTTGCCAAGAGTGGAAGTTATAGCTATTGGTCTGTAGTTTGATGGATCTGAAGAGGCACCTTTTTTAGGAACTGGATGGATGTTTGCTTCTTTCCAGGGTACTGGGAAGCATGAGGTATGAGTACACAGACGGAAACATTTTGCCAATACAGGAGCGAGCACCAAGGAGCAATTCTTAAGTACTATTGGAGGAATTTCATCTGGACCAGGAGCCTTATCTACTGAGAGATTCTGCAAAATAGTTTTGACATGTCTGGTGTGGATCTTAAGTGAGGGAATTTCAGGTGAATTAAAATTAAGTACAGGGACATCTTGATTTATTTCATCTAAGGTTGAGTTGGTGGAGAAAATATCTGCAAGAAGGTTAGCTTTACCTCGTGGGTCACTTACAAGATTGCCAGTCGGAGATTTTAATGGTGGAATGGATGAAGCAGTAGTGAAGTTGGATTTGAATGAGTTAAGAGTAGACCAAAATATTTTGTTATCATTTGGATTATTTAGAAGTTTATTTGCCTGCTTATGGAGAAAGTTTGATTTAGTTAGGTTTAATACAGTTTTGGCATGATTTCTGATGTTTCTAAAGTAATTAAAGGTTTCATGTGTTTTTGATCTTGTGTATGCATTGTAGGCTATTGCTTTTTGTTCAGTTACTCTAGCACAATTATGGTCAAACCATTTAGGTGAATTAGATCTTTTACTGTACTTTTGATGAGGAATAAAAGTTTCCATTCCAATTTTTACAAAATCTTGTATGTGGCTCAAGGTGGAGTGTGCATCATTAGAAAAGAAAGAGGTCCAGGGAATATCAATAAAGAAACCTTGAAGACCCTCCCAGTCTGCCCTATCGTAATGCCATTTAGTCACCAAAACAGGTTCAGAGTGGGAAGGTGTGGTAGGTGATACACAGGTGGCCTGTATCAGACAGTGATCAGAAGATCCAAGTGATCAGAATACACCAATGACGAAGTACAAATGAGTAATACCCACAATACCTTGTTTGCATCAGTTATGACAACAGAAGACCTCAGTGATATTCCCACAGCATCGCCGATTCAAATTGATAATTCTGATGTTCTAAGCAATATCACCAATACAGAGAGAGAAGTATTTGAAATGTTAGATAAAGTCAAGGTAAATGAAACGCCTTGACCTGATACAATCTCACCTTGAGTTCTAAAGGAAGCTAAGGATGAGCTCTCCAAACCACTGACATTGCTATTCAATAAATCCTTTCGGTCTGGAACTATGCCTGATCAGTGGAAGCTCATACAGTAATATCGATATTAAAAAAAAAAAGCAAATCCCTACCCAGTAACTATCGTCCAACTAGCTTAACCCCAGTTGTCTGTGAAATGCTAGAAACACTCATAAGACAGACTCGTAAATCACTTAGAGGAAAATAACATACTTAAAGATACTCAACACTGCTTTCGGCTTTCATAACAAACGTTCCTGCTTAACCCTTAAAAAGCGGCTCACCACATAAGTCGTTTTTAATAAAGCTGGACTATGTGGCGGCGCTCGACATAGGTCGAGTGGCAATTTCACCACGTAATGTTGCTGAGAGAGAGAGACAAGTGGTGGCAGGAGACTAGCGAGCGTATGACTACTCCAGACCACCGCGGCGAACCTACTGACACGAATCTCAGCTCCCTCCTCCCTCTCTCACTCGCTATATACGGAATTGTATCGGGAAAGTGGCTAATTACCTGCTTTTTGCACTCGCGTTGCACGGTTATTGCAAGAAAACTAGCCATCATAAAAGGATCGTTATGGTGTCATTCGAAAGCTCTGTTTATGCCCTTTCAGGGATAGATACTTGTTTTACGTTCTGGGTCTTATTTAGGCATGAAAATGATCACGTAAACAGCCCTATTTTGGCTAAAAACACCCCGCTGGGCGGTACATATAAATAAACCGCATAGGCCGCTAAAGAAGGGTTAACAAACCTCTTAGACATCTTCCATGATATCTTCAACATCTACGATGAGAGTAAAGTTGTAGATATTATATTCCTTGATTTTCAAAAGGCCTCTGACAAAGTTCCCCACAAACGTTTACTGCTAAAACTAAAAGCGCATGGAATACAAGATGGTGTATTGAATTGGATAGCAAATTGGCTCAGCCACAGAAAGCAAAGAGTAGTCATAAACGGTAAGGCATCTAAATGGACCAATGTAAGTAGAGGGGTACCCCAAGGATCTGTACTAGGACCAATTATCTTTCTAATTTACATCAACGACATAGATGAGGGTCTCAACTGTACAATCTCAAAGTTTGCTGACGATACAAAAATTGCAAATAGCGTACTCTCAAAAGAACAAGTTGACGATATGCAACACAATCTAGATAAGTTGTCATATTGGGCCCAAATTTGGCAAATGAGTTTCAATGCGGATAAATGTAAAGTACTACATATCGGATACCGAAATGAGAAAGCAAACTATTCGATATATGGCACTCAGCTTAAGATTGTGGACAGAGAAACCGATCTGGGAGTAACAATATCGAGTAACCTAAAACCGAGTCAATAATGTTCAGAAGTTGTTAAAGAAAGCCAACAAAATAATTGGCTTTATATGCAGGTCATTCGAGCATAAATCCAAAGAAGTTATCCTAACTCTTTATAATTCCTTAGTCCGCCCTCTTCTGGAATACTGCGTTCAATCCTGCTGCCCTTATTACCAAAAAAGATGAAGACAATCTAGAAGGAGTTCAACGTAGAGTTACACAAATTATGCCTATCCTAAAGAACAAACCATATGAGGAGCGTCTTAGAGAATTACATTTATTTACTTTAACCCAGCGCAGTTCAAGAGGCGATTTAATTCAAGTGTTCAAAATCATCAAAGGCATCGACAATATGAACTGTAGTAAGTACTTCACTATCGACCAATCTAATTACACGCGAGGAAACGGTTGCAAAATTATAGGTAAATCTTTTAACTCACACTAACCTAAGAATTTCTTATTCAATCAAGTTGTCAACTTGTGGAATGGGCTTCTCTGAGACGTTGATTCTCATCACCGTTGATTCTTTTAAACTTCGCCTAGACAAATATCTTGCATCAAACACGTTACTGACTGCGTTTGTATATGAATAACTTTATTTGATTCCCCCCTCAAATTCATCAAGGATTATTGCGTATATATATTACTAAGACATTACTCTCTTTTTCCCAGATATACGAAAGATCACTTATACAGTAACTGTGTTATGCTACTAACCAATCTGTCCCCTACTAACTTCCTTATCCTGCCACGGACATTAGTTCCAGGGCAGTAGTTCCCTAAGCCTATCCAATGTTCCCTTACCCACTCTAACCACTGTTTGGACACTTGATCCTCAGGTTTTTGGAGGACAAGCAGCCTAGAGGAGTCACTAGAACTGTTGTTGCTTGATTTCCTTTGTACTCCTTTGTACTCTCTCTCTCTCTCTCTCTCTCTCTCTTTATTCTCTCTCTCTCTCTCTCTCACCAAAAAAAAAAAAAGAGACAAGACAGGAATATGAGGTTAACTCCTGAAATAGATTTAGTCTTCTAGACCATGCCAAAAGTCAGTATGACTCCCCTAAGTCTTCACAGAACAGAGGAAAAAAGGATCGTCAAGTGCAGAGTGGACAGCGAGTTGTTAGGCCTACTATACTTCATTCAAACAACAAAGGGACCAAACTTAGCATGTCAAGCAGGTTTGGTCTCGTTAGTGACAAAGAGACAAAACAATTTTGATTGGGGATTCTCAGGTCAAAGGACAAGAGTCTCACTTTGTTAAGTTTCGCCGAGATGTGACAAAGGTGAAGAGCCTCGCAGGTGGAAGGACTTCCCAGATCACAAAGGAAGTGGAAAAAGTCTGGTCCAAGACTAAAGGGACGGCAATAATAGCCCAGGTCAGTGGTAATGACCGGTTTCTCAAAAGAAATAAAGTCGGTGCCACAGAGTAAAAAATAGGAGAGGTCATGACTCTGGCTGATGAGATACTTGTAACTCCTTGTAACTCTCTCTCTCTCGCTCTCTCTCTCTCTCTCTCTCTCTCTCTCTCTCTCTCTCTCTCTCTCTCTCTCTCTCTCTCTCTCATCTTTCCTAACCATTAATCATATTATGAGTTAATTATTATTGTCCATATACCTCCACATCTATTACTTGTTCCATGTCTGTGTTTTTCATGCGCACACACACACACACACACATCAAAAAATTACATAACAATGACAAACAAAAATACACATTCTTCAATACATTTAATAAAATAGTACCGGTATGTATACAACGCAACACACAGTACACAATGCAACACAGTCGAGGGTTCGATTCCCCGATAATCCTAAAGTTTGTTTCGGCTATCCCGATGGAGTGGATTGTATCGTGGTCCCTGCCTAGCCAGGCTGTTCAACTATCAGCTTGTGTTAGCCTACACGTAGTTCTCATCAGTGCATCTGCGTATGTACTATCATAGGAACTAGGCACCTCACGGTCACCAAAGGTCGCTTGTGACACAATATTTAAGGTAGAATAACCATTGTACTGTACATAAGTTAAGAAAAACTCTGTAGATTTTCAGCCTCACGGCTGCAAGTGAACAATAAACTGACAATTATTAATATATATATATATATATATATATATGTATATATATATATATATATTATTACACTCACACACACAGTACAATACAGCTCACGACAATTATTTATCGAGCACATCACTGTATACAGTATCCACCTCCTCTCACTTTATCTTTCTATCTCTAACACATTCTCACTTACACACACAGACACACACAATAGAACAAACACACAGTAGCAAAACAACTTTCAGTAATTAATTATCAAGCCCACCACTGTATACACTATGGGCCATTTTATTAAACCATGGTAAGAGCTTTCCCTACGACCTTTCTCGATCAGATTGACCCTTATCGCTTATCTGTATAAGGATCAATCTGGTCGGGATAGGTCTAGGAAAATCTCTTACCATGGTTTAATAAAATGGCCCTATATACCTCTTTCACTATACCTTTCTATTTCTAACAAACACACACACACGCACACACTCACACAGACACACGCACACACACACACACACACGCACACACACGCACTCCCACTACACTTGATGTTCAGAACCTCGATTCAAGTTGTTTGTAGGTTTTTCCTAAAGTGTACAACCACTCTAATTGCGTTCCTAAGCTTATGCAAGATTTCAGAAATGTTATGGCAAAAAGTAAACAACTCTATCCATGTGAACATTTTGCTAGAAATAGATAGTGATGTGAAGAAAAATGGCAAGGGATTGGCAACAATGTGTGATGTCGGTAACAGCACCGAGAAAATCAATACAGAATGTATTTGTCAGTCTCTAAAGCATGCGTCACACCTAGCCGATTTGAGGCCAAGACAGTCCGCGACTTAATGGTCCTGGACAGTCTTGGTCTACGTCGCCGCGCATCATGGGCCGTCGCCAACATAACAAAGAGGTCGGGATGGGTCTTCACATACCCCCTCAAAAGTTCAACATGTCGAACTTTCAAAATCAAGTCGGCGTGGAGTGAGGTCAAAAAATGGGGATGTGAAGGGGACGGGAGGCTGATGGCGTGTCACGGCGCTTGACGGCGCTTGACGGGAAAAGGTAGGCGTAAGTGCGGCGTCACACGGCGGCACACGGCACCAGAAATGAGGTCTGCGTCAGGCGGCGTCACCATAACAACCTGCGGGGATCAGCGGCGGCTTGCGGAGACCCAACGATGCCCTAACGGTCAATGTATAAATAAACGACATAATTAACCTGCTGAGTGCCAGCCAATTTTGATGTGTGCTTCTGCCAGTGCCATTTTTTTTTTTTTTTTCTTTTGGCTAAATCTATCAAGTTGGGAGAGAAAGGAATTATAATGGTAAAAAAAACACTCCCCTTGTCCATTTTCGCCAGAAATCAGGTCCCCGATGGTCCCGAAAGTAGCTGAAAAGACACTATAGACTACAGAGACTTTTATGGTATCGGAATGTATGGGTAGGAGGGTGGTGGGAGGGTGGTTTGGGGGATGGTGGGGGGAAGGTAGAAGCTAATTGACTCATGTTACAAATATGAAGCCAATTGGTGAGGTAGTTTCGACACCACGGATTTTCCTTTTTTTCCTTATCTTCGTACGGATACGCTGGAAGTGGGTGGTGGGAGGCGGTTGGGGGTGTGGTGGGGGGAAGGCAGAAGGGTAAGGGACTTGTCACACAAATATGGAACCGATTGGTGCAGTCGTTTCGCCGCCACAGATTTTCCTTTTTTTTCCTTCTGATGGGACCGACAGTCAGCGAGTGGGTGGGAGGAGGAATTTGGGATTTTTGTGGTGGGTAGCCAAAAGGGTAAGGTACTGGTACATATATACGTTCCTGGCACTGGGTGTTACAACACCCTAGGACGTATATATATGTCCCTGGCACTCAGCGGGTTAAATAATTAAATAATAAATATATTATCAATAACCATAAAAAATATAAGATTAGGTATATTAATTACAGAAAAAATGAAAAATAACAACATTCAATACATAATTAAATTAATAATAATAATAAAATAACAGAATTAACTGAAATAATCAGCTAATAATCAGCGTCCATACTGAAGGGGTCGCCGTCCATTGGCACAGTAATGCATATTGACGCCGCCCTACCTCCTGTCGACGCCGTTCGTTGGGTCGTTGTCAACGCGCTACGCCGCAGATCGGCACTTCAGTGGCGACCTAGGTCTCACCTTCAGTCCTGCATGGGCGCCGCTCTACCCCGTCAGGTCGCCGTCAGGCGGCGTGGCCATCCATACTGCGTCCCGTCCAAAACTCACCCCCCCAAATCCTTAGGCTCTCCGCCGATGGTCGGCACTCCTGATCACGACTAAAGGTCGTGGTCAGTCGTGGCTCAAATCAGCATGGTGTAACGCATGCTTAAGCATGAGTGAAGCTGGGAGGTCGCTGTCCCACCATTGAAAGATGGCTGTATGCAGCCCCTGGTTGACTAACTTACAAGTGTATGTAAAATACATTATGCTATTCTTCTAAATTGTATGAGTGATTATATATATAATGTACGGTACTACTAGTGGACTGGAAGTAGAAGTTTCAATGTCTAACAATATCGAGTGTTTAGAGTCATGTCTGATGAATGCCAATATATAAATATTCGCAGAAAAAAAAACTATTTGGCCTAGGAACTTCGATGTTATTTTATTCTCTTTCTCATTCCATGAGCTTTACATATAACTATAATACATAGCCATAAACCTCATAATATAGCTATACCACGAATATATTGTAAACAATTTCCGCCCAGTTGTACGTATATGTATTATATTCATAAACAAATATTATATTTTTCTATGTGAATAAGGGAGACAAAAAGCAAAACTGTCTGTGACAAATGCCTCGCCCAGAGGAAAGATCAAAGAGTGATAGAGCCAGAATCAAGGTACGTTAAAGGTAATTTAAATGTGCTGGAAAGAAGTGTGGTTTACTTGTTAAGTGTAGTGAAATTAATAGGAGATGTTTGTGAAAATTACTCTCTATGTAGGTGAGGCACAAATAGAAAACAGTGGGGGAAGCCATGTAAATGAAACAGGAGTTCCAGCAACTCATTATCATATGTCTATGTGACCTCCCCTGAATACTGCCCTGCTCGATTGGTGCCTACAATCTCCCCAATAATATATGATAACACTTTGGAAAGAGCGTGAAAAATGCTTCTTAGATCATATACAGTACAAGAACCTAGTGTCATCTTTTAAATATTTTGAGTAAAAGTAATGGGATTTCGGATGCAGTTGGAAAAACAACACATTTTGTAATAGTAAACATTCTTATCTACAATTATTCGAGATTGTGTGTGATTTTCTATAGTGTTATACTAGATTAGCCTTTCCTCCTTTTGAGATATAATAAATTGTAGTAGACGTAATTTTTGTGGGTGAAAATCGTTCATGAGTGAGCATTTTGAGTTCGGCGGCCACTCAAAATTGCGAGTATTTGGTTTACGATTACATTGATATAAAACTATTGATGTTAAACAATTTTTGATGACTCCATTGGAAAACCAGTATATTTTGTGTTCATATAAAGAAACTTATTGCTCAGCATATAACACAATTATCATCATCTTTAATCTACGCTCACATTCTCTCTCTCTCTCTCTCTCTACTGTACTCTCCACCTCATTTCCCAGGTCATTAGCGGGGATAATTGAAGCTGGGGGATTAATTAGTGGTGCTGGTTGTATAGGACGCGTCTTATACACCTTTCCTACCATAGGAGGCCTTCTTTCCTTATGACCTATTATGTTGACCTGCTTGCTTGCCTACTTACCTTTGTCTCTCTCTCTCTCTCTCTCTCTATATCATCTCTCTCTCTCTCTCTCTCTCTCTCTCTCTCTCTCTCTCTATATATATATATATATATATATATATATATATATATATATTATATAATATATAGATACAGTATATATATATATATATATATATATATATATATATATATATATAGATATATATATATATATATATATATAATATATATATATATATATATATATATATCAAAAAGGGTGTCCCAGGAGGAAAGGTCATAACTTTGGTAAATGATAAAACAAAATAAGCCTAAAATGTTCTATGACATATTCCAAAGCTCAACCAGTATTGAGATATTCAATGTTGAAAATGGTATTTTCTTCAGTATTTCCCCATAAGGGTGGCCTAGCTGTCCTAGTGACTACCACACCTCCATCTAACTGCAATTGTTTTACCATGTTAATTTAAAGATATTATAATTATGTAAGTTAAAAATTATTATAGATATATTAGCTCACTTTAGACCAGTTGGAAAGTATGTGACATGGAAGAGTCCATTACAGTGATGCGGGGGAGGACACTTCATACAACCTTCAAAATCTTTTTAACGGTTGAGATTTGGACTTTTTGTTATAGAACATTTTATGCTTAGAATACCTTGTTTTATCATTTCCGAAAGTTATGAACTTTCCTCCTTGGACACTCTGTATATATCTCACACACATTTTATAGGATGCGTCTTATAGCCCTGACTGTCTTTCCTGCAGATCATTTCTCACCGAATTGCAGGAGTCTGAAGCAAATTTATCTATCCTAGTTTCAAAGCCAAAGGCGTATGTTGTGCATATGTGCACAACAAATTCACTTGCTCTAGTGTTCCCAATTTCAACTCATCTGAATTCTCAATTTTATGGCTCAAACTATCCTATCATTCTCATACTAAATATATCTGCGCTGTCTATCTTTCCCCTAACTCTACCGACTTTCCCAAATTCTTTGACTATCTAAACTCTAAAGTGGAACACATTCTATCCATTTCCCCTTTCTCAGAAATCTCCATCTTAGGATGTTTCAACGTTCACCACCACCAATGGCTCTCCTCTCACACTACTGACCAACCTTGTAAACAAGCCTACGTCTTTTCTATCCTAAATTACCTAGAGTAGTTAGTTCAGCAACCCACCTGGATCGTTTCGGAGATCGGCCCAACATTCTTGACTTGTTTCTAACTTCTAACCCTTCTGCTTATACTGTCGATAGTTTCTCTCCTTTGGGCACCTCCGACCATAAACTTATCTCTGTCACCTGACCTATCTCTCCAGTACTTCTTTGATTTCCCATGGAATGATTTTTGCTTCCGTGGCCAGGGTCCCTCGGAGAGTGCTGAACGCATTACCGAGGTAATCCTATCGGGCATGGAGGCATACATTCCATCTTCTTTCTCTCAGACTAATGCAAAAAAATCATGGTTTATTCATGTTTGTTCTACTGCTGTCTGCAATAAGGAGGAAGCATTCAAACAGTACCAACGCCTTAAAACTCAAGAATCTCATTCTTCCTATGTTTCTGCCCGGAATCAAGCCAAATCTGTTCTTCGACTTACCAAACACTCCTTCATCAATAATAAATGCACTGAACTATCCAACTCTAGCTCTTCCCAAGCTTTCTGGCATCTAGCCAAAAACCTCTCCAACAATTTTTCTTCCTCGTCGTTACCTCCCCTTTTCCACTCTGATGGCACAACCATCACTTCTTCCCCTGACAAATCTAAACTCTTCGCTCAAACTTTCGCTAGAAACTCAACCTTGGATGATTCCTGTGCTATTCCTCCCTCTCCACCCCACTCTCTCCTACTTATGCCTAATATCCTAATCTCTTCTAAAGATGTACTTTCTACCCTCTCTGGGCTTGATACTAATAAGGCGTACGGACCGGATGGTATTCCTCCTGTTATACTAAAAAACTGTGTTTCCGTGCCTAGGCAAACTCTTTCGTCTCTCCTCTAATGTTTTCCTTTCTTGCTGGAAGTTTGCTCTCATTCACCTGTCCCAAAAAAGAAAGGGTGACCACTCTCAACCTTCCAACTATCATCCAATTGCTCTCATATTTTGCATCTCTAAAGTTTGTAAACTTTTCTTACTTCTAAATTTCTTAAGCATTTATCTTCTCATAATCTACTATCAGATCAGCAGTATGGCTTCCTTAAGGGCCACTCTACTGGTGATCTTCTTTCATATCTTACTAACTCTTGGTCATTCTCCTATTGGGACTTCGGTGAGATCTTTTCTATTGCGTTAAACATATCGAAGGCCTTTGATAGAGTCTGGCACAAATCTCTAATTACTAAACTTTCTTCCTTCGGTTTCTATCCCTCCATCTATGCATTTGTCTCTAATTTCCTTTCTGGTCGTTCCATAGCTATAGTTGTGGATGGCAATCTTTCACTTCCTCATCCTATCAACTCCGTTGTTCCTCAGGAATCTGTCCTATCTCCTATTCTCTTTCTAATTTTCATAAATCATTTTCTCAACTGTACCTCCAGTCCTATCCTTTCATATCCAGACAACTCTACCTTACACTATTAAATTAGTTTCCCAGAACGCCCCAGCCAGCAATCCCTCAAAAGCAAACGTAATGAAGAAATAAAACACTTATCTTCTGATCTAACTACCATCTCCGATTGGGGCAGAGAAAACCTTGTTACCTTTAATGCTTCCAAAACCCAATGTCTCCATCTATCTACCCGCTGTGAACTCCCAGCGGACTTTCCCTTATTCTTCAACAATACAAAAATCAACCCTTCATCTTCTCTTAGTATTCTTGGTGTCTCTTTTTCTTCTGCTCTCACTTTGAAGGACCATATTACCACTCTTGCTAAGGCTGCCTCCCAGAAGCTGGGTGTGCTCAACCGCTTCAAGGAGTTCTTTAACCCTGTTCAGCTTCTTGCTCTGTACAGGGGCACAGTGCATCCATGTATTGAGTATTGTTCACATATGGGGGGAGGATCCTCTCACACAACACTTCTAGACCAAGTAGAAAGAAAAGCCTTTTGTATCATTAACTCCCGTCCACTCACCGACTCTCTGCAATATCTCTCTCTTCGCCGCAATGTTGCATCTCTCTCGCTATTCTATCGCTACTACATTAATCAGTGTTCCTCAGAGCTTTCTCAGTGCATACCACCTCCTCTATGTAGGAGACGTATTACCCGTATTGCAACACAATCCCACCCCTACTCTGTACAACTCTCCAACTCAAGAGTGAAACGTTACTCCCAATCATTCTTCTATTCAACAGCTGAACTCTGGAACTCTATCCCTGAATCTATCTTTCCCTCATCTTAGTACCTAAATTGTATCAAACTCTGTGTGTCCAGATATTTTGGCTCGAACGTTCCTTGATTTTGGCCCTGTCACTCTTTTTAACTCTGGGGGAGGCACTCGTCATAGGCAGCTTTGCTTTTTAATATCCCTCATCCACATAGAAGAAAAAAAAACCTATTCTGCTCAAATCAAATCAGTTTATTTGTTAATTATCCAAATACATATACACAATTTCCCAATTATAGTTGCTATAATTACTGGCTGAGCCCATTAATAAGAGAACTTATTATGGGCTCCAATAATGTGTTATGGAGGACATTTTAAACAGCCATATGTATACACAGTAATGTTATATCATGTTATACGGGGAGATAAGCAGGTTTTCTGACCCCCTTCTCTCTTGTGTTTAGGCCCATTGGTTTTTAGATTTTAAGACGTTCGGGCCATTTCTTTGGCGATTTTAAGATCTATTGCGCCATTTGTTCAATATTAAGACTCTGTGTCATTTAGGTGTCGATTTATTCCTGGTGAGCGTTAGCGAGCCTGTAATTTAAGAGGAACCGGTTTTCGGCAGAGACATTTTTCTATCGAAAAATGTACCAATTTATCTTGGAAGATCTTGGCGTGTTTTGTTAAGCTTTGATGGAAGGCGAGGGAGGAAAAAATATATAATAAAATACATAAATTAATCAATAAATACGCCCAATTCCTCCCTTAACCCTTAATTAGCGGCGAGCAACATAAGTCGAGTTAAAAAAAGCTGGACTATGTGGCGGCGCTCGACATAGGTCGAGTGGCAATTTCAGCACGTAATGTGGCTGCGAGAGAGAGACAAGTGGTGGCAGGAGACTAGCGAGCGTATGACTGCTCCAGACCACCGCGGCGAACCTACTGACACAAACTAAGCTCCCTCTCCCTTTTGCTACATACTCAATTATGTACCGAAAGTACCGAATTACCTGCTTTTTGCACTCGCGTTGCACGGTTATTGCAAGAAAACTATCCATCATACAAGGATCGTTATGGTGTCATTCGAAAGCTCTGTTTATGCCCTTTCAGGGATAGGTACTTGTTTTACGTTCTGGGTCTTATTTAGGCATGAAAATGATCACGTAAACAGCCCTATTTTGGCTAAAAACACCCCGCTGTGCGGTACATATAAATAAACCGCATAGGCCGCTCGTAAGGTGTTAACCTCACATAGAAAAAAAGCATAGCAAAAAAACAAAAAAACAAACATTGGGATGGCATATCAACCTGAATTTCAATATAAAATTATTGACTGGCTAAGTGTTGAGATGTACATATTTGTAGTAGTATATTAATTCATATCTTAATAAATAACGGTCAATGTTTGTCGGTTTGTCAGTTAGCCGACCTTTGTTACTAAACTCCTCCCACAGTTTTGGTGCCAGGTGGGAGTGTGGGGCACCGTTGGAAAGCCCAGGCTTTGGAGATGGTTTTAGGCGAGTTTAGTGGAATCAGAGACACTTTTGTTTAATAAAATTTTCGGCAGAACTTATGTAGTATACGGGAGCGAAAAATATGCGAAAAAAATTGCCGTTTGGGGCAGAAGGAGGCCTCCGATCGAAAAGGTGTATGGAACGAAAGTTGTTCGCAGCCGCTCAAAATGGGGGTACGGATGAGGTCAGATCCAAAATCGGAGGTCATTTAGCGGCCGAAATCGAGGTCGCCGTTTGATGAGGCACAGAGGCCGGTGATTATGGTAGTAGTAGTATTGTGATGATTGTTGTAGTAGTGATTGATGATGGTGATTATGGTAGTAGTAGTAGTGGTAGTAGTGATGGTGATTATGGTGATTACCCGGGCAACGCCGGGTACCCCTGCTAGTTACTCATGTAATACAGTATTCAGTAACAATATTTAAGTGGTCGTAATGAGTAAACAAACTTATAACGATTTAGTACGTACCTATTAACCACTTCAGTACCAGTACCATGACTTATTTTTCATCATATTCTGGCTACCATTAGATGATATTCCATAGCTTATAATCTACCTCTAGAACTCACAGGGATAAGCATGATCTCAATAAACCCTCCGAATAACACAGATCCTTCTTAACCCTTACTGTACCGTAGGATACAGTAATAAAATTCCCCCCCAGTCCCAAGCAATGTGGCCAAAATAGCAAGATAGAACAACCTTCCACTCAAGAGATGAAGGAAAACTGGCTCCCCCAGCCTTCAGAGGGTCTTATATAAGCTGAGAAATGTTGCCATATCGAGAGCAGTGCTCAAATGGTCGTGGTACTAGGTGATACAGGCAGTTACAAGGAAATTACATTACTGACGGCTACTAGCCATCGCTGGGACTGGGGAGTGACTTATCTACTGACGGCTAGTAGCCGTCGCTGGGATTGGACGGGTTAAACTTCATAATATTGTCTTATGTTAGCCAGAATAAAAGGTAAAAAGGCGTCATGGTGCTGAGGGGGTTATTGGATATTGTTTGTATATATGTAGGTAGGTTATGCCACAGATTGCAACCAGCAGAAGCTTTAAACATTTTGCTTAATTCACTATTAGGCCGAGGAAGTCACAAATTATCTGCAAGTCTGTAAGTCGGCCGGGATATTTTTCTACCGAAAAATGTACAAATCTATCTTGAAGGGGGATCCTGGGGTTGTATTTTTAAGTTTACTGGAGGTCTAGGGAGGAATCTAAGAATATAATAAGTAAATGAAAAAAATCGACCAACAAAATGAGCCATCCTCCCTTAAAATAATACATCGATGACACCCTAGATAAATCAATAACATTTGGGAACATTTTGTTGATTATATATACATTTTATACTCATTAACACTTAAAGAGCGGGGCCCGACTTAAGTCCGTATCTAAAAAGCAGCAAGTTAGGAGCATTATTAAGGCTTTTAAAGGGTTAAAATCGAGTGCAAATGGCCGGGAGCGCAGCAGGCCACATGGCCGACACCCAGGGCTTACCGCCGCCCACTGACTCACGCTCCCTCTGTTCTCGAGAGGCCGGCAGTGTAGCCAGTAGTGAGTGTAGCTGGAAAAAATATGCCGCTATACGCTAAACTCCCATGTTGGTGGTACCACTGCATCAAAACGACGAGTGCTACGTAGCTCGTTCTGGTCTCTTTTTGAAGCCTGTAGCGCCTAGTTGTTTGCTGAATACATTTCTTTTCATGCAGATACTTGATTGATCATTCAGGAGGGCCTGAATATGCCCAAAATAGCCCAAACAAACCCGCTAGACGAGGGTTAAAGCCCGCGTCACACACAGTACGATTGCCGGCGATCACAGACGATCTTTTCAAAATATTTGAATTTTTCCTGGATCGTCTGACATCGTCTGTTATCGAGTAAAAAGATTGCCTCCATTCCTGGTAGTCGAGGAGTGGTCGAGTGGCGTGGAAATGGTCGGTGGTGATTGGCCAAAAAATAGTGGTTGCACTAATTGCTGGCCGATAGTCGGCAGAAAAAAACGTTAAATTTTTATCGTGTGACTACTGTGTAGATATCGTGCAACGATCCTGTGGTATCGTTCTGTGATCGGTCAACTTTTTCGACTAAGATTTGTGTTCGACCGACAGGTCAACAGGACGACCACAGTTCAATCAATACACGTTATTAGCACGACAATAGCACAACTACCACACAATAAGAAAAACTGAGAGAGAGAGAGAATGTGTTTTTGACAATAGTTCGACACAACAGGTCACCCAAAATATATATATACAAAATAGCTACCTTTCATTCTCAATATAATATTAATATGCCAAAAATCTCTAAATTGAAAATAACCATATAAACGGAACTCGGAAAAAAAGGCCAACAAATGTCACAGGAAAAAAAGGTACTGGAAAAAATGTCACAAATTATTGACTAGGAAAAAATGGCACATAAAACAAAATGTTGTATTAAGAATTAATAAATCAATAAAATGTGTTTCGATGCAATATGCAATATTGCATAATGTAATTATATATATCTGGTAGTGTACTCACCATAGGTTAGGTTAGGTTAGGTTAGGTGAGAACTTAAGAAACCGGAATTCTGCATAAGGCCGACCGGCCCACACGAGGCAGATCCCATTCACACCCAACCCATACAATTCATATGACTATTAACTTTGCACTTAAAATGATAAAATGTTCGTTGTATAATGGGGAAATCGTTTTTTCCGAGGGTTGTAATTATTTCCAAACACTATACTGTATATTGATCAAAACTAACCGAGAAAAATTAAAAAATCCATGGGAAAATTAGTGACCATCTTAGTGAATTGTTCCGGAACTGTTCGTATCGTACTTTGTTCTTCTATTCCTGCTGATGAGGGAAGGTCATTGATGTATGAGAGAAAGAGAAGGGGGCCAAGAACGGTGCCTTGGGGTACCCCCGAAGTTACAGGAACAGAAGATGAGTGGGAGCCATCGAGAACAACACGTTGTTCTCGATTGGTTAGGAATTTCTTAATCCAGTGAATAAGTGGTCCTCGGATTCCATAGTAATCCAGTTTAGCTAACAGTCTACGGTGGGGGACTTTGTCGAAGGCTTTGGCGAAGTCTAGGAATGTGGTGTCAATTTATTTTATTTTAGGGTCATTTAGGAACTGGGATATGTCAGCAGTCGTTACAAGTAATTGCATCTCGCACTAGCGTTTGGCCGAAAGCCGTGCTGGGAGTCAGTCAGTATATTTTGGTTGTTAAAATGGTCCATTATATGTCTATGGAGGATGTGTTCTAAAATTTTGCAAGGAACTGAGGTTAATGAAACAGGCATATAGTTAACTGGGAGGGTTCTGTCTCCGGATTTAAAAATGGGGGTCACGTTCGCCAAAAGCCAGTCATGGAGAAGTTCTCCGGTACTAAGAGTCTGTGAGAATATAACCTGCAGGACAGGAGCAATAATGGCAGCATTTGCCCTAAGTACTGCAGGGTATATTGTCTGGTACAGTCGCCTTGTCAACGTCTACCTTAGATAAAAGTTTCACAATTCCACGGGTATGTATAGTCAGTCATGATGCTCGGGTGGTGTAAATAACCGTCACTCGAAAATTGGAGGTATCATACATCAGCCATGCTGCCTTACCCAGCTGTGGTGTGCTGGCGCGGTAGGTTTGAAGAGGTGCCCGGCACCACCTGATGGCTGAGCCCCCTCCTAGGACCCGCAAATGACCGAGGTGAGTGAGTTTTCTTTAGTTTTACTTCATTTCTCACGTATTTAAGCTGTTTTAGGGAGAACAACACAAATCCATTTTCAGCGGGTCCTGGAGTGTACATTTATTATGTATTTCCTGGTGCCCTGTGGGTTAACAACCTCCTTGCATTGTTGACTAGGTTTGAGGTTAATTGATATTGTTACTCCTAAATCCGTTTCCTTTTCTACAGTCTTGAGTTGGGTGCCATTCATTGAATAGTTGGTTTTCTCATTTCGGCTTCCAATGTGAAGTACTTTACATTTGTCTTCATTGACACAAATTTGCCATATTTCAGCCCATTGAGACGACTTATCTAGATTGCCTTGTATATCCTGAACGTGTTCTTTTGAGATTATGTTATTTGCAATTGTTGTATCATCTGCAAACTTAGAGATTATGCACTGATTGTGCACTGATCTTAAATGGCAACATATCAATAAATGATGAAAAAAAAGGATGGTGTAGATTATGTAAAAACGAAATAGCATGCGTTGAAAATCATTACACTTTTTTTATAAACCCCCTGTATTTCGTCTCACACTCCATGCATTCCCAAAACAACATTGCCCCGTTTGCCACCCTGTCACCCTTTAAGTTACCTTGAAGCGCTATCTGCCTCAATGGAGTGTAGGTCCCTCGTTGATCCCTGAGGCAAGGCCACGGCGTTGCTGCCACCCTTCACTATGTTGTAGGTACTCCAACTTGGATACAGTGGAGTTGGAGTTGTTTGAGTCTGATGAGGTGCATCCCGGAACCCCTGGTTGGTCCAAGATGAACCAGAAACCTGTCCAGTTCCCTCTTGAAAAGTTATGTGAGGCTTCATAGTTGTCTAGGAAGGCAGTTAAAGAGTCTTGCCCACTTTTTTAAAAGTTTGTTTCGCTGGAGGGTTTTGATTCTGGCAGGACATTCTGATGATAGATGAGTTTGGATAAATTTTCTCCCAGTTCTTGCATCCACTCGTGGTTCTGTGATGGTAGGAAGGGTTCTGTCTTAGGAGGTGTAGTTAGGGCTTCCAAAATATTCCTTGTGTATATGATAATGTATCTTTCTATTCAACTTGCAACCAAATAACGCTAGTATTTTGATAACCTCTGCCAGTCATATATTTGTTTTCTTCTTCATGCTGATTTGGGTAGTTTTTAAGATTTAATACAGAAGGTAATGTTCTTGGTAGGCCCTCTTGTTTTATTACGTTATTTTGTGTATGTGGAGCCCAAAGTTGGGAGCAGTAATCAATGTGTGGTATAAAAATGGGTTTCCATAGTGTTAACAGAGTTGTGGGGTCTTGAAGGTTCGTAATATATACCCAATCAGTTTTCTTTATTTCGACACTGTTTTAAATAAGTGAGCATTACATTTTATGGCATCTTCTTATCTTACTTCAAGGTCTGACTGTTTATTTCCTGTTAATATAATTTTCATTTGGGCCAGTGTAGGATGTATTTGTTACTATTGTGCCTAGTTTTCCACCCTATCACGTCCCGTGCTCTTCCCCCATAAAATAACCTCCTTCACGTTTTATGATTGCATTGCTCTATCTGTTTTACATTGATATTTGGTATTCATTCGAAAGGATAATATTTTTAGTTTGTGCTCATATTTTGTTAAGCTTATTCGGTTCCATATGACCTTGTTGTTGTGGCGCCATGTCATATCAGTCGATCACTTTCCTACAGGAACATTGCCCCTTTTGCCATTCTGTACTTTATTTAAAATTTGCAATTTGTTCTACTTACAGATTCCTGAAATAACATTCTGTTGCTCCTTGGTAAGTGTTTCATCGATGATCTTTTTAATTGTGGTAATTATAAGAACATAAGAACATAAGAACATAAGAAAATGGGAGTCTGCAGAAAGCCGATTGGCCCAAGCAAGGCAGATCCCTGTCCCACACAACCCCAATTCAATTACAAAGCCCAATTATAGGCTCAACACTCTAATACCCTGAGGATCATCCCACCAAAACGGTTAGAGATTAACGCAGGATTATGGGGGTCTGCAGAGCGCTGATTGGCCCAACCCGGCTGATCCCCCTTCACACCCAACCCTTCTCGTCCATATGCTTATCCAATTTTATCTTAAAGCTCCCTACAGTTTTAGATCCCACTATAGCACTTGGTAGTCCATTCCACCCATCTACAACTCTGTTACCAAACCAATATTTGCCTATATCTTTTCTGAAACGAAATTTATCTAATTTGAAACCATTGGTACGAGTTCTTTCGCTATCACTGAGCTTTAGTACATTTGTCATGTCCCCTTTGTTAATCCCACTAACCCACTTGAACACCTCTATCATATCCCCTCTAACTCTGCGTCTCTCTAACGAATGTAAACCTAATTTCTTCAACCTTTCTTCATACGGAAGATTTCTAATATTATGGATCATTTTTGTCATTCTACGCTGTACTCTCTCCAATGAATCTATGTCCATTCTGTAATAAGGACACCAAAATTGGACAGCATAATCCATATGGGGTCTCACTAATGACAAGTAAAGTTTTAAGATAACATCAGCAGTTCTGTTACTCACACTCCTAGAGATGAACCCGAGAATCCTGTTTGCCTTATTACGAACGCCTATACACTGTTTTCTAGGCTTCAAATCATTGCTAACAAACACACCTAGATCTCTCTCGCTGTGTGAATTTTCTAATACTAAATTAGCTATTTTATATTTAACATTTGTTTGCATCTTCCCTATCTTTAATACCTTGCATTTGTCAATGTTAAACTTCATCTGCCAATTTACTGACCATTCATGTGAGGTATCTAGATCCCTTTGGAGGCACTCTATATCGCTATCTGAATCAATTGATCTCCCCATTTTAGTATCGTCTGCGAATTTACTTATCCTACTAGTTATACCTAAATCTAGGTAATTTATGTATATAAGAAACAACAGGGGACCTAATACCGATCCCTGGGGGACACCACTTTTGACTGCTCCCCACTCTGACTTGGTACCATTTATGCTGACTCTCTGTTTCCTACCAATTAGCCATGACCTAATCCATCCCAACAACGCCCCACCTATTCCATGTGCCTCAACCTTTCTCATCAGGGACTCTGTCGAAAGCTTTACTGAAATCTAAATATATAATATCGTATGCCTTGTCATTATCTACTGCTTCATATACCTCTGAGAAAAAACTAAGCAAATTAGTAAGGCAAGAACGTCCCTGAGTGAATCCATGCTGAGAAGAATTGATTAAGTTAAATGTTTCTAAGTGGTTTCTCATTTTCCTAGCAATAATTGACTCTAGTAGCTTTCCTATGATTGAAGTGAGACTAATGGGACGGTAATTGGATGCTATTGATTTATCACCTTTTTTGAAAATCGGAACTACATTTGCAAGCTTCCAAGCTTCTGGAACTATACCTGTTTCTAATGAATTGTTATTTTTTTTTTAATGGGTAACTTAACTCATCTCTGCATTCTTTTAATACTCTGGCATATACCTCATCGGGACCAGGCGATTTCTGAAGTTTCAGTCTGTCAATTTCCTTAAGCACATCATTTCTACTTATAGTAACCGTACTTAACCTATTTTCTATACTATCGCTATATACCTTACGGACTTCTGGAATCTGTGCCAAATTGTCATTAGTAAAACGGATAGAAACTGACTATTTAATGTACTGCACATTTCTAAATCATTTTCTGTCATTTCTCCTATCGAAGTTTTAAGGGGGCCTATTTTATCTCTAACTTTAGATTTATATAGCTGGTAAAAAGCCTTAGGGTTATTTTTTGAGTCATTGGCTATCCTGATTTCATAATTTCTTTTGTCTGTCCTTATACCTTTTTAAACTCTCTTGATAGATTCTGATAGTAAGCAAGTAGGTGAATTTCGCCTTTCTTTATTTTTCGATATATTCCTCTCTTTTTTCCTAGAAGATCTAATAGTCTATTATTCATCCATTTGGGTTGGTTCTGTGTTGATCTAAATTTTCTTTTGGGGATATATTTATTTTGCGCATTGTGGAGTGAAGAAATAAAATGATTATATGTAGCTGTCAAATTATTCTGAGTTAAGACAGGTATCTGAGAGAGAGTATGTTCATTAGCGCACCTGGGTCCACTTAATAGTTTAACCATAGGATCGACTCTTAAGGCTCTCTTAATCCACCATAATTGGCTTTTCTGAAATCTGGGATAAGTGTCGTATTCTCTTTAGCCTTTCCTGTCCATTGAATGTTAAAATAAATTGATTTATGATCACTATTTCCTAGTTGGTCTCCTATCTCTACATTATTTATCATTTGTTCATTATTACTGAGAACTAAATCGAGGATATTATTACCTCTAGTAGGCGAGTCTATGAATTGAAATAAAAAACTATCCTGTAATTATCCTGGATTAATTATTTCCTACAATATTCTAATGTTCGTAGTAAGTGCCAATTTAAGAACAAACATAAATGGATTATGAATCACTGCTTCTTATTTACATATAACTATTTATTTTGATATACATTTGTGTATAGACTAGTTAGCAACCAGATGCATTATGAATAATTTGTTCATATATATTATAACTTTTGATTAGTATTATCATCATCATTATTATTACTATTATTATTATTATTATTATTATTATTATTATTATATAATAATAATATTTTATAATAAACTAGTTAGCGACCAGAAAAGTGTCTTGCAGGTTTAGGAAGGGAAGAGGGTGTGTAGCCCAGATTTTTTCCTTGAAATATGTTGTTGAGAAATATCTAGAGAAAGGACAAAAAAAGTATGCTGCCTTTATGGACTTTGAGAGAGCCTATAACGGAGTTGATAGAGAAGGTCTGTGGAAAGTATTGAGAATATACGGAGTAGCTGGTAAGCTGCTGAAAGCGGTGAAGAGCATTGATGTGGGTGCAAAGGCGGCAGTGTGTATGGAGAAAAAACAGAGCAAGTGCTTTGATCTGAATGTTGGGTTAAAACAAGGGTGGGTAATGTCCCCATGGTTGTTCAATATTTATACGGATGGAGTCATGAAACAAATTCATGGACGAGCAGTGGATGTTGGTATACCCCTGATAAGTTGCTTGTACTGCTGTTTGCTGATGATAAAGTTCTGGTGAATGACAATGAGTGGGAGTTACAGGGTCTGGTAAATATATATGGAACAGTGTGAGAGGAAGGGAACTGAAGGATAATGCGGGGAAGAGTGAGTTTATGGTCTTTGAAAGAGACAGTCACAGTGTGTGAAGTGAGGTTGAATCGTCTACAGGCTATGGAGAATGTCAGCTCAGCAAGTATTTGGTCAGTATGAGGAATAAATGTAGGACTATATAGGATGAAGTGTGGGAGAGGGTGCAACAGGGGAAGAGGGTTGTAGGAAGCAGTGACAAGGCATAGGGTTGTCAGCGTGAAAGTAAAGAAGTCATTGCATGATAGTGTGGTGTCCAAACACTGATGTACGTGAGTGAAACATGGACGTTGTTAGAGAGGCACAAATCAAGAGGGAGAGGGATGGAAATGAGTTACTTGAGAAGTTCATGTGGAATTACATGGAGGGATAGACAGATGGATGAGGAAGTGAGAGAGCAGTGTGGTGAGTATGTGGATGTTCTGGAAAGTGTAATAATGAGCCCCTTGGGATGGTTTGGCCATGTGGAACGTTTGAGAAGCAAGAAAATGGCTAAGCAAGTGTATGACAGTGAAGTGGAAGGATAGAGAGGGAGAACGAGACCGAGAGTGAGGTGGAAGGATGGACTTTAAATGTATATGAGTGAAAGCGGTGTGGGTTGATAGGAGGGGCATCTGCTGACAGAAAACAGAGGTGCATGGGGGTAATTCATCCGTGGCCAAACCTTGGTTGATCATGACGTCTGGCAATAGATTTGGTAAATAAATAATGATATAATATACTGTATAGGGAAGTATGGAATAATCTATGTAATTTATTGAAATACCTTGATATTATTGTATATATATATATATATATATATATATATATATATGTGTGTGGTGGAATGTTTAGTGAAGTTAATATATTTAAACTAGACTAAATCAAATCTAAAGGTCTCTCACATAAAGATATAATTTATAATAATGATCAGGTTAATTAATGTATGGAATTAAATTACCAATACATCCACACAACGATGATGTTGGGAAAGCAGCTAGTCAAGATGGCGGGTAGTAGGGAAGGAATATGATGATGACACTATAGCACGCCAATAAGAGTAAACAGAAATAATGATGTTAAATGATCATGGGTAACAGGAAATGAGGCTTATCTGTTGATCTTGGCGTCGGTGAGAGCATCTATGATGATGATGTGTGGTAAATTCTGGCCATTGCTGTACTCTGTAGGCACTATAGCACAACAAAACGAAAAGATGTTAACTGGGTGAAATCTATGAGTGCTCTGAGGGCTGTCTCTATGCACACCACTCTATCCCGAGCATTTAAATGCAATAATACATATTATGATAATATTCATGTATACTGCGAAAGATCATATAAATATTACATAACATACTGTAGTAGGCCTTATATAACATTAACTTACAACAATCATTAACCAACTGCCTAACTAGATACGTTGTAGAGACAATTGTTAACCTATTGCCTATCTATCGTATTACACGATATATATACAGTATATATATATATATATATATATATTTACATATGCAGGTATTTAGTACATATTAATGACGGACACTACTTTGCACCGCGTTGCTTACTCCATACTAATCAAGTTGATTTATATATTTTAATTTGATAATGATAATTACTATTTTTTCAGAAGATATACTTTATATACCATGAATTCAATAATTACTGCTCTGCCACAGGTTGTGGCGTCCTACAATATACATTAATAATGAGAGAGAGAGAGAGAGAGAGAGAGAGAGAGAGAGAGAGAGAGAGAGAGAGAGAGAGAGAGAGAGATTATACTGAAGGTCATTATTAACACGGACTCCCAGATCGGTATTCCATAATTTGTATCAATAGCTTTTTACAGTATTGTGTTTGCATTATTCTTATAAATGCAATATATATATATATATATATATATATAATCTATTATAAATCAAATAACACTGGAAATCGTGACATTAACTTGCACATTGTGTATCACACACACACACTCAGAGAGAGAGAGAGAGTGAGAGAGGCAAGCAGGTCAACAGTTGATAGCTGATATATTGTGTACTAATATTCTATCACAAATTTCTTGAATTTTATTATTAATATCTTAAGGGGGTACTGTTGTTATTATTATATCTTAAGGGGGTACTGTTGTTATATTATATCTTAAGGGGGTACTGTTGTTTTATTATATCTTAAGGGGGTACTGTTGTTATTATTATATCTTAAGGGGGTACTGTTGTTATTATTATATCTTAAGGGGGTACTGTTGTTTTATTATATCTTAAAGGGGTACTGTTGTTATTATTATATCTTAAGTGGGTACTGTTGTTATTATTATATCTTAAGGGGGTACTGTTGTTATTATTATATCTTAAGGGGGTACTGTTGTTATTATTATATCTTAAGGGGGTACTGTTGTTATTATTATATCTTAAGGGGGTACTGTTGTTATTATTATATCTTAAGGGGGTACTGTTGTTATTATTATATCTTAAGGGGGTACTGTTGTTTTATTATATCTTAAGGGGGTACTGTTGTTATTATTATATCTTAAGGGGGTACTGTTGTTATTATTATATCTTAAGGGGGTACTGTTGTTATTATTATATCTTAAGGGGGTACTGTTGTTATTATTATATCTTAAGGGGTACTGTTGTTATTATTATATCTTAAGGGGTACTGTTGTTATTATTATATCTTAAGGGGGTACTGTTGTTATTATTATATCTTAAGGGGGTACTGTTGTTTTATTATATCTTAAGGGGGTACTGTTGTTTTATTTTGTATTTATTAATTTATTTTTTAGTTTCAAGTTTAGTTTTCAAGCTTAGAAAAACAATCCTTAGACCCCCTTTCAATGTAAATTTGTACATTTTTGGTGGGAAAATGTGCCGGCCGAAGGCCAGTTCCTTCTAAAGTTAGAGGCTCGCTATCGGTCGTCAGGAAAAAATCGACACCTAAAGGGCACGAAAGGTCTTCATATTGATAAAGAAATGAGGCGAAAGGTCTCAAAATCCCCAATCTAACGGAACGAACGTCTTAAAACCTCAAAACAAATATGCTAAACATGAGGGAAAAGGTGGTCCAAAACAAAATCGAGAACTACCCCCTTAATGTATACATATTTCAATACTATAATGTAGCTTGGGGTGCAGCAACTAATATGACTATAAAACTACTTATCACAATCCAATAACGTATCATTAGACAAATATAATGAAGGTACCGCGAACGTGCTTTGCCATTGTTCAAAGCTGTAAGTATTCTAAAGCTTGGTGATATATATAACGTAACCGCTTCTGTACCGGCGTCGTCGTCTTAAATGCATTATAGCTACATTTAGACGATTTTACGAATCTTAGAAAGGTTGTCTGGTAGCTAAACAAATAATTGAGATAGTGTGTAACCTTGTAATTGGTAGACGTCCTTCCATAGCTATAACTAAATAAAATCGTTTAATACTTGCTAGAATGTAATGAAAAGGAAGTCACTGGTACAGGAGTTAAGCCCGCGTCACACACAGTACGGCCGCCGCTCGACAGCCGCCGACAGAAGATGACTGGCACTTTTTCGCCTATTCTAATCGAATCACTGGATCACCGCACGATCCTCGCCGGCACACGATGACCGTATGACAAGCTCTCGACAGTCACTCGACAGTCACTCAACACACACACGACACACACGCTGGTAACACAACCGTTGTAGAATAAATCGTTAACTGGCCACGATGCTCACTCGGCTATCACACGTGTCTTGAGCGGGATACCACAGGGAAGCATTCTTGGACCGGTGATTTTCATAATCTACATCAACGATATGCCTGAGTGTGTACAGTCGGACATATATTTATTTGCTGATGATACCAAGATTTACAGAGGAATCAACACAGAAGAAAACAGGGGATGGATGTAGTTACCGGGTGTACCACTACCGACATACAACATAAATAATCTATAAATACTTATAATAAAATAAATACTTATAAATCTATAATACTAGGTTAGGTTAGGTTAGGTTGTTTGGTTAGGGTAATGTATATTTGTATCCAAAGGCAGTCAAAATAGACGGGAACATGATGGTGAGCGTCCGCGTAGTGTAAGCAAGATGGGCGGTAGACCCGGTAACTACATGCTTGCCGAAGACAGGGGTATTCTTCAAGAAGATCTGAACTTGTTGCAAGAATGGTCTAGAAAATGGTTAATGCCATTCCACCCCGAGAAGTGCAAACATATGAAGATACATGGTGGCCATAGACAAACAAGAGATACACAATACCATAATTATGCAAGAGGGAGATAAAGGTACTATTGCAGTGGTGAGAACCCTTAACCCTTATTTAGCGGCGAGCAACATAAGTCGAGTTAAATAAAGCTGGACTATGTGGCGGCGCTCGACATAACTCGAGTGGCAATTTCAGCACGTAATGTGGCTGAGAGAGAGAGACAAGTGGTGCCAGGAGACTAGCGAGCGTATGACTGCTCCAGACCACCGCGGCGAACCTACTGACACAAATCTCAGCTCCCTCCTCCCTCTCTCACTCGCTACATACTCAATTATGTACCGAAAGTACCGAATTACCTGCTTTTTGCACTCGCGTTGCACGGTTATTGCAAGAAAACTATCCATCATACAAGGATCGTTATGGTGTCATTCGAAAGCTCTGTTTATGCCCTTTCAGGGATAGGTACTTGTTTTACGTTCTGGGTCTTATTTAGGCATGAAAATGATCACGTAAACAGCCCTATTTTGGCTAAAAACACCCCGCTGTGCGGTACACATAAATAAACCGCATAGGCCGCTCGTAAGGTGTTAAGGAGAAAGACCTTAGAGTGACAACTGATGAGAGACTTACGTTCGAAAAACATATCCAGGAGAAAGTAAATATGGCCAACAGAATTATAGGGATGATACGGAGGACATTCGAATACTTGGATGTGCCAACATTTAGCTCTCTCTTTAACACCTTAAGAGCGGCCTATGCGGTTTATTTATATGTACCGCCCAGCGGGGTGTTTTTAGCCAAAATAGGGCTGTTTACGTGATCATTTTCATGCCTAAATAAGACCCAGAACGTAAAACAAGTACCTATCCCTGAAAGGGCATAAACAGAGCTTTCGAATGACACCATAACGATCCTTTTATGATGGCTAGTTTTCTTGCAATAACCGTGCAACGCGAGTGCAAAAAGCATGTAATTCGGTACTTTCCCCATATAATTCAGTATGTAGCGAGTGAGAGAGGGAGGAGGGAGCTGAGATTCGTGTCAGTAGGTTCGCCGCGGTGGTCTGGAGCAGTCATACGCTCGCTAGTCTCATGCCACCACTTGTCTCTCTCTCTCAGCAACATTACGTGCTGAAATTGCCACTCGACCTATGTCGAGCGCCGCCACATAGTCCAGCTTTATTAAATACGACTTATGTGGTGAGCCGCTAATTAACACCTTACGAGCGGCCTATGCGGTTTATTTATGTGTACCGCACAGCGGGGTGTTTTTAGCCAAAATAGGGCTGTTTACGTGATCATTTTCATGCCTAAATAAGACCCAGAACGTAAAACAAGTACCTATCCCTGAAAGGGCAGAAACAGAGCTTTCGAATGACACCATAACGATCCTTGTATGATGGATAGTTTTCTTGCAATAACCGTGCAACGCGAGTGCAAAAAGCAGGTAATTCGGTACTTTCAGTACATAATTGAGTATGTAACGAGTGAGAGAGGGAGGAGGGAGCTGAGATTTGTGTCAGTAGGTTCGCCGCGGTGGTCTGGAGCAGTCATACGCTCGCTAGTCTCCTGCCACCACTTGTCTCTCTCTCTCAGCCACATTACGTGCTGAAATTGCCACTCGAGTTATGTCGAGCGCCGCCACATAGTCCAGCTTTATTTAACTCGACTTATGTTGCTCGCCGCTAAATAAGGGTTAAGGGTTAAATCTATTGTACGCTCCCACCTGGAGTATGCTCAGTCGGTCTGGGCACCACATAAAAAGAAAGACATCAAAACGGTGGAAAATGTACTGTGTAGAGCCTCCAAGATGGTGCCAGGACTCGGAAGTCTCAGTTATGAAGAGCGGCTTAGAAGACTGGATCTACCAACGATGGTGTACCGTAGACTACGTGGTGATATGATCGAAGTGTACAAGATTATGAACCAGAGATATGACCCAGAAATCAACATCAAGTTTCGAATGAGGGACGGCCCATCACGGGGTAACAGCTTGAAGATCTTCAAACCAAGATATCGAACGACTCTTCGCCAGAATACATTCCATCTAAGAGTGATAAATGTGAGGAATAGTATTCCCAGGATAGTATTACAAGCTCACAATGTAAAATCATTTGAACGGAGACTCGATCAATTTTGGGCAAATCAGAGTATTAAATATAACTTTGAAGAGAGCCTTGTACTAGCGGTCACGCCGGATCCGGATCTGTCAGAAGACGATTCGGACATAGAGGTCTGACCCACGTCGGTAGTGATCTGGACATACAGGTCATACCGGCCTGCGTCCAGTATCTACGTAAGGTTACGTAAGGAAATATGAAGGGAGGGAAGTGAAAAGGAAAGGGGTGGATGACAAGGGGGAGGGGGTAAAGTTATAGGGGAAGGGAATGGTAGCGGAAGGGGAGGGGAGGTTGAAAAGGGGGAGGCGGGAGGTAAGGAGGGGGACAGGTAGGGTGGAAGGAGAAGTAATAGACGGTGTTCGGATCATGGTTCAGATGTTTGGCTCTTGGGTTTCATATATTAATGGGGATGAATGTATTTATTTGCTTATTTATGTATCTTTACTGTATTTATGTATCTTTACTGTATTTTTTAGTTTCTTCCCTAGACCTTCATCAATCTTATAAGAACACCAGCCCAAGACCATCCAAATTAAATTTGTACAGTTTTCAATAGAACAATTTTCCGGCCGAAGGCCGGTTCCTCTTACATTACAGGCTAGCTGTCGTTCGCCAGGAAAAACTCGACACCTAAATGACAAGAAAAATCTTAATATGGACAAAGAAATGGGACGAAATGTCTTAAGATCGCCAAACCAATAGGCCGAACGTTTTAAAACCTTACAACTAATGGGGTTAAACATGAGGGAAAAGGGGGCCCATAAAACCGACCCCTCTCCCCTAAATAATCTCGTTATAAAACATTACATTTCTGATTATCCTCAAAGTGGGATAGAATTTCACGTGAATAATATATACCGATCCACTTAATGGCTGGATAATAACGACCATACCATTACACCTTATAATATATACCGATCCACTTAATGGCTGGATAATAACGACCATACCATTACACCTTATAATATATACCGATCCACTTAATGGCTGGATAATAACGACCATACCATTACACCTTATAATATATACCGATCCACTTAATGGCTGGATAATAACGACCATACCATTACACCTTATAATATATACCGATCCACTTAATGGCTGGATAATAACGACCATACCATTACACTTATAATATATACCGATCCAATTAATGGCTGGATAATAACGACCATACCATTACACCTTATAATATATACCGATCCACTTAATGGCTGGATAATAACGACCATACCATTACACCTTATAATATATACCGATCCACTTAATGGCTGGATAATAACGACCATACCATTACACCTTATAATATATACCGATCCACTTAATGGCTGGATAATAACGACCATACCATTACACCTTATAATATATACCGATCCACTTAATGGCTGGATAATAACGACCATACCATTACACCTTATAATATATACCGATCCACTTAATGGCTGGATAATAACGACCATACCATTACACCTTATAATATATACCGATCCACTAATGGCTGGATAAAAACGACCATACCATTACACCTTATAATATATACCGATCCACTTAATGGCTGGATAATAACGACCATACCATTACACCTTATAATATATACCGATCCACTTAATGGCTGGATAATAACGACCATACCATTACACCTTATAATATATACCGATCCACTTAATGGCTGGATAATAACGACCATACCATTACACCTTATAATATATACCGATCCACTTAATGGCTGGATAATAACGACCATACCATTACACCTTATAATATATACCGATCCACTTAATGGCTGGATAATAACGACCATACCATTACACCTTATAATATACCGATCCCCTTAATGGCTGGATAATAACGACCATACCATTACACCTTATAATATATACCGATCCACTTAATGGCTGGATAATAACGACCATACCATTACACCTTATAATATATACCGATCCACTTAATGGCTGGATAATAACGACCATACCATTACACCTTATAATATATACCGATCCACTTAATGGCTGGATAATAACGACCATACCATTACACCTTATAATATATACCGATCCACTTAATGGCTGGATAATAACGACCATACCATTACACCTTATAATATATACCGATCCACTTAATGGCTGGATAATAACGACCATACCATTACACCTTATAATATATACCGATCCACTTAATGGCTGGATAATAACGACCATACCATTACACCTTATAATATACCGATCCACTTAATGGCTGGATAATAACGACCATACCATTACACCTTATAATATATACCGATCCACTTAATGGCTGGATAATAACGACCATACCATTACACCTTATAATATATACCGATCCACTTAATGGCTGGATAATAACGACCATACCATTACACCTTATAAATATACCGATCCACTTAATGGCTGGATAATAACGACCATACCATTACACCTTATAATATATACCGATCCACTTAATGGCTGGATAATAACGACCATACCATTACACCTTATAATATATACCGATCCACTTAATGGCTGGATAATAACGACCATACCATTACACCTTATAATATATACCGATCCACTTAATGGCTGGATAATAACGACCATACCATTACACCTTATAATATATACCGATCCACTTAATGGCTGGATAATAACGACCATACCATTACACCTTATAATATATACCGATCCACTTAATGGCTGGATAATAACGACCATACCATTACACCTTATAATATATACCGATCCACTTAATGGCTGGATAATAACGACCATACCATTACACCTTATAATATATACCGATCCACTTAATGGCTGGATAATAACGACCATACCATTACACCTTATAATATATACCGATCCACTTAATGGCTGGATAATAACGACCATACCATTACACCTTATAATATATATACCGATCCACTTAATGGCTGGATAATAACGACCATACCATTACACCTTATAATATATACCGATCCACTTAATGGCTGGATAATAACGACCATACCATTACACCTTATAATATATACCGATCCACTTAATGGCTGGATAATAACGACCATACCATTACACCTTATAATATATACCGATCCACTTAATGGCTGGATAATAACGACCATACCATTACACCTTATAATATATACCGATCCACTTAATGGCTGGATAATAACGACCATACCATTACACCTTATAATATATACCGATCCACTTAATGGCTGGATAATAACGACCATACCATTACACCTTATAATATATACCGATCCACTTAATGGCTGGATAATAACGACCATACCATTACACCTTATAATATATACCGATCCACTTAATGGCTGGATAATAACGACCATACCATTACACCTTATAATATATACCGATCCACTTAATGGCTGGATAATAACGACCATACCATTACACCTTATAATATATACCGATCCACTTAATGGCTGGATAATAACGACCATACCATTACACCTTATAATATATACCGATCCACTTAATGGCTGGATAATAACGACCATACCATTACACCTTATAATATATACCGATCCACTTAATGGCTGGATAATAACGACCATACCATTACACCTTATAATATATACCGATCCACTTAATGGCTGGATAATAACGACCATACCATTACACCTTATAATATATACCGATCCACTTAATGGCTGGATAATAACGACCATACCATTACACCTTATAATATATACCGATCCACTTAATGGCTGGATAATAACGACCATACCATTACACCTTATAATATATACCGATCCACTTAATGGCTGGATAATAACGACCATACCATTACACCTTATAATATATACCGATCCACTTAATGGCTGGATAATAACGACCATACCATTACACCTTATAATATATACCGATCCACTTAATGGCTGGATAATAACGACCATACCATTACACCTTATAATATATACCGATCCACTTAATGGCTGGATAATAACGACCATACCATTACACCTTATAATATATACCGATCCACTTAATGGCTGGATAATAACGACCATACCATTACACCTTATAATATATACCGATCCACTTAATGGCTGGATAATAACGACCATACCATTACACCTTATAATATATACCGATCCACTTAATGGCTGGATAATAACGACCATACCATTACACCTTATAATATATACCGATCCACTTAATGGCTGGATAATAACGACCATACCATTACACCTTATAATATATACCGATCCACTTAATGGCTGGATAATAACGACCATACCATTACACCTTATAATATATACCGATCCACTTAATGGCTGGATAATAACGACCATACCATTACACCTTATAATATATACCGATCCACTTAATGGCTGGATAATAACGACCATACCATTACACCTTATAATATATACCGATCCACTTAATGGCTGGATAATAACGACCATACCATTACACCTTATAATATATACCGATCCACTTAATGGCTGGATAATAACGACCATACCATTACACCTTATAATATACCGATCCACTTAATGGCTGGATAATAACGACCATACCATTACACCTTATAATATATACCGATCCACTTAATGGCTGGATAATAACGACCATACCATTACACCTTATAATATATACCGATCCACTTAATGGCTGGATAATAACGACCATACCATTACACCTTATAATATATACCGATCCACTTAATGGCTGGATAATAACGACCATACCATTACACCTTATAATATATACCGATCCACTTAATGGCTGGATAATAACGACCATACCATTACACCTTATAATATATACCGATCCACTTAATGGCTGGATAATAACGACCATACCATTACACCTTATAATATATACCGATCCACTTAATGGCTGGATAATAACGACCATACCATTACACCTTATAATATATACCGATCCACTTAATGGCTGGATAATAACGACCATACCATTACACCTTATAATATATACCGATCCACTTAATGGCTGGATAATAACGACCATACCATTACACCTTATAATATATACCGATCCACTTAATGGCTGGATAATAACGACCATACCATTACACCTTATAATATATACCGATCCACTTAATGGCTGGATAATAACGACCATACCATTACACCTTATAATATATACCGATCCACTTAATGGCTGGATAATAACGACCATACCATTACACCTTATAATATATACCGATCCACTTAATGGCTGGATAATAACGACCATACCATTACACCTTATAATATATACCGATCCACTTAATGGCTGGATAATAACGACCATACCATTACACCTTATAATATATACCGATCCACTTAATGGCTGGATAATAACGACCATACCATTACACCTTATAATATATACCGATCCACTTAATGGCTGGATAATAACGACCATACCATTACACCTTATAATATATACCGATCCACTTAATGGCTGGATAATAACGACCATACCATTACACCTTATAATATATACCGATCCACTTAATGGCTGGATAATAACGACCATACCATTACACCTTATAATATATACCGATCCACTTAATGGCTGGATAATAACGACCATACCATTACACCTTATAATATATACCGATCCACTTAATGGCTGGATAATAACGACCATACCATTACACCTTATAATATATACCGATCCACTTAATGGCTGGATAATAACGACCATACCATTACACCTTATAATATATACCGATCCACTTAATGGCTGGATAATAACGACCATACCATTACACCTTATAATATATACCGATCCACTTAATGGCTGGATAATAACGACCATACCATTACACCTTATAATATATACCGATCCACTTAATGGCTGGATAATAACGACCATACCATTACACCTTATAATATATACCGATCCACTTAATGGCTGGATAATAACGACCATACCATTACACCTTATAATATATACCGATCCACTTAATGGCTGGATAATAACGACCATACCATTACACCTTATAAAATATACCGATCCACTTAATAGCTGGATAATAACGACCATACCATTACACCTTATAATATATACCGATCCACTTAATGGCTGGATAATAACGACCATACCATTACACCTTATAATATATACCGATCCACTTAATGGCTGGATAATAACGACCATACCATTACACCTTATAATATATACCGATCCACTTAATGGCTGGATAATAACGACCATACCATTACACCTTATAATATATACCGATCCACTTAATGGCTGGATAATAACGACCATACCATTACACCTTATAATATATACCGATCCACTTAATGGCTGGATAATAACGACCATACCATTACACCTTATCCCTGTGGTAATTAGGTAAGAAATTAAGGGAAGATGGGTCGTTTTTCTGGTCCCCCTTCTTCCTCATGTTAAGCCCCATTATTTTTAAGATTTTAAGACGTTCAGCCCATTAGTTTGGCGATTTGAATACCTTTCGCCCTATTTCTTTGTCAATATTAAGACCTTTCGTGTCATTTAGCTGTCGATCTTTTCCTGGCGAGCGACAGCGAGCCTCTATTCTAAGGAGAGACCGGCCTTTGGCCGTACTAATGTATGTACACATTTATCTTGAAAGGGGGTCTAGGGAGTGTTTCTTTAACCTTGATGGAGGTCTAGCAAGGAAACTATATATATAAATAAATAAATATATAGACAAAAAAAAAGCCAATATCCCCTTAATGAGAAGATTTGATCCAGTTCGGGATAGCTTACAGAGTTTGTCCATAATAACGATATACTGTATTAGTCCGTATAATAACGATATACTGTATTAGTCCGTATAATAACGTGTATTAGTCCGTATATATACTGTATTCCGTATAATAACGATATACGATTAGTCCGTATATAACGATATACTGTATTAGTCCGTATAATAACGATATACTGTATTAGTCCGTATAATAACGATATACTGTATTAGTCCGTATAATAACGATATACTGTATTAGTCCGTATAATAACGATATACTGTATTAGTCCGTATAATAACGATATACTGTATTAGTCCGTATAATAACGATATACTGTATTAGTCCGTATAATAACGATATACTGTATTAGTCCGTATAATAACGATATACTGTATTAGTCCGTATAATAACGATATACTGTATTAGTCCGTATAATAACGATATACTGCATTAGTCCGTATAATAACGATATACTGTATTAGTCCGTATAATAACGATATACTGTATTAGTCCGTATAATAACGATATACTGTAGTCCGTATAATAACGATATACTGTATTAGTCCGTATAATAACGATATACTGTATTAGTCCGTATATAACGTATACTGTATTAGTCCGTATAATAACGATATACTGTATTAGTCCGTATAATAACGATATACTGTATTAGTCCGTATAATAACGATATACTGTATTAGTCCGTATAATAACGATATACTGTATTAGTCCGTATAATAACGATATACTGTATTAGTCCGTATAATAACGATATACTGTATTAGTCCGTATATTAGGTCCGTATAATAACGATATACTGTATTAGTCCGTATAATAACGATATACTGTATTAGTCCGTATAATAACGATATACTGTATTAGTCCGTATAATGACGATATACTGTATTAGTCCGTATAATGACGATATACTGTATTAGTCCGTATAATGACGATATACTGTATTAGTCCGTATAATAACGATATACTGTATTAGTCCGTATAATAACGATATACTGTATTAGTCCGTATAATAACGATATACTGTATTAGTCCGTATAATGACGATATACTGTATTAGGTCCCCTGTATTGTATTAGGTCCGTATATGATACTGTTATAATAACGATATACTGTATTAGTCCGTATAATAACGATATACTGTATTAGTCCGTATAATAACGATATACTGTATTAGTCCGTATAATGAACAAAACGAATATAAATAAATCGGTCATTTGGGAAAACTCCGAAGCAATCACAAACTCGAGTCGTATTAATTTCTTAGGTAATGTTCATATTTCAGACGTGTGTTATATATAATTATAACTATAATTAGACGATATTATGCATTTTAAGAAAACTCTGTTGTAGTAAAAAGGGTTAAGTGAGCTAGTTCGAAGCCTGCTAATTACTGAAGGCCCTCTTTAAACTGCATAAACTAGTCCAATAGTAGCCAGAATAAAGTTAAAAGAACGACACCGGTGCAGAAAGGGTTAATGGTGTTGAAGGGTTCATATCGGGCCATAATGTGTGTCTTAGAGGGTACAGTCGAGGTCATTATTACTTATTCATTTACAAGCCTCCAACTATTAACCCCTTCTGTACCGGTGACATATGTGTATATGTATTCTAGCTATATTTAGACGATATACTGCGCCGTTTATGAAGGATCTGTGGTTGTAAAATGGCTAAGTGAGTTAGTTCGAAGCCTGGTAATTGCTGGAGGCACTTTTTAAACTAAATAACATGGTCTAACAGGACCCAGACGATAACAAAAGACGTCGTTGGTACAAAAGAGGTTAAAGCCAATCTCCGAAATTAAAACATCTGGAAAAGAGTTAACAAGGAGATTTGGAAGAACAATCGTCTCACAGGCTCACACGTAAACAAATTATTGTATATTCGCTAGCCTTGGCATAGTCAGTAGAGCGTTGGCTGCTGATCACAGAGTCGGCGGATCGAATCCGCACTGTCAAATTGTTATTGGTAGATGTCAAGCCCGGGCAACTTGACCTAGCGATTCCTAACAAATGCCTAGGCCCGAATTCAGAACGGCGGTTTAAACCTCGGATTTCGGGGCAGGTTTAAACCCTGGATTTGGATTACTCGATCCTGGATCGAACACAAAGGTTTATCCGTATTCAGAACACGGGATTAATGGGGGTGACCTGTTTTTGTTCTGTCCTTTTCTATCTTTCTCTGGCTTGTATCCATTTGGCCCCATTCAGCCTACTGTTTTAAGACGTTTATCCCCATCCAGGTGTAAATTTTTTACTGGTGAGCGGTAGCGAGCCAGCATATTTTTTATTTTTGTTTGCCAGCAGGCTAAATTTGTAAATTTTTCGATAGAAAGATTTCTCCGGCGAAGCCGGATTTCTTCATAAAATGCTGGCTCGCTATCGCTCGCCAGGAAGAAATCGACACTTGGATGGGGATAAACGTCTTAAAATAGTTGGCTGAATGGGGCCGAATGGATACAAGCCAGAGAAAGAGAGAAAAGGACAGAACTAACAAAAAGCAGGTCACCCCCCTTAAGATCGAGATCGAGTAATTCACTGCTTAAATCTCAGTGTAAGTCGAAGGTTTGCAACAACCAATCCCAGTGCCTACGGAATGCAGTTAGCCAATAAGCACACGAATGAGCTATTCATCTGCATTAATATCTTTATTTCCGTCTTTTGTTTTTGCTCCGGTGAATTCAAGTTTGCAGTTACCAATTTACAAACGAAACGCTATAATAAAATAAGTTGTGTTACCGAGAGAGTACACATTAAGCTAATAAATATATATAATTAGAGAATATACGGTACCGGATACTGTAGGTGTAGCCTACTACTGACATGTCGCTACTTTCCTCCTATTTGTTTCCGTTATTTCAAACTATTGAGTTTTTCCAAAGTTTAAAAATGTATCTGAGCTATTATAGTTGATGATATATATCGAACATAATAATATATATAATACTAGTATATTATGCGTATGAGTGCGTCATGAAAGATACAGTAGGATATTGGCAGGCATAAAGAGGAAAAATACAATCAATCGAGCTTTGCCGAACTCCAACTGTTAATATTTTGTAATCAATTATCAACAAATAAATGTTCCTTGATTTCTACATGTATGGATATCAACTGTACCATTTATCCAAATCAATTGCTTGGTAATTAATTAATATAAACCATGCCCATCATAAAATTAAATAACTCATTGTATTAATGTTATTCAGCTTAGACGCATCTCAGATTATCAAGAAATTTTCAACTATTATTGAATTACTTTAAGCTCAACTACATCAGTGATTAGGCTACGGCAGTGCTTCGTTCGTTTGGCACCTATTATTTAATTATTAGTATGCTTAGACAATTTTCAAGGTAATGTAAAAGTTGTTGCCGTTGCTTACAATATGATGGAATCGGTTTAATAACAGTTGGATATCATAATAATATGATATTTTAGCGGCGAGTAAAAGCCTTCGATCAATCGTCTATTGTTGGTTTACAATATAAAAGTTTATGGGGAAGTGCATGTGTGGTTGCCGAGAACTTTGTTCAACACACACATTCTGTATTGGACAGAAACAGCCCGGAGGGTAAGATAAGAACAAGTAGAAGTACATAAGCAGAATTCTTCACTGCATGTTATAAACCGTCATCAACACCGTAGCAACTGTCGGGGAATGGTCACTAACAGCATGTATAACTTATATTACATTGTAAACAACCCAATGCTTAACACACACACCCCCCCCCCCCCCCCCCCCCCCCCACACACACACACGGTTTCCTACCTTTTCAACACTACAACAAACTCCCCCTCCCTTCCCATCAAGCTGCGCCATCTATGGAACACAATCTTCCACTGATTCAGGAAGAGGAGTGTGAGATCTTACTATATTCAGAGCGAACAAACTACACAAGGAATTTACCCAAACCCTACGACTAGGCGACCCATGCGGAATTACGGTCGAGTGTAGCCTACACTCTAGGTCCTGGGATATAAATCATGGCCATAAGTGTTCGAAGCTATCCCGAACTGAATCAAATCTTCTCATTAATAGTTTGCCTAATATTTACTTTCCGGAGGTTCATTTGGCTGTTTAACCCCTTCTGTACCGGCAACGTCTTTCCAATTTAATTCTGACTACTATTTTTCAGTTAGAAAAGGGCCTCCATCAATTAACAGAATTCGAACTATCTCACTTTACCCTTTTTACTACCACAGACAGATCCTTCTCAAACTGCACAAGATCCTCTAAATATACTAAGAATGAAATTAACAAGACGTTGCCGGTACAGGAGTGGTGAGGGGTTCATGTAGGGCAAGGATTGTTATCTTTGAGTGTACACACTGTATACAAATACAGTAAAGCATTTGTAATGCACTAGAAATACTGGTATATAATGACCACATTAATTAGCACGCATTAAGAATAAAATACAAATTATCCAGCTTCAACAAAGAAAAGGAAACAACACATATATTATTAATACGCGGTTTTATTTAACCAGAATTATAATTAAATCAAATTAATTAAGAACACTCTAAACAAAAATATTACCTCCATGCCACAACAAATACATATAGTAATTTAAACCAAATACAATAAATATTACCTCCATGCCATAACAAATACATATAGTAATTTAAACCAAATACAATATTACCTCCATGCCATAACAAATACATATAGTAATTTAAACCAAATACAATATTACCTCCATGCCATAACAAATACATATAGTAATTTAAACCAAATACAATATTACCTCCATGCCATAACAAATACATATAGTAATATAAACCAAATACAATATTACCTCCATGCCATAACAAATACATATAGTAATTTAAACCAAATACAATATTACCTCCATGCCATAACAAATACATATAGTAATTTAAACCAATACAATATTACCTCCATGCCATAACAAATACATATAGTAATTTAAACCAAATACAATATTACCTCCATGCCATAACAAATACATATAGTAATTTAAACCAAATACAATATTACCTCCATGCCATAACAAATACATATAGTAATTTAAACCAAATACAATATTACCTCCATGCCATAACAAATACATATAGTAATATAAACCAAATACAATATTACCTCCATGCCATAACAAATACATATAGTAATATAAACCAAATACAATATTACCTCCATGCCATAACAAATACATATAGTAATTTAAACCAAATACAATATTACCTCCATGCCATAACAAATACATGTAGTAATATAAACCAAATACAATATTACCTCCATGCCATAACAAATACATATAGTAATTTAAACCAAATACAATATTACCTCCATGCCATAACAAATACATGTAGTAATATAAACCAAATACAATATTACCTCCATGCCATAACAAATACATATAGTAATTTAAACCAAATACAAAATTACCTCCATGCCATAACAAATACATGTAGTAATATAAACCAAATACAATATTACCTCCATGCCATAACAAATACATATAGTAATTTAAACCAAATACAATATTACCTCCATGCCATAACAAATACATGTAGTAATATAAACCAAATACAATATTACCTCCATGCCATAACAAATACATATAGTAATTTAAACCAAATACAATATTACCTCCATGCCATAACAAATACATGTAGTAATATAAACGAAATACAATATTACCTCCATGCCATAACAAATACATATAGTAATTTAAACCAAATACAATATTACCTCCATGCCATAACAAATACATGTAGTAATATAAACCAAATACAATATTACCTCCATGCCATAACAAATACATATAGTAATTTAAACCAAATACAATATTACCTCCATGCCATAACAAATACATGTAGTAATATAAACCAAATACAATATTACCTCCATGCCATAACAAATACATATAGTAATTTAAACCAAATACAATATTACCTCCATGCCATAACAATACATATAGTAATATAAACCAATACAATATTACCTCCATGCCATAACAAATACATATAGTAATTTAAACCAAATACAATATTACCTCCATGCCATAACAAATACATATAGTAATATAAACCAAATACAATATTACCTCCATGCCATAACAAATACATATAGTAATTTAAACCAAATACAATATTACCTCCATGCCATAACAAATACATGTAGTAATATAAACCAAATACAATATTACCTCCATGCCATAACAAATACATGTAGTAATTTAAACCAAATACAATATTACCTCCATGCCATAACAATACATGTAGTAATATAAACCAAATACAATATTACCTCCATGCCATAACAAATACATATAGTAATTTAAACCAAATACAATATTACCTCCATGCCATAACAAATACATATAGTAATATAAACCAAATACAATATTACCTCCATGCCATAACAAATACATATAGTAATATAAACCAAATACAATATTACCTCCATGCCATAACAATACATATAGTAATATAAACCAAATACAATATTACCTCCATGCCATAACAAATACATATAGTAATATAAACCAAATACAATATTACCTCCATGCCATAACAAATACATATAGTAATATAAACCAAATATAATAAATAATATTCACAGGTAGTATATAATTATTTTCCCTTTCAAGCCTCAACTGAAGCCAGTAATGTGTCTATAATAATAATAATCATAATACGGGGAATAACAATAATAATAACAATACCAATAAACTTATAAACAAAACCCACAAACGTATAATAATAAAAACAAACAGCAAATTTTGTCCTGCCCCTCGTCTGAAGTGAGGCCAGTAATATATCTATTTATATAAAGATGGAAGAAATGAGAGAGCGAAAGTCCATTAGTTGGTTAAATAGATTTCCGGGAACCATTTTCTGTGCGGGTTTGGGAGAGAAAAGAAAACGGGGTGAGGCCAGGACGGGTGGAAGGTTTTGGTGAAGAGAGGAAACAAATTAATGGAGATGTGGTGTTTTCTTTAAAGTAGATTAATGGATACATTCACTAGTAGATTGATACATAGATTGACTGATAAGTACAGATAAATATACAGAGAGATGAATAAATAGATTGATAGATTGATACTGATAGATAGATAGATGGCACACTGCAAAACATTAGTGTGCATTAAAGAACAAAAAACTACCATGTACACATTTTAAGAACGTGAATTTCAACACATATATAGAAAGCCATATTAGTGTGGCCTTAATAACTGAACGCATTCAAATAGAACGTGAATTTCAACACAATATAGACAGCCATATTAGTGTGGCCTTCATAACTGAACACATACAAATAGAACGTGAATTTCAACACAATATAGACAGCCATATTAGTGTGGCCTTCATAACTGAACACATACAAATAGAACGTGAATTTCAACACAATATAGACAGCCATATTAGTGTGGCCTTCATAACTGAACACATACAAATTATGCATTACGAGAGTGTTTAAAATATGTAAATGATATTCGAGCTGATACTCAAAAACGAATATCTAACACTAATTCTGCATACCCATAGTTATGTTTATTCTGCATACCCATAGTTATGTTTATTCTGCATACCCATAGTTATGTTTATTCTGCATACCCATAGTTATGTTTATTCTGCATACCCATAGTTATGTTTATTCTGCATACCCATAGTTATGTTTATTCTGCATACCCATAGTTATGTTTATTCTGCATACCCATAGTTATGTTTATTCTGCATACCCATAGTTATGTTTATTCTGCATACCCATAGTTATGTTTATTCTGCATACCCATAGTTATGTTTATTTTCAGCTGACTGAAATCCTCAGCAGTTGATTTTCCGATTCTTGATGGAAGAATGTGAAACCGGTATATATCCATGTCAAATTAATGGCAATTTTTCATAATTAACAAAATATTTTGCTTATATTGTATTAAAAATCGGGACATAATAATTAACCGTCAACTAATATATTATACATATATATATATATATATATATATATATATATATATATAAATATATATATATATATATATATATTCTGTATATATATATATATATATATTTTTTTTTTTTTATTTTTTTTTTTTTTTTTTATTTTTTTTTTTTGTTATGTTTTTTATTATTGCTTACTTGTTTGTAAATATTGTGTTCATTTCTGTTGTTAGACCTGATGATGGACGCAGAGTGTCCGAAACGTTGAATTGAATAAAAACACCTCCCAAGATGTTTTTCATAACCCTGGTCCTACTGTTCCTATATACTGTATATATACAGTATATATATATATATATATATATATAATATACTGTATATGTATATATACATACAGTATATATATATATAATGGTGGATGAATCCTCTACATCCCGATTCAACTACATCCCGTTTTAGACAATTACTCGGTGCATTGTCGTGAAGCCATTTAGCCATTACAGACATTGTCGTGAAGCCATTTAGCCATTACAGACATTGTCGTGAAGCCATTTAGCCATTACAGACATGTAAATTTCAGCCCAGGTTATGAAAACAGCACCCGTTGTATAGTCGGTTTATTTCCAGCTGATGGTAAATTGATTCGTTTACCAGCTGATTTCCAGATACTTAATGTCAAAATATGACTACAATGTCTCTGCGTCGTATTATTGCCAGGTTTTCGTAACTAACAACACATTTCGCTACAAAATATACGGTATAGCTGAGTAACCAAGACAGTAACCTAGCAATTTACCATCAGCTGGACAAAATATACGGTATAGCTGAGTAACCAAGACAGTAACCTAGCAATTTACCATCAGCTGGACAAAAATAGAGTATACCTCTTCTTCGTCCAATTGTGTCATCTGAGCAATTCAACAAAGCTGCACGTGAGTATATACTGTCCAACATGGACAATGACATTGACAAAGGAATTTTGGGCGGTCTATTTAATTACTGTATTCATGTATTGTTTTAGTTTAATCCCTAGACCTCCATCAAACTTTAAACAAAAAAAAACATCGAATAGCTCCCCCTTCGAGATTAATTTGTACATGTGCCGTTAGAAAAATATCACGGCCGAAGGCCGGTTCCTCTACAATTACAGGCTCGCTGTCCCTCGCCAGGAAAAAATCGACACCTAAAGGGCACGAAAGCTCTTAAATAGACAAATAAATGGGGCGAAAGGTCTTAAAACCGACAAACTATTGGGGCAAACGTCTTAAAATCTCAATACTAATGTGGATAAACATAAGGAAAAAGGGAGACCAGAAAAACGGCCCATCTCCCCTTAGAAAGCAAGCCGCCTGGGATACCACGAAACTACAAGGAGCTCATTTTTGTCTTACTTCAAACAAAATCTCTGAGCAAAATTTTACGTTTGTGTACTGAGCACTTGAGGGTTGGGGAAGAGGAGGAGGGAGGAGAAAGAGGGGGAGGAGGAGGTGGTGGGACTGGAGGAGGAGAAGAAGAAGGACGACGTTGTCAATTTTAAGACATTTCGTGCCATTTAGGATTCGATTTTTTCTGGTGAGCGATAGCGAGCCAGTAATATTAAAAGAAACCGGCCTTTGGTCAGGACATTTTTCTACCGAAAAATGTACAAGTTATTCTTGAAGGGGGTCTACGGAGTGTTTTTCTAAGCTTGATGGAGATCTAGCAAGAAAACTAAGAACTAAATTAATAAATTAATTAATACATATATATATATATATATATATATATATATATATATATATATATAAAAGCCACTGTCTCCTTAAACTTGTTATTACTTTCTTCTGGATAACTTTAAACGATTTCACTCATCCTCGGCAATCCCTCTAAGAATCAAAACCTCTGAGTTCCTACATTCCTTTCGCCCCATTGTTTTGTCAATTTTAAGACCATTTGTGTAACATACAGAACTGTAGGTGTAACATACAGAACTGTAGGTGTAACATACAGTACTGTAGGTGTAACATACAGAACTGTAGGTGTAACATACAGTACTGTAGGTGTAACATACAGTACTGTAGGTGTAACATACAGTACTGTAGGTGTAACATACAGTACTGTAGGTGTAACATACAGTACTGTAGGTGTAACATACAGTACTGTAGGTGTAACATACAGTACTGTAGGTGTAACATACAGAACTGTAGGTGTAACATACAGTACTGTAGGTGTAACATACAGTACTGTAGGTGTAACATACAGAACTGTAGGTGTAACATACAGTACTGTAGGTGTAACATACAGTACTGTAGGTGTAACATACAGTACTGTAGGTGTAACATACACTGTAGGTGTAACATACAGTACTGTAGGTGTAACATACAGTACTGTAGGTGTAACATACAGTACTGTAGGTGTAACATACAGAACTGTAGGTGTAACATACAGTACTGTAGGTGTAACATACAGAACTGTAGGTGTAACATACAGTACTGTAGGTGTAACATACAGTACTGTAGGTGTAACATACAGTACTGTAGGTGTAACATACAGTACTGTAGGTGTAACATACAGTACTGTAGGTGTAACATACAGTACTGTAGGTGTAACATACAGAACTGTAGGTGTAACATACAGTACTGTAGGTGTAACATACAGTACTGTAGGTGTAACATACAGAACTGTAGGTGTAACATACAGTACTGTAGGTGTGTAACATACAGTACTGTAGGTGTAACATACAGAACTGTAGGTGTAACATACAGTACTGTAGGTGTAACATACAGTACTGTAGGTGTAACATACAGAACTGTAGTGTAACATACAGTACTGTAGGTGTAACATACAGTACTGTAGGTGTAACATACAGAACTGTAGGTGTAACATACAGTACTGTAGGTGTAACATACAGTACTGTAGGTGTAACATACAGAACTGTAGGTGTAACATACAGTACTGTAGGTGTAACATACAGTACTGTAGGTGTAACATACAGAACTGTAGGTGTAACATACAGTACTGTAGGTGTAACATACAGTACTGTAGGTGTAACATACAGTACTGTAGGTGTAACATACAGTACTGTAGGTGTAACATACAGTACTGTAGGTGTAACATACAGTACTGTAGGTGTAACATACAGTACTGTAGGTGTAACATACAGAACTGTAGGTGTAACATACAGTACTGTAGGTGTAACATACAGTACTGTAGGTGTAACATACAGAACTGTAGGTGTAACATACAGTACTGTAGGTGTAACATACAGTACTGTAGGTGTAACATACAGTACTGTAGGTGTAACATACAGTACTGTAGGTGTAACATACAGAACTATAGGTGTAACATACAGTACTGTAGGTGTAACATACAGTACTGTAGGTGTAACATACAGAACTGTAGGTGTAACATACAGTACTGTAGGTGTAACATACAGTACTGTAGGTGTAACATACAGTACTGTAGGTGTAACATACAGTACTGTAGGTGTAACATACAGTACTGTAGGTGTAACATACAGTACTGTAGGTGTAACATACAGAACTGTAGGTGTAACATACAGTACTGTAGGTGTAACATACAGAACTGTAGGTGTAACATACAGTACTGTAGGTGTAACATACAGTACTGTAGGTGTAACATACAGTACTGTAGGTGTAACATACAGTACTGTAGGTGTAACATACAGTACTGTAGGTGTAACATACAGTACTGTAGGTGTAACATACAGAACTGTAGGTGTAACATACAGTACTGTAGGTGTAACATACAGTACTGTAGGTGTAACATACAGAACTGTAGGTGTAACATACAGTACTGTAGGTGTAACATACAGTACTGTAGGTGTAACATACAGAACTGTAGTGTAACATACAGTACTGTAGGTGTAACATACAGTACTGTAGGTGTAACATACAGAACTGTAGGTGTAACATACAGTACTGTAGGTGTAACATACAGTACTGTAGGTGTAACATACAGAACTGTAGGTGTAACATACAGAACTGTAGGTGTAACATACAGTACTGTAGGTGTAACATACAGTACTGTAGGTGTAACATACAGTACTGTAGGTGTAACATACAGAACTGTAGGTGTAACATACAGTACTGTAGGTGTAACATACAGTACTGTAGGTGTAACATACAGTACTGTAGGTGTAACATACAGTACTGTAGGTGTAACATACAGTACTGTAGGTGTAACATACAGTACTGTAGGTGTAACATACAGTACTGTAGGTGTAACATACAGTACTGTAGGTGTAACATACAGTACTGTAGGTGTAACATACAGTACTGTAGGTGTAACATACAGTACTGTAGGTGTAACATACAGTACTGTAGGTGTAACATACAGAACTGTAGGTGTAACATACAGTACTGTAGGTGTAACATACAGTACTGTAGGTGTAACATACAGAACTGTAGGTGTAACATACAGTACTGTAGGTGTAACATACAGAACTGTAGGTGTAACATACAGTACTGTAGGTGTAACATACAGTACTGTAGGTGTAACATACAGAACTGTAGGTGTAACATACAGTACTGTAGGTGTAACATACAGAACTGTAGGTGTAACATACAGTACTGTAGGTGTAACATACAGAACTGTAGGTGTAACATACAGTACTGTAGGTGTAACATACAGTACTGTAGGTGTAACATACAGTACTGTAGGTGTAACATACAGAACTGTAGGTGTAACATACAGTACTGTAGGTGTAACATACAGAACTGTAGGTGTAACATACAGAACTGTAGGTGTAACATACAGTACTGTAGGTGTAACATACAGTACTGTAGGTGTAACATACAGTACTGTAGGTGTAACATACAGTACTGTAGGTGTAACATACAGTACTGTAGGTGTAACATACAGAACTGTAGGTGTAACATACAGTACTGTAGGTGTAACATACAGAACTGTAGGTGTAACATACAGTACTGTAGGTGTAACATACAGAACTGTAGGTGTAACATACAGTACTGTAGGTGTAACATACAGTACTGTAGGTGTAACATACAGTACTGTATGTTACACCTACAGTACTGTAGGTGTAACATACAGTACTGTAGGTGTAACATACAGTACTGTAGGTGTAACATACAGTACTGTAGGTGTAACATACAGTACTGTAGGTGTAACATACAGTACTGTAGGTGTAACATACAGTACTGTAGGTGTAACATACAGTACTGTAGGTGTAACATACAGTACTGTAGGTGTAACATACAGAACTGTAGGTGTAACATACAGTACTGTAGGTGTAACATACAGAACTGTAGGTGTAACATACAGTACTGTAGGTGTAACATACAGTACTGTAGGTGTAACATACAGTACTGTAGGTGTAACATACAGTACTGTAGGTGTAACATACAGTACTGTAGGTGTAACATACAGAACTGTAGGTGTAACATACAGTACTGTAGGTGTAACATACAGAACTGTAGGTGTAACATACAGTACTGTAGGTGTAACATACAGTACTGTAGGTGTAACATACAGAACTGTAGGTGTAACATACAGTACTGTAGGTGTAACATACAGAACTGTAGGTGTAACATACAGTACTGTAGGTGTAACATACAGTACTGTAGGTGTAACATACAGAACTGTAGGTGTAACATACAGTACTGTAGGTGTAACATACAGTACTGTAGGTGTAACATACAGTACTGTAGGTGTAACATACAGTACTGTAGGTGTAACATACAGAACTGTAGGTGTAACATACAGTACTGTAGGTGTAACATACAGTACTGTAGGTGTAACATACAGTACTGTAGGTGTAACATACAGTACTGTAGGTGTAACATACAGTACTGTAGGTGTAACATACAGTACTGTAGGTGTAACATACAGTACTGTAGGTGTAACATACAGTACTGTAGGTGTAACATACAGAACTGTAGGTGTAACATACAGTACTGTAGGTGTAACATACAGTACTGTAGGTGTAACATACAGTACTGTAGGTGTAACATACAGAACTGTAGGTGTAACATACAGTACTGTAGGTGTAACATACAGTACTGTAGGTGTAACATACAGTACTGTAGGTGTAACATACAGTACTGTAGGTGTAACATACAGAACTGTAGGTGTAACATACAGTACTGTAGGTGTAACATACAGTACTGTAGGTGTAACATACAGTACTGTAGGTGTAACATACAGTACTGTAGGTGTAACATACAGTACTGTAGGTGTCGATTGTTTTCCTGGTGAACGATAGCGAGTCTGCAATTTAGGAGGAAGCATTCTTCGGCGATTTATTGAGAGATAAGACGTTCGGCCCATTAGTTTGGCAATTTTAACACGTTTCGCTCCATTTCATTGTCAATTTTAAGAAATTTCGTGCCATTTAGGTGTCGGATTTTTCATGGCGAGCGATAGCGAGCCTGTAATTTTAAGAGAAACCGGCCTTCGGCCGGGACATTTTCCTACCGAAAAAATTACAAATATATCTCGAAAAGGGATTTTGGGGTTGTTGTTTTTTTGTTAAGTTTGATGGATGTCTAGAACACTAATATATAAAAGAAAACTGAACCAAAAAATAAACCATCCCTCCTTAAACCTCTGAGTTCCTACATTCCTTTCGCCCTATTTCTTTATACATTTTTAGACTATTCGTGCCACATACTGTAGGTGTTGATTTTTTCCTGGTGAGCGATAGCGAGTATGCAATTTAGGAGCAACCGTCCTTTGGCGACTTATTGAGAGATAGATTATTAGCTAACGAGGTGGTCTTATGGTAACCAGAATATAAGGATAATTACGTCATCGTGCTGAAAGACTTAAGGGGTAGAATTCTCTTTTTCTGGACCCCATTCTCTCTCGAGTTTAGCCCCATTAACTTTGAGATTTTAAGACGTTCGGCCCATTAGTTTAGCGATTTTAACACATTTCGCCCCATTTCGTTGTTAATTTTAAGACCTTTCGTCCCATTTATGTGTAAATATTTTCCTGGCGAGCGATAGCGAGCCTGAATTTTAAAGAAGAACAGGCCTTCGGCCGAGACATTTTTCTATCGAAAAATGGAAAAATTTATCTTGAAAGAGGGTCAGGGGGTGTTTTTTTAAGCTTGGAGGTCTAGGGGAAACTAAATATAGGTTTGATTCCCGGAGGGAAGAATGAAAACCTAATATTTAGTAGGGGCCCCATAATCATTGACGATATGCCTATTAATATAATAGCCTCCATTCAAGCGCCCGCGGGTCAGCCAGTTTGAATCTACCGCCGCGGGGATGAACGGAGTACTCGTCATAAGGGTAACGCTTATTCTCTTATGGAATCTTCTTATGATTGGGTACCCGCTACAAAAAAAAAATTGTAAAAAATAAAAGGGAAAACTTTGCGCAGTACAGTTCCTTTCATACTGATGGTTGATATAGCAGTCAGAACGGCCTGAAAAGGCCCAAAACGGCCACAGAGGGCCCGCTAAGCAAGGGTTAATAATTGTTATACTACAGCTTTCCATCTCGTGGATTTCTTGTGTGGGAGTCCCTGACACTGCTCCCTGAGTCGCCATACTTCCTTCACTGACATATTAAGATTACCCTCAAGACAATCAGCGAATGGGAAGGGGATGGATGGGAGGGCCCTACATCGTCAATGATTATGGGGCCCCTACTAAATATTAGGTTTTCATTCCTCCGGGAATCAAACCTATAATTTATTAGTGGCCCCTCCATCATTGACGATATGCCTGATATCTTAAGACTGGAGGGGGACATTCGTGACAATATCAAAAACCACTAACAAAGTACTTAGGTAGAGACAAAGAATCCGTATAACAATTTCTAAAGTTTTATTGCATGCATACAATAATTATAAAAAGAAAAGAAAGCAGTGCGTTACTTCAAAGAATATCTGCTTATAGTTGGTCGGTTCTACACTTTGAGATCCGTCCTAAGTTTGTCTAGAGACATATAACCAAGATTCTAAAACATTTTATTTCTAGCATACAATGGTTATTAAAAGAAAAGGAAGCAGTGCGTTACTTTGTAGCAGATCTGCTTACCGTTGACCGGATCTATTCTTTGAGATCCGTTTTCTCGTTGTCCGGGGACATATTTGTATTCCCATAACAACGGCTTACCGAACTATAATTCTTAGATTATCTTTTGGCCTTAACGTAATTGTACATTATTGTAAAATTCGTACATACTGTTAATACTACCTAGTTGTAACTATAATAGATTATCTTTAAAATTAAAATTTGCGCTGTTAAGCCAGCTCGTTTCAGTAAGTATCACTGCTCGAGATCTTCTTATGATACCCGGCGGAGGGGCTCAGGGTCTGCGTTCTTCCACACTCCCCCCTCTTTTTTTCCACCTCCAAATAAGAATTGATCTAGTTACAGCATACTACGAGACCCGCCGCCGTAATGCTACATGTCAATTATGGAATATCTTGAACCACCTACAGGTCTCGCATCTAGAAGTGAGAAAGGAAGCCCACTCATTGATGCTAACTATATCGTCTATTGAAACCATTTTATAAAAATGTAAGCGAGACGTACCACTTTCTCATAAAATGGGTTTGTATGCCCCTAAAGCTGGGGGATACTGCCCTTAACAATACATTTTGAAGAAAAGAAGCTAATACCTTTCTTCTTGTGACGCGAGCTCTGCTTGGTTGGTCCCTAGGACGCCTGGGTGTTGAGGATGTGTTGTCCTCGTAACTAACTTAAAACATGTATTGGGCATAAGGAAACGATGTGTAAGTCCGCGTTCTACGCCGGGACTGACAATGTGCAATGTCCGCGTTCTGCGCCGGGACTGAGAGTTTAAATAATCCTTATATAACTTTTTGTAATACTCACGGGAGACTGAGCGATTTTGACAATGGTCGTTCAGTTTCCTGAGGTAGTTAAGTTTTGTACCACCTCGCCGTCAGCTCAAGTACTGTCTTCCCGTCGCTTAAGCCGTAAGGGATAAAGACTTAAACAAAAATCGAAAAATCCCGGCGCATGGTACCTTCGCGCTAAATGAATAATTTGGCAAGGTTTTCTGCGGTCCAGCGAACAGGTGGGGTATGAGCTGACATGGAGATGGTGTAACCTGACACAACGCATGTCCTGTTCCTCCTCTACTTACGGGGATGGACAGGTTAGAATGGAAAGACCGGGAAGTCATGCCTGGGGGTTTCTCATGGTGGACCCGTGAAACTATAGAGAAGCACTTATCACATTAACCCATTTAGTGTATTAAATCCAGGCTACCGAGGCGTCTGAGTGCGTTGATGCTACTCCTGTGGTATCGACGACCTTCGATGTCATTGATACATGTGTCTAATGGACATAGCAAACTAAGTCAAGAGTTTTATTTGCAACCTTCTCTCCGTATTATGGCAGCCTCTTGGCATTTTACGTAGCGTCCGGAAGGTATACGTCAGTGAGGTCCCGAGGTCTCTAGTACGGTACTCTTTTAGTGAAATTACGAGACCGGGAGTGACCCATGGTTCTATCCTCCTCCTCCCAACTGGTGGTAACACCTTTGCGCCGGTGGGGGTGAATTTACTCTCAAACGTGAATCGGTCCACTTGTGGACGATAGCGCTTCCGCCATCATCTTTGCAGATGTTTCGCGGAAGCGAAAAGTCTTGTCTCCGGGACAAGGTCTCGCCGGACGTTTATTACTACGTCCGGGAGTTAAGTTGCGTGTCGGCGAGTGCTCAGCGTTTTCGGCTCGAACAAACATCCGTTTCAACAATACTAGTGACCTTCAAAACCTCACCGGCCTCCATCTTCTAGAGCCCGTGAAAAGCGTTGGAATTGAACCGCCGACCAGCTATTGCCTGTTTTAAGTCATAATAGTGTGAGTTTAGTGGTCATATTAGTGTGAGTTTAGTAGTCAAGCCTCATGAAGCGAAAGGTTGTCCTACATATAACCGTGCCATTGAACAAAGGAAAAAAAACCCAGCCTTGACCCTAGTGGTCCGGTCTGGGTTAATCTCCCCCGTATATTGTTCTTAAAGCATCCCAGTCTGTCCATACCGTAGGTAGGGGAGGAAGAAACCACTTTTTACTTGAATACCCTGCTGCCTTCGTCGTACCCGCCTTCCGTAGGCTGTACTTTGAGCAATGAGGCCTATGTATCCTCAAGTCTTCCATGAATAGTCTCTGGGCTCTCAACGCAACCAATGTTACAACTAATTGGGTGCCGTTGAGGGGCCGTCCCGGGATCTTCCCGCCTTCCCATAGAGTCAGACTGCAGACAACCATCCCTTACTTCTAATGAGCAACGTTACGGTCGACCGCACCCTGACCGGGGGGGCAACATGTTTGAGTCCCAGGTCAGCCCCATCCACTGACGTACCCGTGTGACAAAAGGATTAAAGTTGGAATAACGTTTTGATACTCCGGGCAAGAACTTGCTTCCTAGCTTACATACATGAATGTGTTGTACCTTCTAGGCCTTGCCTTACTCGTACCACGCCTGAGCCGTCTTCCCTTGCATTGTTGTAAAACGACCATGATAGGGGCCGGAAACTAGTTATGTTAAGTCACCACCTGATCCCTAGGTGTAACAAATACTCTATTCTCCCTAGACATATTGGTTACTAATGTGACGTTAACCACTCCGTTAGAACCGCATGGCTTGTCCTACAGTGACTCGCTAGGATCGCCAGGGCAGTGGATGGGGCTACAGTTGGTGTATTAGAGTGTGCTTTATTTCATGTGAAAGCTCGTGTCATGGGCAGTCCAGAAAGGCTCTTTGTTTTCGCCCATGTCAAGGCTTTATATATTTAATTGTAAAGTATATGTTTTATCCTTAACTAGTAATGATAAGATCAGAGAGAGAGAGAGAGAGAGAGTAGAACAGAGTGAGAGGGGGCGCGTAGTGTTTTTGCCCCGCTCGATGACGTCACAGCTGGCTGGCCTCGTGGGGATTGGTTGAGGGAGTTCTTTACCATGCTTGGTGACGTAATGTTTTGCTAGCTACTTTGGTAGTGGCTAGAGGACTTGTAACCGCTTTTTTCCCACGCGGCTCGAGCTGGTGCGAGTATATATACAGTTCCTCGCCACTCTCTCCCTCAGATCTGGTTTCTAGAACGCACCCATCTTTTTCCCTTGCTACCTGTACCCCGCTCGCACCTGAGAATCTTTTCCTCTGCCTACCTCTCTCTTTTTTCATATCTTTCACCACCTTGTATTAATATTATATCCCCTCTGGTTAACTCTGCAAAATCAGCTTAATGCTGGCCAGTTGTATTGTGCGTTAAGGTCTGATATAACCCATGTATGTTAGTTGTTAAGATAAGTGGATCACGAAGCATTGGTTGGCATTTATATTGTTTAAGTACTGCATCCTTTAATTATTAGTGTTCTGCTGGATTAGATAATGCTAGACTAGGGGTCTGATATTATAAGGTATTGTTTCCTATGAGTGCTGGCTTTAGTTAAAAGCTGCACGACATACCTGAGAACTGGAGTTGATTGAGTAAATTCTAGTCTGTGTGCCATTGAGAGTAGAGCATGCACGAATGAGGGCTTTTTGCCTATACCATTCTGCACTGTTCTAAGCTCGTTGCTTGTCTTTGAGGTATGCCAGGAGAACGCTTAATACTTCGGTATTAAGGTTTCTCAAGAGAGCTACCCTTCCCTATAACGTAATATTTGACGCACAGACTTGAGATTTGCACTAGGCTATGCGGCATGCCATGCGCACCAGTATCTCGTATCATTGACTCTAGCTAGACTTTATCAATCATAGTAGACATTAAGTATATTAACCTAATTACTCTTTTTATGCATACCCATTTATTAATACACAAGCATTTCGCAGCCTAGTTTGATGTATTGAGCCACAAACGACTTAGGCTCTTTTTGTTGATAGGAATACTGCATTGTCGTGGCGATTATTATTATTGTTGTTGTGTTTAGGATATTCTTGGCTCCGTCGGCATTATATATTCTGCCTTTTTGTGTGCATGGCCTGCACGAGCATTGTTCCGCTGCCTGCCTTTTTGGGTTCCATTTCCGATACGAGCATCTTTATAGCATCTAACATTTAAAGAAGATTCCTTGTTAGTGTTGAAGGACTTTAGTGCACTTTCTTTCATGCAGGAGTGCCTGACATTTATTGATTAACACCTTACGAGCGGCCTATGCGGTTTATTTATGTGTACGCCCAGGGTGTTTTTAGCCAAAATAGGGCTGTTTACGTGATCATTTCATGCCTAAATAAGACCCAGACGTAAAACAGTATCTATCCCTGAAAGGGCATAAACAGAGCTTTCGAATGACACCATAACGATCCTTGTATGATGGATAGTTTTCTTGCAATAACCGTGCAACGCGAGTGCAAAAAGCAGGTAATTCGGTACTTTCGGTACATAATTGAGTATGTAGCGAGTGAGAGAGGGAGGAAGGAGCTGAGATTTGTGTCAGTAGGTTCGCCGCGGTGGTCTGGAGCAGTCATACGCTCGCTAGTCTCCTGCCACCACTTGTCTCTCTCTCTCAGCCACATTACGTGCTGAAATTGCCACTCGAGTTATGTCGAGCGCCGCCACATAGTCCAGCTTTATTAAATACGACTTAAGTGGTGAGCCGCTAATAAAGGGTTAAAGTAACGTAAGCTGTAACTTCTCTTACCACCTTACTTTGCATACCATAACCAAGCACCTTCGGTTATAGGTAGTAATAGGCTGTTTTCACATAACATTAAGCCTAGAGTACACGCACATTTATTGAGAGTTTGATAGCCTATTATTGCATATAGAACTCTGTAGAGTATTTGTGTTCTTTGTTCACTGGGAATATACATCAGAGGTTGGAGCTAGCGCTTTCCGTTGTAACATTTATGCCATTACTAGTCCAATGAATAAGAGCCCTGATATATTTGAACCCCAGTCATAACAAATGGCGACCTTACCTAGGATTTGGTGAACCTACATTTATTAGCAGGGAACATTTGTTGTTTTGGAGAATATTTTGCGGGGATCAGCAAGAATAATTTGTTTTTGGGAACATAGAATAGCCCTTGAGTATTTCCGAGAATTTGTGTGTGTATATCGAAGTATAAGAGTTTGGGGTGCTTCTTTTCTGAATATTGTGGTGAGAAATTTTTGTGAGCATCCTGTCTTATACCGGATCAGAGGAGAATGGAGACACAGTACGTAATGTCGAAACTGAGGAACAGCAGCATGATGAAAGGGTTAATCGGGTGAACTGTGAGGAGGATGCTAGGATATTTTTGCAATGGCCTGTTACTGCCGAGCGGTTGGAGGGTATGGATCGGTACGGTCTTCAATGCCTGGCCACAGCTATCGGTCATGCGGTTACTAGCAGCATGACCAAGGATAACTTGATAACGTGTGTACTGGGCAGGGTGACTGGTGAGCGAGATGGGTTGAGTGCTCAGAGCCCTTCGGCCATGCTTCCCCTACACTCGACTCCCAGCCATCCCAGTGGTTTGCTGACCCCGGGTACGCTTCCACAGGTGGGTGGTGACTGGCACGGTGGGGACCACCGGTAATTTCAAACATTGTAGCACCTTCACCTCCTCAAGGGTTATCTCCAGAATTATTGCTTCAGCTCGAATTAGCTAGGATCGAAGAGAGAAAGGCTATCAGGGCAGGTGAGCAGCAAATAGAATTAGCCAAGATAGAAGAGAGAAAAACTATCAGTCAGCAGCAAATAGAGCTAGCAAAAATCCAAGCTGAGTCGACTAGGTACTGTGCCGACATGGACGTAGAGAAGTCGCGAGTAGAGACAACGGGACAGCGACTTGGGGCTGGTAACCGTGTTCATGAGCAGTCTCTCTCGCACTTATTGAAACTGGTTCCGGTGTTTGATGAGAGTGGTGTAACAGAATTTTTCACACGCTTTGAGAAGAAGTGCCAGGAACACCAGTGGCCAGAGAATAAATGGGCAGCACTTGTATCCTCTAGATTAATAGGCAAGGGCCTTAAAGCCTACGATGCGTTACCTTTGGAGTTATGTATTGTGTACGAGGATCTCAAGGAGGCTGTCCTGAGGGCTTACGAACTGCAACCAGAAACGTACCGTTTGAAGTTCTGGGGTGTAACTAAGGGAAGAGATAGCACCTTTTTGGAACACGCCCGGGACTTGTCCGATGCTATGGGGAACTGGCTCCGATCTGAGAAGGTAACAACGTTTGATGGAGTTAAGCAGTTAATGATGTTGGAGCAGTTCTTTAAGAGCACGGGCGGTGATCTAACTTTGAACTTAAAGGAGAAAAACCCAAGAACTCTAGTAGAAGCAGCAGAAATGGCTGATCTACGGCTGTCGTTGATTCGGGGTTGCGGGTCCTCACAGAAGTACGATGCAAGTGCTAGGGACCGTTATCCTCCCCCTCCCCGTAGCAATGTCACATTTAAACCAAAGAGCAATGAAACTAAAACTGAAGCCAAACCTACCACCACACCGTATGTGAAAAGTCAATGGCCTTTTACATCACAGTATAAGCCGAAACCGAAATGTATGTGTTTTAGGTGCCACCAGGAGGGTCATAAGGCAAATGAGTGCCCTAGTCGACCTCCTCCGGCAGCCGTGTCTTTTGCTCACGGCATTGGAGTGTTCAAGAGGACATCGGAGTTTGTTAGAGGCATTTCTTCCGAGGTAAATACACAGCCAGTGCAGAAGGATCCGGAAGGCTTATTCCCTGTCCGTGATGCCTTTAGTGACCACAGGGGACTCGGTTGTGTGGAGTGGGGGGGTAGAAGACATGAGGTGAGAATTTTGCGTGACACTGGGGCATCGCAAACACTGTTGAGAAATTTCACTGGTAAACCTGTCAATACGGCGCGGGTGGTTGTGGTTCAGGGAGTTAATGCGACAAGGTCATGTAAGAATGAAGGTGGAAGTTGATGGTGTGACTCGTGACCTGGATGTAGGAATTGTGGAGAAGTTACCTGTTGGGGGCGTCGACCTCCTTCTTGGCAACGACTTTGCGGGGCCTACTTCTGAGGCTCCACCCTTAGTCGTTGTCGAGAAGCCGGCCGACGTGAGTAGGGAGGAGCAGGAGTGGGTTGAGATGTGTCCAGTGCAGCCTATGGCGTGTGTTGTCACCGGAGATTCTGCATCCAGGGAGTCACATTCTGGTCAACAATCTTTAGATCAGCGGAGGAAGGGTACCGAGAAGGGGTTGAAAGTTGATGCGGTTGAGAGTTTAGTGTCAACGGACCTTCTCGGGGACTCATTATTAGGACCACATTTCGAGTCTGGAGAGGACCCAGTAACTGTTCCTGAAGGGGCAGAGGATGGGCTTAAAATGACGAAAGAGTTGAAGGAGGGCAGTGATGCACAGTCGGGAGATGTAGCAACAAGGTACCCTGACGCGTACCCTATGAGAAATGGGTCGGCGAAAACGGTGGTCCGAAGCTTGCTAGTGTATTTTTCCCGGTATGGTTACCCGCAGGGGATTCAGTCAGTCCGGGGACCCAACTTCACTTCTAGCCTCTTTGTACAAGCAATGCCGCAGCATGGGATTGTTGGGGTTGTGTCATCTGCATATCATCCGGAGAGCCAGGGTGTGTTAGAGTGATGGCACTCAGCCTTGAAATCTGTGCTTCGTTGTTGTTGCTTTGAGAGTGGGAGGGATTGGGATCTTGGCCTGCCATGTGTTTTGTTTGCTGTGTGGGAGATACCTGGGGAGAGTTTGGGATTCAGCCCTAATGAGCTCGTCTTTGGACACCGTGTCAGAGGGCGTCTCCATATGGTTGAAGAAGTATGGGAGGGCGCAGAAAAACCTTGTTCTATGCTCAAGTGTGTCCTCAACAGTCGAGAACGGATGTTGCGCAGTCTGGAGTTGGCTGGCCGTAATTTGACTAGCTCTCAGGCCCTCAGGAAGGACAGGTACGACCTCAAGGTTGAACTCAGGGAGTTTCACGTGGGTCAGGAGGTGTTGATTCTACTGCCCCTTGTAGGTCACCCCTTATCCGCGAAGTACGCTGGTCCTTATAGTGTGGTGGAGGAGCTATCGGACCTGGTTTACTTGGTAGCCACTCCAGACAGACGGAAGCGCAACCAGTTATGTCATGATAATCCTGTGAAGGAGTATGGGAGGCACCCCCCTGAGCCTCTCACTGTGCCTGTGATGACGTTTAGCAGTCAAGGTGGAGAAGGAGAACGGGACAGTCAAGCTCAGGTGGAGGATAACTGGAAGGATAAGAAGTTCAAATGGGCGCCTGAGTGTGAGAAGGTGTTTAGAGAAGTAAAACACCTGTTGTGCACTCACCCGATCCTCAGGGCCCCTGACTTTAGCCTACCTTTCCAACTAGCAACGGAGGCTAGTGGTGTGGGGGCTGGTGCCGTCCTTGTGGAAAAGGACGATGATGGGCTGGAGCATCCTGTTAGTTTCTGCTCGGAGAAGTACAATTCGGCCCAGGGGAGCTGCTCTGTTGTCAAGGAGGAGCTGCTGGCGGTTGTACTTGCTCTGAGGCATTTCGAGGTCTGTGTTCCAGCCTATGGTCCGGTCGTTGTAGTTTACCCAGATCATCACCCTCTCAAGTTCTTGGACCAGTTTCACAATCGGAATATGAGGCTGACCAGGTGGTCACTAAGGTTACTGGTATATAACCTGGACATACGCCATATTGCCGGTTGTGACAACGTGGTTGCAGATGGTCGTTCAAGGGTATATGATCCTGGGTAGATTGACACATGGGTAGCCTCCTGCTTTAGTTTGAATAGTATTTTGCGCTTGGTGCTTGTTGGCTCGCGGTTGTAGCCCAGCGTATTGGGTCGTAAAGCAGGAGTTGAGCGTTTGGTATAGAAGAAAAAACTAGGCTTGCCCCTATAGTGCAGCCAAAATAAACAAATTATAAACATAAAAATCAAATAAAAACTCTTTCTTTGATAGTTGAATTTTTTTTAGTATGTTATAGCAGTAATTCTGAGTTGCACTCCTCTCAGAATGCTGGGCTAGAGAAGCTCGCTCTTGAGGAGCATAACTACATATAATTTAACCTATGGTGTTGGGGAGGGTTATAATTTTGAAAAATGTTTTGTTGAAGAACTGTGCCAGATATTTTACTGCCGCTGGGTGATGGGAAGTGGAGATATAGCATGGGTTCTAACCATCAGATTTTTGTGAGCCTTGGGGCCTCTGAGAAAAATCTTGGAGGGGGTGTGACGTTAACCACTCCGTTAGAACCGCATGGCTTGTCCTACAGTGACTCGCTAGGATCGCCAGGGCAGTGGATGGGGCTACAGTTTGTGTATTAGAGTGTGCTTTATTTCATGTGAAAGCTCGTGTCATGGGCAGTCCAGAAGGGCTTTTTGTTTTCGCCCATGTCAAGGCTTTATATATTTAATTGTAAAGTATATGTTTTATCCTTAACTAGTAATGATAAGATCAGAGAGAGAGAGAGAGAGTAGAATAGAGTGAGAGGGGGCACGTAGTGTTTTTGCCCCGCTCGATGACGTCACAGCTGGCTGGCCTCGTGGGGATTGGTTGAGGGAGTTCTTTACCATGCTTGGTGACGTAATGTTTTGCTAGCTACTTTGGTAGTGGCTAGAGGACTTGTACCCGCTTTTTTCCCACGCGGCTCGAGCTGGTGCGAGTATATATACAGTTCCTCGCCACTCTCTCCCTCAGATCTGGTTTCTAGAATGCACCCATCTTTTTCCCTTACTACCTGTACCCCGCTCGCACCTGAGAATCTTTTCCTCTGCCTACCTCTCTCTTTTTTCATATCTTTCACCACCTTTTATTAATATTATATCCCCTCTGGTTAACTCTGCAAAATCAGCTTCATGCTGGCCAGTTGTATTGTGCGTTAAGGTCTGATATAACCCATGTATGTTAGTTGTTAAGATAAGTGGATCACGAAGCATTGGTTGGCATTTATATTGTTTAAGTACTGCATCCTTTAATTATTAGTGTACTGCAGGATTAGATAATGCTAGACTAGGAGTCTGATATTATAAGGTATTGTTTCCTACGAGTGCTGGCTTTAGTTAAAAGCTGCACGACATACCTGAGAACTGGAGTTGATTGAGTAAATTCTAGTCTGTGTGCCATTGAGAGTAGAGCATGCACGAATGAGGGCTTTTTGCCTATACCATTCTGCACTGTTCTAAGCTCGTTGCTTGTCTTTGAGGTACGCCAGGAGAACGCTTAATACTTCGGTATTAAGGTTTCTCAAGAGAGCTACCCTTTCCTATAACGTAATATTTGACGCACAGACTTGAGATTTGCACTAGGCTATGCGGCATGCCATGCGCACCAGTATCTCGTATCATTGACTCTAGCTAGACTTTATCAATCATAGTAGACATTAAGTATATTAACCTAATTACTCTTTTTATGCATACCATTTATTATTACACAAGCATTTCGCAGCCTAGTTTGATGTATTGAGACACAAACGACTTAGGCTCTTTTTGTTGATAGGAATACTACATTGTCGTGGCGATTATTATTATTGTTGTTGTGTTTAGGATATTCTTGGCTCCGTCGGCATTATATATATTCTGCCATTTTGTGTGCATGGCCTGCACGAGCATTGTTCCGCTGCCTGCCTTTTTGGGTTCCATTTCCGATGCGAGCATCTTTATAGCATCTAACATTTAAAGAAGATTCCTTGTTAGTGTTGAAGGACTTTAGTGCACTTTCTTTCATGCAGGAGTGCCTGACATTTATTGATTAAAGTAACGTAAGCTGTAACTTCTCTTACCACCTTACTTTGCATACCATAACCAAGCACCTTCGGTTATAGGTAGTAATAGGCTGTTTTCACATAACATTAAGCCTAGAGTACACGCACATTTATTGAGAGTTTGATAGCCTATTATTGCATATAGAACTCTGTAGAGTATTTGTGTTCTTTGTTCACTGGGAATATACATCAGAGGTTGGAGCTAGCGCTTTCCGTTGTAACATTTATGCCATTACTAGTCCAATGAATAAGAGCCCTGATATATTTGAACCCCAGTCGTAACACTTAGACTTAAGTGTTAGGAATAACAAGGTAACATGGATAATTTTGGACTATTGACAGACATTGCCATCGACCGGCGGCCGCCGCTCTAGCATCATTGATTCCTCGAAAGCCCCTTGGGTATGCCGTGTTGAATTTATTAGCTGCCGGTAAAAAACTTTTGTAATTACTCCCAGAGGGGTCATGGTTACTTGGATCGGCGGTGCCCATAGGCAACTGGACGTGTCAACATTGAATGTTGGACTGGCCTGGCCCCTGGCCGACTCGGTTTTGCTCAACCGTCGTCATGACTAGAGCTCTGGAGAGAGGGAGGGGGGGGTGGGGGTGACCGAATGTACGGGATGCCAGTCATCTACGTCCACCGGGGCGTTGCCCGGAGCCTACCATAGTGGTCTCTAGTGCATACCAGTGTACTTCCTATGGGGCCTACTCCTGGATCCATATACCTTTGTCAGGTTTTTAGGAGAGGGAGGTAGTAAAGAAATCGAAGAGGTGATGTAGGTTAAGATCGACGTCCGCCTGTCGTTGGCCGCAGATAAACTAACCCCTTCACTTATACTGTGTCTGGTAGGGACTAGTTAAGCATGACTTCCACATCCCTTTTGGTTTCGGAGGTCATTGTGGATGCTGTTAATACTGGAGAGAAAATTACCCGGTAAAAAACATTCTCGGGTAAGCCTTTTACTATACCGAGTCTGAGAAGTTGTCTAGCCCGGACTGCCTCGAACAAGGCTGTCCTTATGTCCCTGATAGACCTCGCCGGGTGTGGTAGTAGTAGCTGTTGGAATACTCTAACCGCTTCACTATTACCTGTTTCCTTCTGTGGGAATGTTGGCTTAGCGATGGACTGGGCTGTGTCTCTACTGAGTAAAAATTAAGCAAATTTTCTATGAGCATTATCTCGCAACAAGAACTCACGTTGGAGTTCAATGGGGTCGGGAGTTCTAAATGGTTCTGGAAAGTCCTTGAGTGATAACTGGGGGGCTATAAGGAACTCAAAAATAGACAAGGGAACACCTCCCGGTTGCGGATTCAGTAAATCAAACTCTAGTTGGTTATGTAGGGTAATAGAGAGGGAGGGCTGAGACGTTACGGCAATAGCAAATCGTTGAACCTCCAGAGCCCAGTCCACCCATGGCCCATGCCCGACCTCCCCCAGGTTTATTTCCCGCTGTTCCGCCGGCAAGGTAGCCGGAGTTGTCACCAACTCTGGTACATTTACCCTTGAGCCATATCCGTGAACGCCGTAAGGCCGGGAACAGTCAGGACACACTAGATCCCCTGGGGAAGGCGGGGCAAATTGCTCTGGCACGTAAACAAAATAGTGATAATTTGTGATGTTGGGAATAGCCCTAATTTGTGCTTTAACAATCTTACCTTGGGCGTCTTTCGCCCGCAAGTCCTTATTCTTATTAATTTCTATGGTCCACTCATGTGGAACTAGAATCTCCCCTTGAATTGACCTGTGCTCCTCCCCTGACGCCGTAGGGCTTACTGACCACCAGAATTCATCCGGCTCTTGCTGGGGTGGGAGCGTGTCTTTCATTGGATGCTGTTTACTGACAGGATTAAGATGAAAGAGTGGATTAGAGCAATGCGCAACCATGGTTCATTGAGAGGATCCCAGACCGGTTTCCGCCGGGGAATAAGACTTTTCTTTAGACTTAGGATCGGTGTTAAGATGTGTGTTACAATTTGAGGGCTCTGTGGCCGTATCAGCAGAAGGGGCCAAAAGTATACTAACTTTAGCTGGTGACAGGGGGCGTTCAAAGACACTCTCTAAAGGTTCTGTGTTAATCAAGGGGCTTGGTGACAGTGGTCGAACGTTAGGATTGTCCGGGGTAAGGGAAAGTACTGAGTCAAACTTGAGAGTTCCTACTTCCGCTGAGCGAGACCTCTTAGAAATAGCACATTGTTGCAGTACCCTTTGTAATAACTCATCCAAATGTTTCGCCGTGACACATTGACTACGGGGTCTCTTGAGAGATTTGGGCCTTACCTTTTCTACTGTCCCACTACTCCCTACTGGCATACTTGGACCTGGTATTTCCTTTGACTGGTCCATTGCCTGATTTGTCAGGGGATAATCTACTTTCATACATGTCCCCTGACCTTGAGGTACCGGAGGGGTGTCTGTAGCCTCCTCTGGTGCTCTATGTCTGTCACTTAAAATTGGTTCAAGCTTACTTGGTGCTAAGATGTTTCGATCTCTTACTGGGAGTACTGCTAGAGGTTAGAGAACTCACCGGCGAGTCAAGGCAACTAGACCTGGGATGGGGTGACTTGTCTCTCCCTTGAGCACCTAAACTGGGTGTTACGACCCCCGCCTCTATCGGGAGGTGTCGTTCAATAGCCTTAGCTGTGGGAACTGATAATTCTTCCTTGTTACTAGGTACAACCAATTTTGAAAGCATTAACTTGGAACCTTTGAGAATCACTCTTGCTTTGGACCTACTTGTGATTTCCCTACTACCTCCGGTATCTGTCCCGAGGTGGCCAGGGAAAAACTCCGGCGACTCCGAGGCAGAAACCACAGGGCTTGGGTGTGCACTAGACTTACAACCTTGCGGTTTAACATCGGTCGGACTGGCGTGGATCTCCGCCTAGTCTGGACCTGCGTGGGGAACTCTAGCTTTTGCCGTTTGGGAGACCGAAGATTCCTGTTAGCGGATTGTTCCCCTTGTTGCCTGGAGGACGGGGACTGAGATGGCCAAGCTGTCTGGAAGTCCGGTGATGTTGAGCGAGTTCTCTTGGTTTGGGGAGGGGAGTCTACTTCAGAAAATGTTGGTTCCCCGAGGGGAGCTAAGGATTCAACTGAGTGTTGGGTGTTAGCTGAATGATGGGGATTTGACTGAGAGACTAAAGGATCATCAAAAGAATATAGGCGAATAAGCCGGAATAACTCGGCATTGTCGCTAAGAAGTTCTACGTTAGCCACCCGTTTGGCGTAGGGGGAAAACTTATTCTTAATCTCTATCAAGGCCAGAAGGCACGAAAGATCTTGTGAAGTGATCCATTCAAGGAAAAGGTCTGAACAAACTGGACATTTCTGGGACGTCCAAAAGAAATTTGACCTATTCAAGCATGTAACGCACCGAATGCAAAGTCTGTGTGCTGTTACCGGGACTAATAAGCAGGTAGGCGTGGCACAAATAGTAAACTGAGGCATGGCTACTGAACTTTCCCACCCCGCCGGGAACAGTTCCTTCCTCTAGTTGGTGCTGCTTACGAAGTGGCGAGATCTGGAAATAAAAATTTCCAGGAATCAATGCTCATAAGGATAACCTGAGAGGTTCAACACATCCTACCTGCTCTGATGCTTCGGAAAATCAGTTTGTCACTCAAAATGGTATTCCGCCGCATCTGAGTAAACCCACCGTGGAAACCCCACCCCTTTCTTAGGGTTGCCACGAGTTTGACTGCTTACCTGTGACATGAGTCACTGACCCTTAAATAACCGACTTTTCTTATCCGAGAGGCTATTCGGACTAGCTGGATAGGAAAAGACCACGAACTGTGCCGCTGAGCGTACGAAGTGAGTGGAGAGTACAGGGTGAGTCAGTGGATAGAATAGAGCTCCTTTCCGCCGTCCTAAGCATGGCTGCCGGGAAAGGAAAGTAGCACTACGCTACCGTGGGGAAGTTGGTATACACCCCTCCTGCCATGCCCGGCGGGAGCTGCGGCCTCGATACACAGAAAGAGAGCCGGCGGGAAAACCAACCGCGGGAAATCGTCTCAACAATAAGACCGATCAACCGAAAACCCACAAAGCCAAACAGGACGTCTCCCGTCCCTCAACATATGTAACTGAGACATAAGCACGAAGGGACCAAAAGGGGACACATATATAATTGTAAATACAATAATAAAAATACCCCTAGTCCGCTAAGGAGACCCCTACTGAGGCTGGCCACGAGGCTCGTAGAATCATCATCATGGTAGCAATCTTACCTCCGAAGATCCACAGACGTAGCACGAGGAGAGGGGCTCCCGAAAGGGGCCCGCAAGCAGACTCGGACGCTAGAAGGTACCGCACCACGTGTGGACACCCTTAGACTAGAGCGTCTGCTATAAAAACAAAGAATGCAACTGCCTCATAGCGACGGCCTGAAGCATTAAATCCTGCGAAGATAGTAGCCTCCTAACTAGTTAGATGGAGCAACAGCTAAGGCGCAGTGAAAATACAAAACACAAACATGAGGCGCTGGTCCTGGAGAACTGTAGGCGCCTGAACAAAAAGTACCCTATTTTAACACTCCCTGCGGGCATACCAATGGGGTAGTCTGCGCTAGCTAATCTAAACCCTGTTCAATACAACTCAGATATATACAAATGAGTAAGGATTCACTAGAATCGAGCGAACGAAGAATGTGGCCGAGCGCAGGCGACACACGTCTAATCAGGTTGCCCGCGGGGAGTAGAAGGACGTATGGCGACTCAGGGAGCAGCGTCAGGGAATCCCACACAAGAAATCCACGAGATGGAAAGCTGTAGTATAACAATTATTAAGTAAAGTTTTCTCTTTTATTTTTCACTAAAGTTTTTTCGTAGCGGGTACCCAATCATAAGAAGAGAATAAGCGTTACCCTTATGACGAGTAATCCGTTCATCCCCGTGGCAGTAGATTCAAACTGGCTGACCCGCGGGCGCTTGAATGGAGGCTATTATATTAATAGGCATATCGTCAATGATGGAGGGGCCACTAATAAATAAAACATTATAGTCAGATAAATATACAAGCAAATAAATGTGCCCACCTCCCCTTAAGAGTGTTTTGAGCATTATTTGAAAGGAAATTAAGAATGTAAACTGGACAATATAAGAGTGTGTCTGATGTAATGTTTCAACCCTTTGAGGATTATGATGTGGTATGGACATTTAGTCTGGCTAATATTTGACAATTTGATATAGCTTAAGGGGAGATGACTCGTTTTTCTGGACCCCCTTCTTCCTCATGTTTAGCATATTAGTTTTGATGTTTTAAGACGTTCGTTCCGTTAGTTTGGCGATTTTGAGACCTTTCGCCTCATTTTTGTTATCGGTATTAAGACTGTTTGTGCCCTTTAGGTATAGATTTTTTTCCTGGCGAGGGACAGCGAGTTCTAATTTTAGAAGCATTTTTCTACCGAAAAATTTACAAATTTATCTTGAGAGGGAGTCTATGGGATGTTTTTCTAAGCTTGATGGAGGTCTAGAGAGGAAATGAAAAACAAATTAATACATAAATATATACACCAAAAACCAATCACTACCCCCTTAAGACGAATCTGTGTGAATGTAAATGGTAAACACTTTATCAATTAACCCTTTGACTCTCATACACTCTTCCTAAGCTGAAGGAATTCGTCTAATAAGAGCTTAACCCTTAATTAGCGGCGAGCAACATAAGTCGAGTTAAAAAAAGCTGGACTATGTGGCGGCGCTCGACATAGGTCGAGTGGCAATTTCAGCACGTAATGTGGCTGAGAGAGAGAGACAAGTGGTGGCAGGAGACTAGCGAGCGTATGACTGCTCCAGACCACCGCGGCGAACCTACTGACACAAATCTCAGCTCCCTCCTCCCTCTCTCACTCGCTACATACTCAATTATGTACCGAAAGTACCGAATTACCTGCTTTTTGCACTCGCGTTGCACGGTTATTGCAAGAAAACTATCCATCATACAAGGATCGTTATGGTGTCATTCGAAAGCTCTGTTTATGCCCTTTCAGGGATAGGTACTTGTTTTACGTTCTGGGTCTTATTTAGGCATGAAAATGATCACGTAAACAGCCCTATTTTGGCTAAAAACACCCCGCTGTGCGGTACATATAAATAAACCGCATAGGCCGCTCGTAAGGTGTTAATTAACCTGTCCAACGCGTCATAATCTTCAGGAGGTTAAGGGGGGAGGGTTAGTGTTTCTGGCCTCCCTCCTTCCTCATGTTTAGCCCCATCAGTTTTCAGGGTTTAAGACGTTCGGTCCATTGCTTTGGCGATTATAAGACATTTCACCCCATTTATTTTTCAATATTAGGACCTTTCGTGCCATTTAGGTGTCGATTTTGTTTGCGATAGCGAGTCTGTAGTTTTAGGAAGAACTGGCCTTTGGCTGGGACATTTTTTACCGAAACATGTACAAATTTTCCTCGAAGGGGAATCTTGGGGGGAGGGGGGTTTAAGCTTGATAGAGGTCTAACAAAAAACTAACACATAAATAAATAAATACAAGAAATTAACTCTTAACCTCTCCGCTGCGTACCCCCTATAGTATACAGGCACCCCTGGGCGGAGGTATGACGATTTGGGCGACCCTTGCAAATATTGATGAAAAGTACATCAACGTGTAGGGAATGTTCACGCGCATCGAGCCATATATATTTGACCCCACAAAAAATGTCTGGGGGGGTGGGGGGGTGTTCCATAGTTGAATAAAGTGGAGCGAATGGCATCGCGCGGCCAGATTGTCATCGTGCGGCCAGATTTCCCGGGTGAATATCCGCGCGCCCAGGGGTAGGAGTAGAGGGAGGGGAGGGCGGGTTAGAGCGTAATGTCCCATATGTATCCTATTTTGAGCACTTTTATGCTATGTAGAGTATGTGTACATATATGTACGTATGTGTACGTATGTAGGCCACCCATATACCAAGAAATATGCCACATATAGACCAAATATGCGACATAAAAGCGAATTATGAGAGAGTTTAGAGGCGGGAACTGAGGTGAGAGAGTTTACGCGGGAGACAAGTGCTTGTGTACATATATGTACATATGTGTACGTATGTAGGCCACCCATATACCAAGAAATATGCCGCATATAGACCAAATATGCGACATATAAGCGAATTATGAGAGAGTTTAGAGGCGGGAACTGAGGTGAGAGAGTTTATGCGGGAGTCAAGTGCTTGTGTACCGCTTGAGTGAGTGCGGGTTTAGCGTGTGGCGGGGTGGTATCGAGAGTTGCCAAGTTGTACAGGGTTTGTTGGCTGTAATATCACGTATATATCGTATTTTCAGCACTGTCATGCTATATATAAAGTACGTGTACGTCTGTAGGCCACCCATATACCAAGGAATATGCCGCATATAGACCAAATATGCGACATATAAGCGAATTATGAGAGAGTTTACAGGCGGGAACGGAGGTTATGAGAGAGGTGTGGTTGGTGGGTGGGAGGGAGGGAAGTTGTGTCTGTGAGTCGCGAGTCGCTGGCAAGCCAAGGTCAGCCAGCTGTATGTGCAATTATTGTTGACCTTGTCGCCGTTGTCACCTTGCCCTTCGTCCCTTTCTTCCCTTTGGCAGGGCCAGGGGCAGGGGCAGTGACAGGGGCAGAAGGGCCGGCAGGGACGGCAAGGGCAGAGGTGGCAGGGGCGGCTGGTGGTGGTGGTGGTGGTGGCAAGGTGGTAGTGGCAGAGGTTAAAGTTTTTTTACCCATGCCCTTCCCTGTCTTCCCAGTGGCCCCCACAGGTCCTGCAGCCCAAGGGCGGCCTCCTGCGTCGGTGGTAGTGGTGGTAGCAGTTGCCTGGGTGGTGGTGGCAGTGTCCCAGAAAGACAATGACTCTGTGCACTGCCCTTGCTTGCACGTGTTTTACGTGCTTTACGTGTAGGTTCCACGTCCTCGGACCTACTCGTGCCATAGTAATGGTAGCTAGGGTCTTTGGCAGCCACTCTCTGCCTTCTGACACTGACACCACCAGAAGGAGGGCTGGTTGTGTCATCAGGGCAAGAGCGTGAGGGTGGTGTAGGCTCCAATGCGTGTATACGTGCGTGCGTGTGTACCGCTTGCCTGTGTGGGGTGGTGGTATCGAGAGGTGCCAAGTCGTACTACACTCGCACCAATTTGTAGCCGCCTGGATGTAAGACTGCAGTTTTGGTACGCATTCAAAAACCGGGATTATATAAGGGGTTCCGCAGAGCACCGGTACATCTCTTATTAGTGTTTCAGCACTTGCCGGGTTAAGTAAAATCAAATGTAATACAAAGGAATATGTTAACAACAAGTAAATATTGCATAATGTTTTGACTGCATTATCACTTATAGAATACCGTCACTAATTTGTTTATAATCTGGCTATTAGTTTAAGAGATTATATTAAGATTAGATAGAATTGGTAGGAGTAGAAATATTAATTGAGCGATATTTTACCACTTTGAATGCTAGAGATCCTTTCTAAGTTGAACAAAATCATCTTATATTAGGCACAAACCAACTTAAACAAGGACATAAATGACGATAATATACTAAAGCTATGAAATAATGTGTCAAATTATTGTTTCTCTCTCTCTCTCTCTCTCTCTCTCTCTCTTGGGACATTACCTCCAACCTCTCAACAGATTTGAGATATTGGTAGAGATGGAAGACGAACCAGAAGAGACCAGGCTCGTTGGGGATTCCATCCTACGAGGACAGGTCGAAGAGTTATGCGACAGAGTCCCAAATCGACGAAAAAAAATTTGCATCCCAGGAGCTGGACTGGACGACATTGTGGAAGCCTTCGAAGATACCACAAAGGATGCAAATGAAAATACCCTTTTTGTCATCCATGCTGGTTCAAATGACGTCATGCGCACCAGATCCGAAGAGTTGATGGAGAAATATCGCAAGATGATCCAGCACTACAAAAACAAGTCAAGGAATATCATCATCTCAGGCATTCTCCCCAAGATCGACGCACCTGACAAATTCTACGACAAGGCCTTCAGCACAAATAGCCGACTAAAATATTTGTGTCTGAGGGAAGAAGTTGAATTCATCAACCTCTGGGACAACTTCTACAACCAGCCTACTCTGTTCCGCAAGGATGGCACTCATCTAAACCCTGTGGGTTCAGCACGCATGGTTCGTCTCCTACCGTTACAGAGAGAGAAGTATTGAATTGTTTAGATAAACTCAAGGTAAATAAAATGCCTGGACCTGATACAATCTCGCCTAGAGTTCTAAAGGAAGCTAAGGATGAGCTCTCCAAACCACTGACATTACTATTCAATAAATCCTTGCAGTCTGGAACTATGCCTGATCAGTGGAAGCTAGCCAACGTAATGCCGATATTAAAAAAAGGCAGCAAATCCCTATCCAGTAACTATCGTCCAATTAGCTTAACCTCAGTTGTATGTAAAATGCTAGAAACGGTCATAAGAGACAGACTCGTAAATCACTTAGAGGAAAAAACATACTTAAAGATACTCAACACGGCTTTCGTAAAAAACGTTCCTGTTTAACAAACCTCTTAGACTTCTTCCACGATATCCTCAACCTCTACGATGAGAGTAAAGCTGTAGATATGATATACCTTGATTTTCAAAAGGCCTTTGACAAAGTTCCCCACAAACGTTTACTGCTAAAACTAAAAGCGCATGGAATACAAGACGGTGTGTTGAAATGGATAGAAAATTGGCTCAGCAACAGAAAGCAAAGAGTAGTCATAAACGGTAAGGCATCTAAATTGACCAATGTAAGTAGCGGGGTACCCCAGGGATCGGTACTAGGACCAATTCTCTTTCTAATTTACATCAACGACATAGATGAGGGTCTCACCTGTACAGGGGAGGTGTGGTGGAGTGGTCTTGCCACTGGCCTGGTAATCCAAAGGTCCCGGGTTCAAATCCCGATGTATCCATGGGAAGATATTATTGGGATGGAATTTGTGCTGTACCTAGTATCAGTGCTTTACCACAAGCCCACCGAAACATCAATAAAATACCCTCATTGTTCCCTGATTAAATAGCAGTGTATGAATATTCCCATATTCAAAATATGCTATAGGGGTGCAATGCCTGGTGAGTTATCTGCTCAACAGGTGGCGTTGTGTGTGTGTAAGTGTGAGAGTCCGAGTGTAGGGGGTGAAACAGTGAAGCACGGAAACGAGATGGCTTCAGAGATGAGGTCGTTTCCGGCCATGAGTGAGCACCGTGCCTCATGTGAAGGCAAGATGGCAGGTGCTCGTTGTACTCTACGTGCTTCACATGTCTCACTCCCTAGACTGGAACAAGACCTCACGGGCTTCACTGTTCATTGTAAAGCGGTGAATGTTAAGGCTCTCAGCCTATGCCCGAGAGGAAGTAAGTTGGAATATAGAAAAAAAAAAAAAAAAAAAAACAATCTCAAAATTTACTGACGATACAAAAATTGCAAATAGCATACTCTCAAAAGAACAAGTTGACAATATGAAACACAATCTAGATAAATTGTCATGCTGGGCCCAAATTTGGCAAATGAGTTCCATGCGGATAAATGTAAAGTACTATATATCGGATACCTAAATGAGAAAGCAAACTATTCGATGAATGGCACTCAGCTTAAGAATGTAAACAGAGAAACCGATCTGGGAGTAACAATATCGAGTAACCTAAAACCGAGTCAACAATGTTCAGAAGTTGTTAAGAAGGCAAACAAAATAATTGGCTTTATAGGCAGGTCATTTGAGCATAAATCCAAAGACGTTATCCTAACCCTTTACAATTCCTTAGTCCGCCCTCTTCTGGAATACTGCATTCAATCCTGGTGCCCTTATTACCAAAATGATATAAACAAGCTAGAACGAGTTCAACATAGAGTTACCAAAATGATACCTAGCCTAAAGAACAAACTATACGAAGAGCGCCTTAGAGAATTAAATCTATTTCCTTTAACCCAGCGCAGATTATGAGGTGACTTAATTCAAGTGTTCAAAATCATCAAAGGCATCGACAATATGAACTGTAGTAAGTACTTCAGTATCGACCAATCTAATTACACGTGGGGAAACGGTTGCAAAATTATTGGTAAATCTTTTAACTCGCACGAATCTAAGAATTTCTTCTTCAATCGAGTTGTCAACTTGTGGAATGGTCTTCCCCGAAACGTTATAGACTGCATCACCGTTGATTCATTTAAACTCCGCCTAGACAAATACCTCGCATCAAACCCGCGACTGACTGCGTTTGTAAATGAATAACTTTATTTTATCCCCCCCTCAGTTACTAACCCATCTGTCCTCTACTAACTTCCTAATCCTGCCACAGACATTAGTTCCAGGGCAGTAATTCCCTTTCCAATGTTCCCTTACCGACTCTAAACCACTGTTTGGACACTTGATTCTCAGTGTTTTGGAGGACAAGCAACCTAGAAGGGTCACTAGATATGTTGTTGCTTGATTTCCTTTGTACTCCTTTGTACTCCTTTGTACTCCTTTGTACTCTTTATCCATCTTCTTCCAATTATCCTCCTCCTCCTCCTTCTTCTCCTCTTATGGGGGGATGGTTCACTTTTTGGTCAATTTTTTTATAATTACGTTTTATTTTTTCTAGTTCCCTACATAGACCTCCATCAAACTTTTAACAACATGAATTAGATCCCCCTTCTAGATTAATTTGTAATTGTTTCGGTAGAAAAATGTCCCGACCGAAAGCCGGTTCTTCCAAAATTACAGGCTCACTATCGTTCGCCAGGAAAAAAAATCGACACCTAAGTAGCACTAAAGTTCTTAATATTGACAAGGAAATGGGGTAAGGTCTTAAAATAGACAACACTAATTGGGTAAACATCGTAAAATATGAAAACTAATGGGGCTAAACATGAGGGAGAAGGGGATCTAGAAACACGACCCATCTCCTCTTAATTCTTCCCCTCTCTTCCCCCTCCCTCTCTTCCTCCTCCTACTTCCCCCTCCCTCTCATCCTCCTCCTATATCCCCCTCCCTCTCTTCCTCCTCCTATTTTCCCATCCCTCTCTTCCCCCTCCTACTTCCCCCTCCCTCTCTTCCCCCTGCTACTTCCCCCTCCCTCTCTTCCCCCTCCTACTTCTCCATCCCTCTCTTCCCCCTCCTACTTCCCCCTCCCTCTCTTCCCCCTCCTACTTCCCCCTCCCTCTCTTCCCCTCCTACTTCCCCTTCCCTCTCTTCCTCCTCCTACTTCCCCTCCCTCTCTTCCCCCTCCTACTTCCCTTTCTCTGACTTCCCCCTCCCTCTCTTCCTCCTCCTACTTGCCCCTCCCTCTCTTCCTCCTACTTCCCCCTCCCTCTCTTCCCTACTTCCCCCTCCCTCTCTTCCTCCTACTTCCCCCTCCCTCTCTTGACCGTCCTACTTCCCCCTCCCTCTCTTCCGCGTACTTCACCGTCCCTCTGTTCCGCCTCCTACTTCCCTTTCCCTCTCTCTCCCCCCCTCTTACTTCCCCCTCCCTCTCTTTCCTCCTCCTACTTCCCCCTCCTCTCTTCCTTCTCCTACTTCCCCCTCCCTCTCTTCCTCCCTCTCCTTCCTTCTATTTCCTTCTTTCTTCCTCTCTTCCTCGTCTCTCACTTCTTTCCTTCATTTTAACATTTTTTTTTCTCTTCCCACTTCTTCTTTTCTTCCCCCTCCTTTCCTTCTTTTCATTTTCCCTTCTCCCTTCTTTCTCTCCCCACTTTTAGATTCTTCTTCCCTTATTCCTCATTCCTACTTTCATTCCGTCCCCTCATCCCCCACTTTTCCTTCCCTCCCTCTCCTTCTGCTCTTCCTTCCTCCCTTCCTCCTTCCTTATCATGGTTGAGAGAGAGAGAGAGAGAGAGAGAGAGAGAGAGAGAGAGAGAGAGAGAGAGAGAGAGAGAGAGAAACAAAAGATTGACAGAGAGGTATTTAATATCACCCCATTTTACCAAAAAAAAATGTATATTAGTTACAGTATGTTACTGGAGTAAATGTATATTAGTTACAGTATGTTACTGGAGTAAATGTATATTAGTTACAGTATGTTACTGGAGTAAATGTATATTAGTTACAGTATGTTACTGGAGTAAATGTATATTAGTTACAGTATGTTACTGGAGTAAATGTATATTAGTTACAGTATGTTACTGGAGTAAATGTATATTAGTTACGTATGTTACTGGAGTAAATGTATATTAGTTACAGTATGTTACTGGAGTAAATGTATATTAGTTACAGTATGTTACTGGAGTAAATGTATATTAGTTACAGTATGTTATGGAGTAAATGTATTAGTTACAGTATTACTGGAGTAAATGTATATTAGTTACAGTATGTTACTGGAGTAAATGTATATTAGTTACAGTATGTTACTGGAGTAAATGTATTAGTTACAGTATGTTACTGGAGTAAATGTATATAGTTACAGTATGTTACTGGAGTAAATGTATATTAGTTACAGTATGTTACTGGAGTAAATGTATATTAGTTACAGTATGTTACTGGAGTAATGTATATTAGTTACAGTATGTTACTGGAGTAAATGTATATTAGTTACAGTATGTTACTGGAGTAAATGTATATTAGTTACAGTATGTTACTGGAGTAAATGTATATTAGTTACAGTATGTTACTGGAGTAAATTTATTAGTTACAGTATGTTACTGGAGTAAATGTATTTAGTTACAGTATGTTACTGGAGTAAATGTATTAGTTACAATTATACAGTATGTTACTGGAGTAAATGTATATTAGTTGCAGTATGTTACTGGAGTAAATGTATATTAGTTACAGTATGTTACTGGAGTAAATTTATTAATATATACTAATTGTACATATATTAGAAAAACAAGCATACACATAAAACATACATGCTTACAGTCATAAATACATATATAAATACATATATACACTAGGTATATATACATATATGCATACATACATACAAACATACATACATACATACATACATACATACATACATACATACATACATACATACATACAGTACATACATACATTAATACATACAATAGACATACATACTTTGGACATGCATACATTAAACATGCATACGTTAGAAACATACATGTAAACACGAATTCATAATGGAAAGCGAGATTAAGGGGGGATGGTTCACTTTTTTGGTCGATTTTATATATATTTATTATGTTTCTAGTTTCCTCCCTAGACCTTCATCAAACTAAAAAATACAACATCATGATTCCCCTTCAAAATATATGTGTACATATTTCGGTAAAAAAAAATCTGGCCGAAGACCGGTTCCTCTTACATTACAGGCTCGCTATCGCTCGCCAGGAAAAAAAACTCGACACATAAATGACACGAAAAGTCTAAATATTGGCAAAGAAAAGGGACGAAAGTTCTTAAATGGCCAAGCTAATGGGCTGAGCGTCTTAACAACTGAAAACTAAAGGGGCTACACATGAGGGAGAAGGGTGTCCATAAAAACGACCCCTCTCCCCTTAAGAGATACCCCCTGAGGGTAATTAATGATGCCCAGATTAAGACCTAAGCCGTATGATTGTCACCAAGGATTATAGGATTATATGTCTACTTACCTACATACATACATTACAACATTACATACATACATAGCCTACATACATAGCCTACATACATACACACATACATGCATCTAATACTGTACATACATACATACATACGACACACACATACATATATACATTAACACACACACGATGGCAAAATAAAGATACATTTAATAATGGTAATTCATGGATTAAGAGTTAAGCCATATGATCGGGAGGAAGTTTATACAAAATGATGTGTCTACATACATCTATCTATCTATCTATTGCCTGACGCCATGATCCCCGAAGGGGTGGACACGAACGAACCGCCCCCAAGCACCTCTGTCCCCATCCAGTCGACGCCCCTCCTCCCAACCAGCACCGCCTTCATTCAGATACTTCCTCACTCCACCCTTCCACCTTTCCTTCGGTCTACCTCTCCCTCTCTGTCCTTCCACCTCGCTCTCGTACACCCTCTTAGTCATTCTCTCGCTTCCCATACGTTCCATATGGCCGAACCATCTCAAGTTGTTCCTTTTCCCAATTTCCAGCACATCTACCTCCACACCACACCTCCTTCTTACTTCCTCATTCGTCTGTCTATCCCTCCATGTAACTCCGCAAGCACTTCTCAAGTAACTCACTTCCACCGCTCTCACTCTTGGTCTGAGTCTCTCCACGAACGTCCATGCTTCGCTTCTGTAAGTTAGTGTCGGGATTACCACACTGTCATGCAAGGACTTCTTCACTTCCATACTGACCACTCTATTTCTTGTTACTGCTTTCAACGTTCCTACAACCCTCTTCCCCTGTTTCACCCTCTCCCGCACTTCTTCATCCACAGTCCCATATTTACTCAACACACTGCCCAGATACTTAAAAGAGCTGACGATCTCCATAGCCTAACCGTTCAACTTCACCTCACACTTTGTGACTTCACCCTTTTCGAAGACCATAACCTTGCTTTTCCCCACATTTACCTTCAAATTCCGTTTTTCGCACACTGCTCCAAACTCATTTACCAAACCCTGCAACTCCCATTCATTATCGCTCATCAGAACTGTGTCATCCGCAAACAGCAGTATAGGCAGCTTCCACTCATTTCCCTCCCTTTTCAGCGATACACCAACATCCACTGCTCTTCCTAGTATTTCTTTCATGACTCCATCCATATATACAGTAAACAACCACAGGGACATCACACACCCCTGCTTCAACCCAACACTCAGGTCAAAGAACTCGCTTTGCTCATTCTCCACACGTACTGCCGCTTTTGCACCCTCATATATGCTCTTCACTGCTTTCAGCAATTTGTCATCTACTCCATATATTCTAAGTACTTTCCACAAACCTTCTCTATCCACTCTGTCATAGGCCTTCTCCAAGTCAATAAAGGCAACATACACCTTTTGTTGCTTCTCCAGATATTTCTCCACAACACAATTCAGGGTAAAAATCTGATCTACACATCCTCTTCCCTTCCTAAAAACCTCCCAGCTCGTCGCCTATCCATTTCTCTGTTCTCACTCTCACTCTCTCAATCACTACCCTACTGTACACCTTCCCTACTATGCTTAAAAGACATATTCCTCGGTGGTTACCACACAATCCTATTGCCCCTTTGCCCTTATATAGGGGGACTATTATGCCAGTCTTCCAGTCATCAGGTGCATTCCCCTTCTCCCATGCTAGTTTGCACATTTTCCATACCCATTCGATCACTATCTCACCACCATACCTCAACATTTCCCCACACACTCCATCTGTCCTGGTGCTTTCCCCAACTTCACTCTTTTCATAGCTTCCCACACTTCTGACCTCCTGATCCCCACCTCCTCCTCCACTACTTCTCCTCTTCTCCCTCCCATACCATGTCCAACTATGTTTGCTGGCTCTTCATTCCTTGCATTTAGTAACTCAGTGATAGCGAAAGAACTCGTACCAATGGTTTCAAATTAGATAAATGTCGTTTCAGAAAAGATATAGGCAAATATTGGTTTGGTAACAGAGTTGTAGATGGGTGGAATGGACTACCAAGTGCTATAGTGGGATCTAAAACTGTAGGGAGCTTTAAGATAAAATTGGATAAGCATATGGACGAGAAGGGTTGGGTGTGAAGGGGGATCAGCCGGGTTGGGCCAATCAGCGCTCTGCAGACCCCCATAATCCTGCGTTAATCTCTAACCGTTTTGGTAAGATGATCCTCAGGGTATTAGAGTGTTGAGCCTATAATTGGGCTTTGTAATTGATTTGGGGTTGTGTGGGACAGGGATCTGCCTTGCTTGGGCCAGTCGGCTTTCTGCAGACTCCCATTTTCTTATGTTATGTTCTCATTGAAGTACTCCATCCATCTTTCGACTCTCTCTTGCTTCTCGGCTAGCATTCTCCCATTCTTATCTTTCACACCCTTACTGTTTCCCTTGCTACCTGCCCTAACTTTCTTGACTTCTTTCCAGAACAGTTTCTTACACTCCCTCCATTTTACACTCGGATTCCTTCCAAATTCCTCATCTACTCTTCTCTTACTTTCCTTCACTACTCTCTTCACCACTCTCTTTCTCTCCGTGTACCTCGCTCGTGTCTGCCTCTCCAAATCTTCATTCCCTCTACTACCCAACCACTCTCTATACACTTTCTTTTTGTCTTCCACAGCTATTTTTACATCTTCTGTCCACCATGCTGTACCTTTCACTCCCCTCCCTCTTCTCCTCACTCCACACACCTCCTCACATGCTTCACAGACCTCTTCCTTAAACACCTTGCTCATCTCCTCCACTTCCTCCATATCTTCCAGGTCGAACCCCCCTAGTCGTCTTTCTCCTGCTCTCCTGTACTCTTCCCAGATTTCCTCCTCCTGTAGCCTCTCCACCCTCCTCACCATTCCCCCTTCCTCTCGCCTCCCTCCATACATGCATACATACATACATATATTATATACATTATATATACTGTACATACATACATACATACATAGGCCTACACACATACATACATACATACATACATACATACATACATACATACTTACTTACGACACACAAATAAATACCTTACTCCAACTCAACTCAACCTTAGATGAAATAAATCAAGATGTCCCTGTACTTAATTTTAATTCGCCTGAAATTCCCTCACTTAAGATCCACACCAGACATGTCAAAATAATTTGCAGAATCTCTCAGTAGATAAGGCTCCTGGTCCAGATGAAATTCCTCCAATAGTACTTAAGAATTGCTCCTTGGTGCTCGCTCCTGTATTGGCAAAAAATTTCCGTCTGTGTACTCATACCTCATGCTTTCCAGTACCCTGGAAAGAAGCAAACATCCATCCAGTTCCTAAAAAAGGTGCCTCTTCAAATCCATCAAACTACAGACCAATAGCTATAACTTCCACTCTTGGTAAAGTCTTTGAAATTATATTAAATAATCACATAATTAAGCATCTTGAGAATAATAAATGAATCAGTGATAGGCAATATGGTTTTAGACGATGTCGATCAACTGCAGACATGCTTTGCCTTCTTACGCATCAAATCAACCAAGCTACAGACCAACATGGTGAAACACATACAATAGCACTGGATATATCAAAGGCATTTGATAGAGTCTGGCATCAATCCTTATTGTCGAAGATGTCACACTACGGCCTTGCATCATTAGTTCCACTAATTTCTTCTTATCTTCATAACAGAAAAATACGTGTAATGGTAGATGGCCTTTATTCTCAATTTCACTCAATAAATGCTGGTGTTCCCCAGGGATCAGTTTTGGCCCCAATTCTGTTCCTCATTCATATCAATGATCTCATATCTACCACTCATAATCCAATACATTCCTACGCAGATGACTCAACACTCCACAGTTCCTTCATATTTACCAATTCTTTCACCCAACCCGATCTTATAAATTCAAAAATAAACACTGCAATTTCTCTGAACCAGGACCTTTCTAGAATTAATGGATGGGGACAAAAGAATCTAGTTTCCTTTAATGCACAGAAAACCAAATACATTCAATTTTTTAACCGACAGAATCTCACTGACTCCCATATATTTTTTAATGATGTAAATATTCCCACTTGACATTCTCGGTGTAACATTAACTACTAACTTGAGCTGGACACATTATGTTAGAAGCATTGCTAAGAATGCCTCTAAAAAACTGGGACTCCTGTACAGAGTTCGAGAATTCTTCACTGACGAGCAGTTGGCCGTGATATATAAAAGTCATGTGCGTTCTCAGATGGATTACTGTTCACCTCTGTGGGGTGGAAGTGGAGTGGTTGCATTGAGGCAGTTGGACAAAATTCAAAATAAAGCTATTAGATTAATCAATAACCCTGCAATCACACAGGACCTTCCTACATTATCCATACGAAGAAACGTTGCATCCCTTGCATTATTCTACAGATATTTTCACAGCAATTGTTCCGAGGAACTTGCTTCAATTGTGCCGCCTCTCCACATCTTTCCGCGTAGAACTAGGGCAGCTGAGAGCGCCCATGAATTTACACTTTCTCCTCCACAATGCAGAACTTCTGCTTATCATAATTCATTTATCCCCAGAGCTACTACTCTTTGGAATTCACTTCCCTCGAATTGCTTTCCACAAACTTACAATCTGCAAATGTTTAAATCCAGTTGTTACAAACATTTTATGAATGGAGGATGCCTTTAGGCACATGGACCTTTTTGTTTTATCTGTGTATTTCCTTCCTCCGTTCATTGTCTCTTTAAAAAAAAAAAAAAAAAAACATATCCTGATTGGGCAACTAATGCTGCTTGTATTAAGAGGTAAGCCATATGATCGTGAGGAAGGATTAAACCTGCTTAGACTAATCATGCCAACAATTACCACCAAACGCTCAACAACGTTATCTATTTATTATTTTCTTACTTTTATTCTTTCATTCTTCCAAACAAAAATATATATGGTTGTATTTTATATCAAGGTATATTTTTTGGCATTACTATTATTATAATAATTATTATTATTGATTATATATATATATATATATATATATATATATATATAAAAGGATTATACTAAGTGGCTTAGTAAGTTGTTATCCCCTTTAGTTGGCACGATCTCTGATTCACATGTAAAAAAAACTCCAGTGATTTAATTAGTAAAATTAGAAACAACAATTCACCTTGCAAACTAATCAGTTTTGATGTTAATTCCTTATTTACAAAAGTGCCAGTTCATGACTTACTAGGTTTTTTGAAAGATGATTTGCCGAATTTAGATTTGCCAATAAGTAATAATGTTTTCATGAAGCAAATTGAATTGTGCGTCCTCAACACTTACTTTGCTGTGAATGGTAGGTTTTTTCGGCAAACATTTGGTTGCGCAATGGGAAATCCACTCTCCCCGATCATTTCTAACCTGTTTATGGAATATTTTGAGACTCGGTTTTTACCTAAAATATGTATCTTTAGACTTCCTTGGTTTAGATATGTTGACGATATTTTGTGTCTTTGGCCTACAAATCAAAATCACCATTCATTCCTTAATAAACTTAACGATCTTGTCCCCTCGATTTCATTCAAAATTGAAGAAGTAAACAATAAACTACCTTTCCTTGATACCATGATTATAAATAATAATGGTCACTTAAAATTTAAAGTATATAGAAAGCCGACTCTTGTAGATTCCTATATTCATTTTTTCTCCAACCATCATATTAAAGTAAAACTGTAAATTTTGTCAGGTATGTTTCTAAGAGCATTAACCCTTCCTACCCGGGCTGCCTTAGGTAAGGACAGCGCTGCTGAAGGGCCGCAACCCGGTATGCCTTATGTAAGGCATTTGCTTGAAAGCGTGCTTTAAATTTCGCGCGGCAAATTTTACTTTGTGGGGGCGATCGTAGCGCCACCAAGCCTCATCTACCATGCTTATCAGTTCCTACGTTGCCGCCATTGAGAGCTACAGCAATAAAATGAATTCCGACGCGTCCGATACTGTGCAATCTCCCGCGCGTCCCAGTGCTACCCCACTTGCAACATCTACGCCTCTGCCAACCGAGAAGAAAAGGAAAGTAAGGAAAGTGAAACGTTTGCTAAGTGACAGTGCAATACACCGTGAACTTTTCAACCAGGATTTGAGCAGTGGTGAAAGCTCTGTGGACAAAAACCTCTATATTCAGAGTAGAAGTGGGAGCGAAATTGACGATTTTGTGGGATTTGGTGCTGATGACAATGTTGATTTATTTGAGGGGGGTGATAGTAGTGATGATCCTGATGTGGAAGTGGTGGAGGAAGGTGCTATTGAAGTACCAAGTGTGCTAGAGCCATCCCCTTCGCCTAGTTTCGTAGGTCAGGGTAGACCTAGGCCTAGCCCTACGCCAGGACCTTCCCCTTTGCCTGGCCGTACGCCCTTGAAAGTGGGTAAATACTTCTATAAACAGTCTTTAGTGAAAAGTGCAGCCAAGAAAGCACGCAGGGAGGCAGAAAAAGTGAGGGAAGGCGTAGATAGTGAGAGTGACGCCGACCCAGGCCTAGCAACCACCCGCATTCCTTTGTCACGACGCCTTGACCCGGGACGCCGGGAGGGCCACCCACAGCCCTCAGCTTCATCTGTCCCTCAAGATGACCAAAGGGCCTCTACAAGTGCGCCATTGGCCTCCCGCAGTGTGTCACCACAGGCCCCGCATCGTAGGTCATTTTTTCCTGCGGAAAAGTCCCCGGCTAGCCACAAAAGGAGCCCAACTCCCGAGGCCGAGGCTCCCATTGCTCAACCTCCCGCAGCCCCACGCCGCCGACGCCCGGTCTATTCTTCACCAGAATTGACTCCTGAAGAGGCTGCTGACGACCCCGACATTGCCCCAGATGACCTGACGTCGCCTGAGGAAGAGGAAAACGAAGAGGAAGAGGAAGAGGAAGAGGAAGAGGGAGTCCCAACAAGAAGAGTCAAAGGACCTCGAGGTCGTGGACGTGGTCAGCCTGCCGACGCCGCTGCCCCTGGGCCTGGGGGTGGGCGTGGGCGTGCAGGGCGTCCGCCTGGGCATCCGCGTGGCCAAGGGCGTGTGCCAGGGCGTCCAGGGCGTGTGCCTGCTGCAGCTTCACGTCCTCGTCCTCGACCTGCTGAAATGTTTGTGTGGTCAGATGGGGCGGATTTTGTGCCAGATTTTCCTGCCTTTGACGAGGTACAACAGGGTTCTGGGGTGTCACCAGCATATCCCTGTGACCCAAATGCCACCCCCAGTGAACTTTTCTGTGGCTTCTACGACAATGAAGTCATGGAATACCTTGTCAAAGAGACAAATCACCACCAGGCTATCTGTTCAAACTTTCTTTGCAGGAAGACAAGTGCAAAGATGGTGGCATGGAGAGCTCTCACTGTGGCAGAATTATATGTGTTCTTGGCACTCACAATGCTGATGACACATAAAGAAGCACGTTCTGGCCGACTACTGGATAACTGGCGACCTCACAACGACTCCAGCATTTGGCAAATTCATGTCAAGGGATAGGTACTTCGACATCCTCTCATATTTCCACCTGACAAATAACATGCATGTCCACGAGCCCGACACACTCTGGAAGATCAGGCAACTGTATGACATGATACGTCATCGGTTTTCCACCTACCTGATTCCATTTCAGAAGCTGTGCATCGACGAGTCTCTGGTCCTGTTCCGTGGTAGGCTGCACTTCCGACAGTATATCCCGTCCAAGAGACACCGCTTCGGCATCAAGCTCTTCGTCCTGCTGTTCTGGACTATAACCTCAACATGCGCCTCGTCGACAAGTCCGACATGCAGATGGGCTTCATAGACTGCCTGCGAACATCTTGCAGGTGGTACAAGAAGTTTGTCCTGCATACAGTAGATATGTCTGTCCTCATCGCGTACAACATCTACCGTTTGAGGTGTCCAGTCATCAAGTACAAGAGCCTGCGGACCTTCCAAAAGCAGCTGATACATGAGCTCCTGGTAAAACATGCGGGTACACCAGGGAGGCCACTACAAGGACCAGGCACGATGGACAGAATAGGGTGTGCCGACTTCATCAGAAAGCACCAGCTCGTCGCCCTTCCTTTCCAGGGTCCTAACAGCCGAATAAGGATGCAGAAGAGGTGCTATGTGTGCACCCGCACAACTCGACGACCAAGCAAACCCACAAAAACCACTTGGCAATGCCTCGAGTGTCAGGTGGGACTGTGTGCCGGCACCTGCTTCAATGATTTCCACACTCTGGAAACTATTGAAGTGTAAGTGACAGTGATAGTGACACTCAATAATAATAATATAACTAAGTATAAGTGAAAGAGACACATAAGTAATAATAAGTGCCTTCAGAACAATATGAACAAGTGAAAGTGACACTAAAATATATATTCCTAACAATAAAGAAGTGAAAATTACACTATCAATTACCATAGTTCAGTATAAATAATCATAACTACTATAATAATGACTATAAAACTAAGTCTAAGTGAAAGAGACACACATAAGTAATAATAAGTGCCTTCAGAACAATATGAACAAGTGAAAGTGACACTAAAATATATATTCTTAACAATAAAGAAGTGAAAATTACACTATCAATTACCATAGTCCAGTATAAATAATCATAACTACTATAATAATAACAATAAAACTAAGTATAAGTGACAGAGCCACAAATTACTTCAGAAAAATATATTTATTGAGTGAAAATATCATAATAACAATAATATATGGCATAATAAACAATAAAACACTAAAAAATCGCTTCCCGCCATAATTCAAGGTAGAGTGACGAGTCAAAACGTTCGTCGTAGCCTGGGCCGCGGGTGAGCGTTCGGACGCGGCGAGGTAAATACACGGCAAAAATTACCTCCACTTCCATCACCATAACTCCTGAACTACTTGAGCTAGAAAGCTCTACTCAACGCCATTCTACGCGGGAAGGTAAGGCGCCCATTTTGACATATGTTTGATTATTGTAGGTAGTATATTAAGCGAGATTAGCCTTAGTTTACTTTTGTTGTGTTTTCAGCCAGATCGCCCGGATACAGCCTCCGTCATTAAGAAAGGCTGCCCGGGTAGGATGGGTTAAGGATATGTAACCCAGAATTCATAGATAACGAATACAAACAAATCTATAATCTAGCCAAGACACTTTGCTATCCTGAAAGTCTTGTTGATCAAAGTTTAGCCAAAGCCGAAAAACCTTCTATAATGTAAATAATAAAGCTCCCTTTTCAAGGAAAAATATCTTAGTTTTGCCATATCATGGTGAATTAACACCTCTCACAACATCTCTCAAGAATTTGAATATAAATGTAGTATTCAATTATGAAAACTCCGTCAAGTCTACTTTGATCAAAAACAGCCCTAAAAATGATGCAGGTGGTGTATATTTCATTCCGTGTAAAGGATGTAATGACATATACATAGGACAAACTGGCAAAAGATTAGAGGTGAGAGTTAAACAACACAAACAATCAGTAAGGTCAGCTCAAGAATCTAATGGTATTTTTAAACATAAACAAAGACAAATCCATCATGTAAATTGGGATGAGTCTAAGATGATCTACTGGTCAAGCTGCTATTATGAAAGACTATTTGCCGAGTCCGCCTTGATCAGAGATTGTATAAACACTATGAATCTAAATGATGGCCTTTGCAAAATAGATAACATCCTGCTAAATCTCCTCAATGAAAATGATAAAATAAAAAGAGCTAGAAATAGATGTCCAGACCGTCAGATCATAGATTGAAGCAGCTTGTAGTTTGACACCTGACCCTTTATGTGAGGTCTATCCTCATAGTATTAGATTGTTAGGTACCTTATTAATACTATACACATGAGGTATGATCACTATGTATTTTCTTTGTGTTTTGTTTTGTTTTATAATAATTATTGTATATATGTATGTTTATGTATGTATACAGTACATGTGTGTGTGTAAGTAGGTGTGTGTATGTATATGTGTGTTTATGTATAATTTATATACTTAGTAGCTGTGAGGGGGATTTGGCAGGTGTGGGCTATTCGGTCTTATAAGTAGGGTTGGGTGTGGGTAGGATCTGCCTTGTGTGACCTTTCGGCTTTCTGCAGAGTCCCATAATTTTTTGTTTCTTTTTCTATTTTTCTTATATATGTATTTTTTACGTGTATGTATGTAATGTATGTGTGTATACAGTATGCATGTATATGTGTATGTATATGTAATTATATGTATTTCTACAGATATATGTATGTCTTCATATTTACATAAGTTACGATAACAGTTTGAAAGGGATCTGCAAGTTCATTGATGTGTATCAAATTGTATATATGATTAGATTGTATTGTTAGGCACATTTCAATGTATATATGTACATATATTTTGTATATAAATTAAGTATGTTCCTAAAAATATGGCAACAGGCAGTAGGCTGGCAACACTTTTTGTATTTATATGCTAGTTAGCAACTCACAGATGATTTAGGACGGGTATTTAAGCCTCACTCTCCCCCTGTTTTCTTGTATTACCCTGAAGATTTCTTGAGAGAATAGACGAAAGCTTGGTGTTCCATTGTTTCAATTTTCCTCGCGAGTTTTACTACATAATTTGATCACACGTATTTGTGATTTTACCTCCATATATATATATATATATAGAGTATAAAATATATATATATATATATATATATATATTATATATATATATATATATATATATATATATATATATATATATACAGTATATGCAGTATATATATTTGTTAAGTTTCCTCCCAAGACTTGCATCAAGCTTTGAACTTGATGGAGATTTAGGGAACAAATTAAAAAAACAAAAATAACTGTAGCGAAAGTGATACCCATATTAAATTTTCCAATTGTTAATGTGTTGTGATATGAATAGATAAACCGATGACTACTGTGTATGCGTACCGTCTATACTGTAGTTACAAATATGTATTCAAATGTTTATTGTGTAGAGAGTAGTGTTTGTCTTATGCCCATTATCTCACAGTTTATATATATATATATCCTATAGCTTTTATTGTCTTTGTCTTATTCTTATTTTTATATCTTTGTATTATAGCTTTATATCTATCTAATGGTTTTTTATTTATCTAAAAGCTTTATTTATCTTATAGTGCTTTATTTTTCTTATAGCTGTATTGTTGTTGTTGTTGTTGTTGTTCCCTAAGCTGCCTGGCCGAACAGCCCCGTTGTGTGTGAGAGGTGTGGAAATTCCCGGCGCGACCGAAGCCGCTCCAAGGACCCGTGCCCCCAGGGAGGGGGCAGGGGATGGTTATTGTATTGTTATGCCGAGTTGTAATCCAACCAGCTGTATTATGTATTCGTTTTTCATCTGTAGTTCGGAAATGTAGAATTGGATGATGCTCGACAGGAACATATCTCGTTTCATGATCATTGCTTTTAATTGTCCCAATCGCACTCACAAAAACACAATAAACATAACATATAGATTACATTCGTATTTATTCAGTAACATAGGTACAATAGATCATAATATATTAAAATCACTACTATAGAGTAGGATTCTAATCAATAAACGGTGACTGGTAAAGAGTTAAAACAAAATGACTCTCTAGTGAAAATATGGTTGTCACTTACAAAGTATAATGAATGGGAAATACACAAATAAATACAATACACACATAAACAATAAGCATCAATAACAATACCTATGTGAGCGAAATGTATAACGCAAGGTATATCAAATGGTAGAGTACAGTAACCGAAGTCAACAGCTCAGCTGCTCATAAAGCTGCGCGGCGTCAAACACAAACAAGGCCGCGCTCAGGTGGACAATCAAAGGTACCACTCAAGGGAGTCTAGGTCAGACGGACTGAGGTCAGGTTAAATACACTTCTATTTTAGTGCAACGTTAATTCAGGGGTATATGATATTAACTTTGCTTTAGCGTTAGGGGAAAGATAAATTAATTCTGAAATTTAACTATCAAATGTTTTTTGTGAATAATTTCTCACACGATACACGAAAAATAAATTCGATCGTGAATGAGCTAAAATTCCACGGGTTAAGGAAATCAGATTCACAGTAAATATAGCGAATGCAAATTATAGCGATACAAATGCTAGGGACATGTATGTTTGAATGAATTAACAAACTACTGATTGTAACGCAGAACGAGGAAGCGCTTTATTATAGCTTGAATAAGAGCTTATAATGACTTGAATACAAAACAAAGTAGTATTTAATAAATAGACAAAAATTATGGCATCAGAAGGAGTTTGAATGAATGAACAAACTGCTGAATGGAACGCAGAACTAAGTAGCGCTTTAATATAACTTTAATAATTGTTACATTAATTCAATTACAGAACGAAGTAGTAATATATCAATAGCCAAACATATCGGCTTGATGAATAAAGGAATGTAAAATCTGAATGCCCAAATCGTTGGCGAAAGAATTACATAGCCCGGGTAACGTATATGATTAGATTATTCACAAGAACTAATATAACTTAGATATCTTGAACGTAGATTAATTCTAACTCAACGGACAGCTTCTTTACTTTCAATGGTGGCGAATTGATACTATAAGTACTCTCTGGTTAAAGTTGGACGAATATGTTCCTGAGGTTAGGAATCAAGTTTAGATTATATTAGAAGGAATATAGCCTTCGTTATACACTTCACTTCGACTTGAACACGTAATGAATAATAACACAATAGAATAAAATCTGAGAGCATTCACTAAGAAACACGTGAAATATGGATTATATAACGTATGTAAAAATTATTGAATCAAAGCTTGAACACGAATTACATAGATAAAATACCGTACTTATATCAAAATCACTGCATGGGCCATAGTTAGATAAATCACTCACGTGTAATAAATTAACAAGGGAAATCCTAGGAATGAATATCTATTAACAAGTTAAATTGAACACTCGCATATTTTATATTACCTTCACAATAATTCCCAACACTTAGAAAACACAGAGACATTTAGGGTACGGGGTAGAGGAGAGGTAATTTCCATGAGGGAGAATCTGGACGACGTTGGACTCGTAGATCTTCCTCTGGCTGGACGTCAAAGGGAGCTGCCTCTCTCACGGACAATAGAGAAGTTCACTCCTGGCTCCTCTACACTCTCGTTCACCACCCTGGCTGGACTTTACTACAGAGACAGGCTTGTCCTATAGAAAGTCTACAACAGTATCCGCTACCCACTAAAAGCTGCTAGAACTAGTGGAGGGTAGGGACCGCAATTGCATACCTTCCCTAATAATAATAGTAAATTGAGTAGTGACAGAGGGTTAGGGGGAAGTGGGGATAGGACAAGAATTAGTTGGATGAAGTGAATTTTAGCAGGAGAAAAAGGTGTCCAGGCTTAACTGGAGCTGCCTGAGGATTTTCAGTGTTTGGGAGATCGGCGTTACTACGAAGACGGCTGGACCCGACCAGGGAGGCAGTGGGTCGAGAGTTGGGCGGCTGGAACTGTGGGCTATTGTACGGGTAGGGAATTTAAGGCCATATATTTATCCTCCCGGCCCGACTGGGAGTCCCGTACTAATAGCCCGCTGGTGATGAGGTGTTGGTAAGGGTGATGGGTGGTGGTGGTGATATTACTTCCTCGGGAGGTCCGGGAAGCCTTGCTTCAGAGCTTGCTTCACTGTTAGGCTGCATTCGATATTAGTTGTATTTGCCTTTTGTGTGAAAATAGCAATTGCAGCCTTCCTTCTTCCAGTCCAACATGCAGTAGCTCAGGAATCCGTTGTATTCAGGTGGGACGCAGTCCTCGTAAGCATAACTCATAGTCATGTTGTGGTCCTTATTCAGGTGTGGTAGGCAGATATCCAAGAACAATTGGTGAGGGGTCTTGGGGGTGTCTGGTTTCTTCTCTACCTGTCTCACTGGTTCGATTTCAATGAGGGGCATGGAGGCACCTTTTTTTGGTTTTGAAGGAGGTGAAGGAGGCTCTGCAGGTGGGTTGGTGTTGACTGCAGGGGTCTCTTCCATCGCCTCTTCTTCTTCTGCTGCAGGTGTCGGACTTGAGTTGGTTTCTTCAGCAGCTCCTCCAGTAGCTTCTACAGGATCAGCTTCTGGAGTTTCTGCTTCAGGTCCAGGGGGACAGTTTTTTCTGTTTAGAGGCGCTTTGATGGTGAAGCGCCTCTGTGGAGTAGGTCTCTGTCTGACAGGACCCCTCTGGGCATTGTCCAACAACCCTCCTGGTACAAGAATACCTGGGAGATTGTTGGCCTGAAGGAGGGCAGGTAGGTATTGCTGGAGGAGGGAGTTGTTTCCTCCAGCAAGAGCCACGGCCGTCCTGATGATAATATCGATCTTAATTGATATATCATTAGGCAGGTCCATGCTCTTTAGTCTGTCAACCTTTTTCATAATACCCTGCCTCTCCTTCAAGTCTCGGGCATGATGTGAGCCCTTGACTGTTTTGCCCCTGGGTCCTGTGACCAGAGTGGCCTCAGGACCTCTTGCCCCTGTTTTGGTGTGGAATTCTACCCTCTCTCCGTCACCTAGAGAGGGTACAGACTTCCTGGGGTTGTTTTTCTTAATATTTTTGTGGTGTACAAAAATATAAGTGCTGTTGTCGTCCCTGGTGATAAATCCAAAGCCCCTCTTCACATTAAACCACTTTACAGTGCCGGCAACGAGTGTGATAGTTGCGGGAGGCATTGTGGTGGTGGTGAAGAGAGGAGGATATGTAGCTCTGCTCGGTGTGGCTGCTCAACTCCGAATGACCTTCCCTCAATTTCAGTCAGGCTATATTTAGGTTATAATTTGAACTCAATTTGACCTATTTCAATATAGTAAGGACATGGGGATTTCATTCTTTTCTTTATTGTGAAGGCAATCATTATTCTAAAAATGTATCTACCCTAATAATACATGTATAAGGTTATTTCTTATATCTTCAAATTATACTCTTTATATAAAAGGTCTGCATGGCTGCATGATAAATGTTTTTCTGTTATTCACACTTCCTGGCATTTTCTAGTCTGAAGGCCATGTCTTTGTTTCTCTATATTCTTTTTCTGTCACTGCCATTCCTGAAGTGAGGTACTGTAGAGGTGATTATCTTGATCCCTTCGATAGAGGTATTGCGCTTGCTCCTGGTGCTGCATTTGCATAAATTCTTCTTCGCTATGCAACACATCCAGCTGCTGTTGATAACTTGCCTTAGATGCATGTCCCAGGTCCTGCCATTGGTTGAGCAGGTATCCTCGTGATTGGTCAGGGCTTGAACTCCTGGTGGGCCCCGGATGTACAAACTTTTTAGGGGTAGACTGTCCAAGCCTGGCAGGAATTAAAGCGTGGGTAGTCCTTCCTTGCTGGGTAGACCGCGTCACTGTGGTAGGTTTTAGAGCATGGGAAACCTGAGGGAATTATATTTCTGGTTTCCTCTTATGCTGAATTTTCTTCCTGGTTCTTTGGCTCTCTTTCACTGTGGGTATTTTGGCTATGGCATGCTGTTCCCTTTCCTGCATGGGCAGGACCTCTGCAGGGTTTGCGTTGCCCCTACCTTGCAACCCCGTCATCTCATGTATATATATCTTATAACTGTTCTTTTCTTTGCCTTATCCTTTTTCATATTTGTTTTTCTTTGTAATATAGTTTTTTGTTTATTTTGTAGCTTTTCCAGAAACTACTCATTAAATTACATCATTGTATTTTTCTGGTTAGCTCTAAACAATGTCATTAATATCCATCTCCTTTCAAACAAGTAAGGCATGTAGAGCGATGGAGGATAAATTGATAAATATATTACCCCCTTCAGCACAAAACACCCTATATATGTATAAATCTGAGAAACTTTTGACGATTATATGCAGTTTAAGAGGGAATGGTTCACCTTTTGGTCGATAATGTTGTCCTATTTTCCTCCCTAGACCTCCATCAAGCTTTAATAAAACAAACCCAGGATCTCCCTTCATAATATATTTCTACATTTTTTGATAGAAAAATGTCCCGGTCGAAGGCCGATTACTCCTAAATTACAGGCTCGCTATCTCTCGACACCTAAATGACACGAACAGTCTTAATATTGACATATAAAATGGGCGAAAAGTCTTAAAATAGCCAAACTAATGGGTTGAAAGTCTTAAATTCGGAATACTAAAGGGGCTAAGCATGAGGGAGAAGGGCGTCCAGAAAAACCAGCCCATCCCCCCTTAAGATGGACCTAGGCTATTTAGAGGGCTTATTGAGATGGACCTAGGCTATTTAGAGGGCTTATTGAGATATTATTAGCCCATTTTAATCTTGAAGTAAGGAAACAAAGAGGTGATTGCATGATAGTGTTGTAGTCCCCATCTTAACCCTTACGCGCACAAGGAGGCGATTTGGGCCTTTTCTGGGATACTTAAAAGCCTTTGTGACCATCAGGGATGTTTATAAACCTTTAGTTTAGTTACTTCAACCTCTGCAGTTGTCATTGAGCGAATTGTGTCAGAACACTAATTTTGGAGAGGTAATTATGAGATTAAGATAATTACAGTATATTTCTGAATGCTAAACGGTGCGTGAAAGTGTTAACATACCGTGTGGAAGTGAAGCGTGGACGTTGACAGAGGGACACTAGTCAAGAGTAATTAAGAGCAATCCAGAGGAGTCATTATTTTTAACATCGTTCTTAAGGGAAGAGGGGCCGTTTTTCTGGTGTCCCCTTTTCCCTCATGTTTAGCATAATAGTTTTGAAATTTTAAGACGTTCGCCCCATTAGTTTGTCAATTTAAAAAAAAATCGTCCCATTATATCAATATCTAGACCTTTCGTGCCATTTAGTTGTCGATTTTTTCCTGGCGAGTGATAGCGAGCCTGCAATTTAATTTTTAAAGTGTACAGATTTATCTTGAAGGGGGATCTAGGGAGTGTTTTTTTAAGCTTGTTGAAGGTCTAGCGAGAAAACTAAAAAATAAATGAATATATAAATAATAGGCCTAAACAAATAACCACTGTCCCCTTAACACCAATAACCACCAAATCAAATTAATGAAAGCATGTGATTCTCCCAGGATTCGAACCTAGGATATATCATACAGAACTTACACGCTCTAACCATTACACCATCAAGATAGAGGAGCTGTGTAGTCACGTGGATGGACAAAGGACTGGAGTTCCCGAAAAGGGGCTCCAGTCTTGACGTTATTCTTGACTTACAGTGTGATGGCTTAATAATCCAGAAGGGTAGATAGCCTCTGAAGTCCTATTTTAACTAACTAACAAACACGGATGGCCAGACTGATGAACCAGGAAGAACGTGAGAGGTGTGGTGGTGGTGTTAAGGGTGTGGTGGTGGTGTTAAGGGTGTGGTGGTGGTGTTAAGGGTGTGGTTGGTTTGTCTGGCCTCCTTTCTCCCTCATGTTTAGCCCCATTAGTTTTTAGATTTTAAGACGTTCGGCCCATTAGTTTGGCGGTTTTAAGACCTGTCCCATTTTTGCTGTCAATATTAAAACCTTTCGTGCCATTTAAGTGTCGATCTTTTTCATGGCGAGCTATAGCGAGCCTGTAATATAGGTGGCAATGGCCTTCGGCCAGGAAATTTTTCTACCGAAAAATGTACAAATTCATCTCGAAGGGGGATCTTGAGGATGTTTTTTTAAGCATGATGGAGATTTATGGAGGACATTTTAAAATAATAATAAATAGATAATCATATAAAGAATAATAAATAGATAATCATATAAAGAATAATAAATAGATAATCATATAAAGAATAATAAATAGATAATCATATAAAGAATAATAAATAGATAATCATATAAAGAATAATAAATAGATAATCATATAAAGAATAATAAATAGATAATCATATAAAGAATAATAAATAGATAATCATATAAAGAATAATAAATAGATAATCATATAAAGAATAATAATAGATAATCATATAAAGAATAATAAATAGATAATCATATAAAGAATAATAAATAGATAATCATAAAAAGAATAATAAATAGATAATCATATAAAGAATAATAAATAGATAATCATATAAAGAATAATAAATAGATAATCATATAAAGAATAATAAATAGATAATCATATAAAAAATAATAAATAGATAATCATATAAATGGTGTGGAAAATGTCGGAGGAAATGTAGTGATGTAGTGATAGTGCTATTTAGGGTTCGATTTGTTACTGGCGAGCGATAGCGAGCCTGTATTTTAGGAGGAATTGATCAAAAGGAGGTCCCTGGTAATGAATGGTTTAAAGGGAGGGGTAGGCCGATAATGAGTTGGATGGATGATATATGTGTGTGTGGGGGAGAGGGAGATAGGCTAGGAGGAGGGACGAGTGTTGTTGGGGGACAGAGCGACCTAAAAGAGGTTTGTTCGTGGCCATCCCGTCAGGATTTAGGGCGTCTGGCGATAGATACATATTGATAGAGTCCTAGAGTTTGACTATAAACTAAAGATAATCGTTTAAGGGGAGATGTACCGGTTTTCTGATCCCCCTTCTCCCTCATGTGTAGCCCCATTAGTTTTCACATTGTATTACGTTCGGCTCATTAGTTTGGCGATTTTAACACCTTTCTCCCCATTTCGTTGTCAATTTAAGATTGTTCGTGCCCTTTAGGTATCGATATTATCTGGCGAGCGATAGCGAGCCTGTAATTTTATGAGGAATTGGCCTCTGGCCGGGACATTTTTCTACCGAAAAATTTACAAATTTATCTTGAAGGGGGTCTATGGGTGTTTTTTTAAGCTTGATGGAGGTCTAGTGAGGAAATAAAGATAAATTAATTTATATATATATACCGGTATATATACAGTATAATTATATATACCGGTATATATATATATATATATATATATATAATTATATATATATATATATATATATATATATATATATATATATATATATATATATATATATATATATATATTATATAATAATTTATATTCTGTATACAGTATATACAGTATATATATATATATATATATATATATATATATATATATATATATATATATATATATATATATATATATATATATATATATATACTTTATATATATATATATACAGTATATGTTAATATACCCAAAAAATAGCCACAGTCCCCTTAATCGTAACCAGAATAACATGACAATTGCGTCATCGTGCTGAAACGGTTATACACTATACAGATAATTCACCATCACTCATTCTCACTCACTCACTCACTCTCACTCTCTCTCTTTCTCTCCCACACTCTTTTTCTCTCTCTCTGTCTCTCTCTCTCGTTAATTACTACATTTCCACCATCATTCATCCCCTTGATTGCGAAGCCTCCGTCCTAAGCTGAATAATATTGTGTAGAGGTACTCTGTCAGGAATTACGGGTATGAAAAGGATAAATACAGCATCTGTAATTATCTAGCCTTTTAAGGGGGTCACCTGACTTTTTTTTCTCCTTTTCTGTTTCCCTGGCTTGTATCTAATCGGCCCCATTCAGCCTACTGTATTAAGACGTTTATCCCCATCAAGGTGTCGATTTCTTCCTGGCGAGCGATAGCGAGCCAGCATCTTATGAAGAAATCCGGGTTCGCCTGAGACATTTTTCTTTCGAATAATGAATAAATATAGCCTGTTGTCAAAAACATTTTTATATATATGCTGGCTTGCTACAGCTCGCCATGAAAAAATTGACACCTGGACAGGGATAAACATCATAAATAAGTAGGCTGAATGGGACCGAATGGAAATAACCCAGAGAGAAAGGGAGAGAGAAAGAGAGACACTAAAAAAATGAGGTGGGCCCCCTTAACCCATGAACGGCGAGCGTCCTCAATCGAGTCTGTAGTGAGTGAAGGCGAGCATCCTCATATGAACCAAGGCCTAAAAAAAACTTTTAAAAGGACCCAGTAGCACTTAAAAAAAAAAATGGTGGTTTAAGTGAGATAATTCCCCTCCATACCCCCTATCACTCCTCCACATATGTCAAAATCCCCTCCTTTCCCCTCCCCCACCCTTCCCCACCTCCTTCAATTATCTCCTATTTTCCCTCTTATTCTCTTATTTATTGGTTTATTTTCGTGCCAACATCTCCAAGCTGGTTCCAGGGTGTGGTCAGTTGACTAGCGAGTGTGTTGCATAAGGGAGAGTGTGAGTGAGTGACTCAGTCAGGCTTCAGACCTCACGAAGGGAGGGTGTACGTGCCGCCTGCTTCAGATTTCATGAATAACCGGTCGGCAATAATTTGCGATTTTGACCATCTAAACACTATTCCCACATGTTTTATTGTTGTTACATGTTACTATCTTCATATTAAACGTAAAATAGGCGCATATGAATAAGTAATAACGATATTCATCGTAAAATTACGATTTTAGGCGGGAGAGAGGCCTAATATTGTCTCCCAGTTACATGGTGTCCACTATATACAGCTCGCGCTTTAGAGGTTAATGACAAATTATGGGTAATAATGAACCCATCTTATACCAATCAACGCAGATAGCCCCTGGAGGTTGGGACCGGGAATCCCACCTCCAGAATTTCTAGGAGGAGGCTGTAGACACCAGCCGAACAGGGCGGTACTCCAGGGGAGCGCTAGGTGACTGATAAGGGCCGCTGGAACTCCTGTTTCACCACCTGGCCTCCCTAGCTGATCCTCTCAGTGTCTCATCAATATTGAAGGCAACCCCAGCCTGCCCTCAAAAATACCTACTCCTCCTATCTAATACATTATATTACAAACACCTTCCACACTACACTAACTTTTCCAAAGAAAAACAAAATCATGAAACCTTGACCCACCTCGAAATCCCCAGGGGGGGGGGGGGGGGGGGGGGGGGGGGGAAAAATGCCCCCATCAGTCTGTCCCATGGTAATGGTAATGACTCACCAAAATGCTCTAGACCACCATCTTGTACACTTACTATTAATTTATGTAACATTCGTGGCCTTTCTTCTAACTTCCACTCTGTGGAACACCAACTCTCCTCTGCCAACCCTGATTTTCTCTTTCTCACCGAGACACAGTTGTCTGGGACTACTGACAGCAAACCCTTCTCTGTATCCTCCTAATATCTCTATCCTCAGTTTCGAGCCAAATGTGGATGTTGCATCTATGTACGCAAAAATCTTGCTTTCTTTCGTGTTCCCAACTTAGACTTTTCTGAATTCTCAACTCTCTGGCTAAAGCTATCTTTTCACTCTCAAACTAAATATTTATGCGCTGTCTATCTCACCCCTAATTCAACTGACTATCCAAAATTCTTTCACCATTTAACTTCTAAAGTGGAACACATTCTGTCCATCTCTCGTTTTGCAGAAATCTCCATCTTAGGAAATTTCAATGTTCACCACCACCAATGACTCTCTTCTGTTTCCACTGACCAACCTGGTGAACAAGCCTAAATCTTTTCTATCTTAAGCGACATAGAGTAGTTAGTCCAGCAACCCACCCGTATCCCGGATCGCTTAGGAGATCGGCCCAACATTCATGATATATTTCTAACCTCTAACACTTCCGCTTGTACTGTAAATCTTTTCTCTCCTTTGGGCTCCTCCGACCATAAACTAATATCTGTCACCTGTCCTATCTCTACAGTACGGCCCCCCAATCCTCCCAACCGGTGGCGCTTGTGGCACTTTGGCACTGCCAACTGGGTAGCTCTTCGGCAATACTTCTTTGATTTCCCTTGGAATGACTTTTGCTTCCGTGGCCTCGGAGGGTGCTGAACGCATTACCAAGGTAATCCTCTCAGGCATGGAGGCTTACATTCCATTTTCTTTCAGTCTAATGCAAAAAATCTTGGTTTACTCACGCTTGTTCTACTGCTGTCCGCAACAAGGAGGAAGCATTCAAACGGTACCGACGCCTTAAGACTCAAGAATCTCATTCTTCCTATGTTTTTGCCCGGAATAAAGCCAAATCTGTTCTTCGATTTGCCAAGCACTCCTTCATCAATAATAAATGCACTGAACTATACAACTCTAGCTCTTCCCAAGCTTTCTGGCATCTAGCCAAAAACCTCTCCGACAATTTTTCTTCTTCGTCTTTCCCTCCCCTTTTCCACTCTGATGGCACAACCATCACTTCTTCCTCTGAGATAGCTGAACTCTTCGCTCAAACTTTTGCTAGAAACTCCACCTTGGACGATTCCGGTGCTATTACTCCCTCTCCAACCCCCACTCTCCTACTTATGCCTAATATCCTAATCTCTTCTAAAGATGTATTTTCTGCCCTCTCTGGGCTTAATACTAAGAAGGCGTACGGTCGGGATGATGTTCCTCCTGTTGTACTAAAAAACTGTGCTTTCGTCTCTGTCTCTCCTCTAACATCTTCCCTTCTTGCTGGAAGTTTGCTCTCATTCAACCTGTTCCAAGAAAGGGTAACCGCTCTCAACCCTCCAGCTATCGTCCAATTACTCTCATCTTTTGCATCTCTAAAGTTTTTGAAACTATTTTAGCTTCCAAAATTCTTAAGCATTTCTCTTCTCATAATCTACTCTCAGATCGCCAGTATAGCTGCCTTAACCCTTAATTAGCGGCGAGCAACATAAGTCGAGTTAAATAAAGCTGGACTATGTGGCGGTGCTCGACATAGGTCGAGTGGCAATTTCAGCACGTAATGTTGCTGAGAGAGAGAGACAAGTGGTGGCAGGAGAGTAGCGAGCGTATGACTGCTCCAGACCACCGCGGCGAACCTACTGACACGAATCTCACCTCCCTCCTACCTCTCTCACTCGCTATATAAGGAATTGTATGGGGAAAGTGCCTAATTACATGCTTTTTGCACTCGCGTTGCACGGTTATTGCAAGAAAACTAGCCATCATAAAAGGATCGTTATGGTGTCATTCGAAAGCTCTGTTTATGCCCTTTCAGGGATAGATACTTGTTTTACGTTCTGGGTCTTATTTAGGCATGAAAATGATCACGTAAACAGCCCTATTTTGGCTAAAAACACCCCGCTGGGCGGTACATATAAATAAACCGCATAGGCCACTCTTAAGGTGTTAAAGGGCACTCTACTGGGGATTTTCTTTCATATCTTACTAACTCTTAGTCATCCTCATTTCAGGACTTCGGTGAGACCTTTTCTATTGCACTAGACATATCGAAGGCCTTCGATACAGTCTGGCACAAATCTTTAATTTCTAAACTAACCTCCTTCGGTTTCTATCCCTCCATCTGTGCCTTTGTCTCTAATTTCCTTTCCGGCCTTTCAATAGCTGCGGTTGTGGACTTCTATCACTCACTTCCTCATCCTATCAACTCTGGTATTCCTCAGGGCTCTGTCCTATCTCCCATTCTCTTTCTAATTTTCATAAATGATCTTCTCAACTGTACCTCCAGTCCCATCCATTCATACGCAGACAGCTCTACCTTACACTACTCAATTAATTGTAATGAACGCCTCAGCCAGCAATCCCTCAAAGACAAACGTAATGAAGCCATGCATCACTTATCTTCTGATCTAACTACTATTTCCAATTGGTGCAGAGAAAACCTTGTTGCCTTTAATGCTTCCAAAACCCAATTTCTTAATCTTACTACCAGTTCAGAACTCCCAGAGGGCTATCCCTTACAATTCAACAATACAAAAATCAATCCATTATCTTCTCTCAATATTCTCGGTGTCTCTTTTTCTTCTGCTCTCACTTGGAAGGACCATATTACCAATCTTGCTAAGGCAGCCTCCCAGAAGCTGGGTGTGCTCAACCGCCTCCAGGGGTTCTTTACCCCTGCACAGCATCTTGCTCTGTGCAGGGGCACAGTGCGTCCTTGTATTGAGCTATGTTCACATGTGTGGGGAGAATCCTCTCACACCGCACTCCAAGACAAAGTAGTAAGGAAAGCCTTTCGTATCAATAACTCCCCCACCAACTCTCTGCAATCTCTCTCTCTTCGCTGCAGTGCTGCATCTCTCTCGCTATTCTATCGCTACTATAATAATCAAGGTTCCTCAGAGCTTTCCCAGTGTATACCACCTCCTCTACGTAGGGTACGTAGTAGCCGTCTTGCAACACAATCCCACCCCTAGTCTGTGCAACTCTCCAACCCATGAGTGAAACGGTATTCTCAGACTTTCTTCTATTCAACTACTCAGGTTTGGAACTCTCTCCCAGAATCAGTCTTTCCCTCTTCCTATGACTTAAATTGCTTTAAACTCCATTTTGGCTCGGTTATCCTTTCATTTTAGCCCTGTCACTCTTTTAACTCTGGGGGAGGCACTCAATACAGGCAGTTCTGCCTTTTGTCTCCCTCACTCACATAGAAAAAAACAAAAATTATTAACATATCCAATGTTCAAATATACTGTAGGCTACCACATTTACACCCTTTAACTACAAACAAAAAATATTTGTTGAAAGATATGATAAAATTAGGTCATATACAAAACATTTCACCAATGACAAATACAGTATAACTGTATGTTTATACAAAATTAAAAATACTTGTGAGCATTTCCAGTTTAGTGACGCTTGACATTTCACATTATACTGTGTTGTATAGAAGATACAACTCTGCTCTCTCTCTCCAACACCTGCAGTAGCCACTGCAGCAGCTTCTTCCGATGAACCTGAGCCGACATCAAACCAAGACAGTCGCCCTGTTCACCTTAGTCCCTCCGCCACTCCTCGTGCAAGAAGCCTGCTAACAAGAACAGTGCCAATCCCTCGACTCCATTCTAACCACTCCTCTTCCCGACCTGTACGCAGTTTCGCCACCACAGGTTTACGGATTTACACCAGTGAGGAACGGTGCACGGCCAGTACAGAAAAGGTCTCCTCTACCAGTCACAATGTCAAACATATTTGAGATCTTGGTAGAGATGGAAGACGAACCAGAAGTGACCAGGCTCGTTGGGGATTCCATCCTACGAGGACAGGTCGAAGAGTTCTACGACAGAGTCCCAAATCGACGAAAGACATTTTGCATACCAGGAGCTGGACTGGACGGCATTGTGGAAGCCTTCGAAGATACCACAAAGGATGCAAACGGAAATACCCTTTTTGTCATCCATGCTGGTTCAAATGACGTCATGCGCACCAAATCCGAAGAGCTGATGGAGAAATATCGCAAGATGATCCAGCACTACAAAAACAAGTCAAGGAATACCATCATCTCAGGCATTCTCCCCAAGATCGATGCACCTGACAAATTCCGACTAAAATCTTTGTGTCTGAAGGAAGAAGTTGAATTCATCAACCTCTGGGAAAACTTCTATAACCAGCTTACTCTGTTCCGCAAGGATGGGACTCATCTAAACCCTGTGGGTTCAGCACGCATGGGTCGTCTCCTACACGAAGCAGTCCGCAGCCATGGATCAACAAACGCCATTCGAGAAGAAGAAGCAGCAGCGACATAAATCATCCTACGCCAAGCAAAAAACAGAGGCAACCGATGTCCGCCAGCGATGAGGATCGAGGACAGCGAGGACAGAGGACAACCTTTGAACATAAATGTAGATTCGACCAGAACCTAAATGTTTATTAACACCTTAAGAGCGGGTGGTGGAGTATATTTCACCATGCCGCCCAGCGTTTTTTTTTACCGTAAATGGGGTTGTTTCCATGCTCTTTTTCATGCATAAACAAGAGACAGAGCGTAATACAAGTATGTATCCCTGAAAGGGCGTAAATTGAGCTTTCCAATGACACCCGAACCATCCTTCTACGATCACTGATTGTCTTGCAACGATCGTGCAACCGAAGGGCAAAATCGCTAAAATACGGTAATTTCTTTATATAATTACGTATGTAGCGAGGGAGTGAGGGTGGATGTAAGTGGAGTACATCTCAGTCAGTCCATGGCGGCCGTGGCGAGCGGTCATGAGGTAACCCAGGCTCCTCCCGTCGCTCGTCTCTCTCTCAGAGCCAATATTGCGCCAAAATTGCACACAGACTTAAGTCGGGCCCCGCCACATAGTCCAGGTTTTTAGATACGGACTTAAGTCGGGCCCCGATAGACAAGGGTTAAGGAGCGTTCCGTGAGTTCTAAAATCACAAATTTAAAGGTTTTCTATGCAAACGCTTGTAGCATACGCAATAAATTATCAGATTTAGAGGAACTAGTGATTACAGAAAATTATGATGTGAGTGGCATAACAGAGTCTTGGCTCAATATAGAAGACAGACACTTTTTAGCAGAGTATTCACTTCCTGGTTATGTAATGTTTGAGAAAAGCCGAATAAATAAAAATGGAGGTGGCGTTTTACTTTTTGATAAAGAAAGTCTTAACCCGATCCTCTTGTTAAAACCACAAATTGTGAACGTTGACACATCCTTTGTGCTAATAAAGAATAATAGAGGTACAAAAATAATACTTGCCTTAATATACAGACCTCCAGCTCAATCAGTGCAAACTGACCGAGAAATTTATGAACAAATTGCAGATGTAAGTAACTCACAAGACACCGTAATTTTTGGCGACTTTAATTTACCTGTGACCAAGTGGGGAGATACTCTTACTTCACACTTCGGACATGACTTTTATGCGAACTTGCAAGAGAGTTCGCTCTATCAATTTGATCGATCGCCGACTCGTGGTACTAACATTCTTGACCTTGTACTAGCAACAAAAGAAGAATTAATAGAGAATATGAATGTTGGTGATGAATTCAGTAACAGCGACCATCGTACGATAACTTTCAGTTTAAAGGTTACTAGTAACGAACCAAATAGCAGCATCGAGAAAGTCCCTAATTTCAAGAAAGTAAACTTTCGCAAACTTAGAGCTATGTTTAAAGAAACTGACTGGAGCTTTCTAATCAACAATAACGACATAAATACATCTTGGGAATCATTCGCAACCACTTACCTAAAAGCAGTGCAAGACTGCATACCATCGAAAATATGGCGTACAGGCCATAATGATAAGCGTAAATGGTGGAATAAATATATTTTAGAATGTTTGCTTTGTTAAAAAGATTGCTAATGATAGATTAAGATCCTCACAAAATGACAAAGAATTGGTGAAATTTGTAGAACTACAACGCAAAGTCAAAAAGTTAATTAAGCAAAGTTAAAAGACCCTCGAGTTACATGTTGCGAATCAAAGTAAAACAAACCCGAAAGAATTCTATAGTTATATCAGAAAGAAAAAAGTAGTTACTTCAACTGTTGGACCGTTAGTCATGAAAATGGAGAATATAGCAAAGATGAAGTACAAATGAGTAATGCCCTCAATACCTTCTTTGCATTACTTTTTACAACAGAAGACCTCAGTGATATCCCTACAGCATCGCTGATTCAGATTGATCATTCTGATGTTCTAAGCAATATCACCATAACAGAGAGAGAAGTATTGAAATGTTTCGATAAACTCAAGGTAAATAATACGGCTGGACCGGATACAATCTCACTAGAGTTCTAAAGGAAGCTAAGGATGAGCTCTCTAAACCACTAACATTGCTATTCAATAAATCCTTGCAGTCTGGAACTATGTCTGATCAGTGGAAGCTAGCCAACGTAACACCGATATTAAAAAAAGGCAGCAAATCCTTACCCAGTAACTATCGTCCAATTAGCTTAACCTCAGTTGTATGTAAAATGCTAGAAACACTCATAAGAGACAGACTCGTAAATCACTTAGAGGAAAATAACATACTTAAAGAAACTCAACACGGCTTTCGTAACAAAAGTTCCTGCTTAACAAACCTCTTAGACTTCTTCCACGATATCCTCAACCTCTATGATGAAAGTAAAGCTGTAAATATTATTATACCTTGATTTTTCAAAAGGCCTTTGACAAAGTTCCCCACAAACGTTTACTGATTAAACTAAAAGCGCATGGAATACAAGATGGTGTATTGAAATAGATAGAAAATTGGCTCAGCGACAGAAAGCAAAGAGTAGGCATAAATGGTAAGGCGTCTAAATGGACCAATATAAGTAGGGGGTACCCCAGGGATCTGTACTAGGACCAATTATCTTTCTTATTTACATCAACGACATAGATGAGGGTCTCACCTGTACAATCTCAAAGTTTGCTGACGATACAAAAATTGCAAATAGCGTACTGTTAAAACAACAAGTTGACAATATGCAACACAATCTAGATAAGTTGTCAGGTTGGGCTCACATTTGGCAAATGAGTTTCAATGCGAATAAATGTAAAGTACTACATATCGGATACCGAAATGAGAAAGAAAACTATTCGATGAATGGCACTCAGCTTAAGAGTGTAGACAGAGAAACCGATTTGGGAGTAACAATATCGAGTAACCTAAAACCAAGTCAACAATGTTCAGAAGTTGTTAAGAAGGCAAACAAAATACTTGGCTTTATAGGAAGGTCATTTGAGCATAATTCCAAAGAAGTTATCCTAACTCTTTACAATTCCTTAGTCCGTCCTCTTCTGGAATACTGCGCTCAATCCTGGTGCCCTTTTTACCAAAAAGATATAGACAAGCTAGAACGAGTTCAACGTAGAGTTACCAAAATGATACCTAGCCTAAATAACAAACCATATAATTAGAGAATTAAATCCATTTCCTTTAACTCTGCGCAGATTAAGAGGTGACTTAATTCAAGTGTTCAATATCATCAAAGGTATCGACAATATGAACTGTAGTAAGTTCTTCACTATCGACTAATCTAATTACACGCGGGGAAGCGGTTGCAAAATTATTGGTAAATCCTTTAACTCGCACGAATCTAAGAATTTCTTCTTCAATCGAGTGGTCAACTTGTGGAATGGGCTTCCCCGAGACGTTATAGACTGCAGCACCGTTGATTCTTTTAAACTTCACCTACACAAAAATCTTGCATCAAACCCGCGACTGACTGCGTTTGTAAATGAATAACTTTATTTTATTCCCCCCTCAAATTCATCAAAGGATTATTGCGTATAAATATTAATAAGACATTACTCTCTTTGTCCCAGATATACGAAAGATCACTTATAACTGTGTTATGTTACTAACCCATCTGTTCCCTACTAACTTCCTAATCTTGCTACGAACATTAGTTCCAGGGCAGTAGTTCCCTTTCCAATTTTCCCTTACCCTCTCTAAACCACTGTTTGGACACTCAATCCTCAGTGTTTTGGAGGACAAGCTGCCTAGAGGAGTCACCAAACCTGTTGTTGCTTGATTTCCTTTGTACTCCTTCGTACTCTCTCTTTCTCTCTCAAACTATCCATTTATCTATACATCCAATTATCTATCTACTAGTCTTTCATATCGACCTATCTACCCATCTATCTCTCCGTCTCCTATCACTCTCTCTCTCTCTCTCTCTATATATATATATATATATATATATATATATATATATATATATATATATATATACATATATATATATATATATATATATATATATATATATATATACAGTATATATATATTTATATATATATATATATATATATATATATATATATATATATATATATATATATATATATATATATATACATATATATATATATATTTATATATATATATATATATATATATATATATATATACAGTATATGTACCTGTATGTATGTATACTGTATATACAGGGTATATTAAAAAAACGCTTACAGACTTCAAGAGCTAAGTACTGCATAAAGAAACAAGTTCACTTTATTCTATTACATAACAAATAATTAATAAATAATGATTTAAAGGATATAAAGTAAAATATGCAGTGTCGTCCAAGCATGTGCTATAATCCGAACACTGGCATTGGTCTCCCATTCATGCTCCCCCCCCCCCCCCCCTCATCTTCTTTATACCCAAGGAATATTGAATTATAAACATGATTAGTTTACAGGGTGAAGCAATGTAAGTAATATTTACTTTATGCACCGCTTACAACTCAAGTTATTTTATGTTAATTCAATTTTTGTTTTGTAGTTTTCTTTCAACATAGGAAAGACCAAAGGCATCTTGGATGAAGCAAATTACGATCCACAAGTGGTCTGCAGACATTACTGCCATATGTTAGTAAATAAAAAAGCAATGCTGAATGATAAAAATACCCAAACAATGTGGACATTACAAAGTTTTTGCCTAATTGCTTTGTGGGTTAGAATTAAATTAAATCAATTTCGACCCGAGTTGCGTCGGGACACTCAGAAATCCTTGTATGGTATTCTGGAATATGGATCCTACAACTAGGTATGAATTGAAAATATATTCGCTTAGTGGGTTTCCCTTCTCCCTAACATAAATAGGTTAGAAGGCCTAGTGTCGTTTAGACTGCCGTGGTGTAGTTGATTAAAGCGTCGGCTATCGTCCTGATGGTCGACGGTTCGATCCCCACTGAGAGATTAGAAACATTTAGCGGCTCACGTGTATTTGTGATATATTCTCAATATTTGTAACTCTCATGCTTTGTGGGTTAGAATTAAATTAAATCAATTTTGAGCCGAGTTGCGTCGGGACACTCAGAAATCCTTGTATGGTATTCTGGAATATGGATCCTACAACTAGGTATGAATTGAAAATATATTCGCCTAGTGGGTTTCCCTTCTCCCTAACATAAATAGGTTAGAAGGCTGAGTGTCTTTTAGACTGCCGTGGTGTAGTTGATTAAAGCATCGGCTATCGTCCTGATGGTCGACGGTTCGATCCCCACTGAGAGATTCGAAACATATATATATATATATATAACAAAATGAAATAGAATATAAAACATCTTCCCTTACTAAACTCCTCTAACATGAAGGATATGAAAGGGTAATACCTATCAACCTGCATAGCCCTTTTTATACTCTTGATTATTAACATTGTATTGTGGCAATGACGTCATCGTGTTAACCCCTTCAATACAATGACGCCCTTTCAACCTTTTATCAGCTAACATTAGGCGATGTTATGCCGCTCAGGAAGATTCTATGTGGTGCAGATATTTTAATGAGATCGTATTTATACCTTGGAGTCCTAGAGGATTTTAAGCTAAAAAGCTCAGCTAATGATAACCAGAATGTAACGAACATGACGTCATCGAGCTGCTGAAAGGGTTACTGAGGACTTACAGACATAGTGTAAAAGAACATAACACTTAAACATGGATAACCACACGTATACAGTACTTACATGCATTAACAGATAATACCAATACATTTCCTGAAACAACACTACATTGTCAACAATATATATATATATATATATATATATTGATGAGATGACAGGGTTGCAAGAAGACAAATTAGCAACCCCATCAGATGTCCTCACAAACCACGAAGAGACACCACACACCAAAGTCAGGCTTGCCAACATCAAGGAGAGGAAAAAAGCAAAGCGAAGGGCACAGACGCGAACAGAAAAAAGAAACAACGCAGTCTGTCATCGAAAATCAATGCCCTCTATGGTGGAAAGAAACAGAGCAGTCTACCAGCATAAATCAACGCCATCAACCGAGATCTACGAGAACTACAGGACCTCTTCCAGACCAATCATCTGGGCTCCTTCCGGACCAATCATCGGCGTCTCGTCCGGGCCAACCACAAGGTCCGGGATGCGAAACAAAGGCGTATACAACGCAAGAACCGGATCTGAATTACGATGAAGAAGAGTTTATGTTTTTTCCTCATCAAGACCCGATGTTCTACTTCAACAGTTGTGACCAGAATAACCAATTATACAGTGGAGAAAATCATATATATCAATACCAACAGATCAACAGAGAGTAAGGAAAGGTTTGCATATAACCTGAATAATAGAGGAAAATAACAATTAATGAAAAACAATTATCCTGCAACCATACAAGCTTTCTAAAATATGAGTTTAGTATTAAGAAATAAAGAATAACAATATCCATGTATTCCTATGTCAATTATATTTTTAAGGCAATTATTAACTTCACAATAATTAAAAGATCAAAATCCACATGTCCCTACTATTCCGAAATGAATTAATCAAGACGCAAATGATCATCTGAATATTACCTGACCGGAATATATGATCGGTAGGCAAACACGAGGCAATATTTTCTACTAGCTCCAGGGGGATTGGAAGATATACACCCATGTTTGTGGGAAGCAGGGCGGTGTGTTAGAGGAACTAGACGTGACATTCTCTAGTTGTGTTTGAGAGCGACAGTTCCCTCTGGTGCCATACAAAAGGAAGAATTACGAGTCTTACGTCGACCAGATTCCCTCTCATGGACCTTACTTCTCCTCATGACCCCCTCACATAAGTGTCTCTGTGTTCATTGAGTTTTGGGAATTATTGTGAAGGTATATAAGATATGTTAGTGTTCAATTTAACGTTATCTTAGAGGCCTATTCTGGACTCTCCTTTCCCAAATTTCTATCTCGCATTGTGAGAACAAGCCACATCTGTGCCGGTTAATTATATATATATAATGTTCTGGGTTTAACTGATTTAACACCTTACGAGCGGCCTATGCGGTTTATTTATATGTACCGCCCAGCGGGGTGTTTTTAGCCAAAATAGGGCTGTTTACGTGATCATTTTCATGCCTAAATAAGACCCAGAACGTAAAACAAGTACCTATCCCTGAAAGGGCATAAACAGAGCTTTCGAATGACACCATAACGATCCTTTTATGATGGCTAGTTTTCTTGCAATAACCGTGCAACGCGAGTGCAAAAAGCATGTAATTCGGTACTTTCCCCATATAATTCAGTATGTAGCGAGTGAGAGAGGGAGGAGGGAGCTGAGATTCGTGTCAGTAGGTTCGCCGCGGTGGTCTGGAGTAGTCATACGCTCGCTAGTCTCCTGCCACCACTTGTCTCTCTCTCTCAGCAACATTACGTGCTGAAATTGCCACTCGACCTATGTCGAGCGCCGCCACATAGTCCAGCTTTATTAAATACGACTTATGTGGTGAGCCGCTAATTAAGGGTTAAACTCCATGCCTTACGTTATATATATTTTCTAACTACGATATATACCCTACACTACACGTAATAATTTGTGAACACTCGCAGATCTTATTCAGGTGTGTTATTATTTATTGAGTGTCCATGTTCGTAGTGAAGTGTACGAAGAGAGTATAAATTATCCTTTAATATTAAACTAAATTCTCAATCAGTACTCAATATAATTTTCATTTACAACCAATTCTATTACCATTTCTTCTGTGTTCAACGTAAAAACCCGTTCCGTCGAGTTTATATCAATATGTGTTAAGTATTTTCTTATCTATAATAATTCTTATGAATGCTTTGATCCACCACGTTATACGATTAAAATACTATTTTATCGCCAGTTGGGGAATTCATATCTTACATCTCTGTGTATCACCAGCCTTTACTTTCTGCTGGTATAAGTCACTACGTAGTTTTCTGTCTTTGTTATGTTCAATATTTCATCTGCCTCCCTTTTTGGTTATTATAAGGCGCTACGTTATTCTGCGTCTTTATTTTATATTATAATTTATCAGCCTTCATTTCGGCTATTAACAATCACTACTTCGTTCTGTGCCTTTGATTTATATCCATGGGTTTGATAATTCATTCAAACATACTGTATGCCCAGCTATTATTACAGCTATATTTATTCGCTACGTGTTTTGTGAATCTTGATTCCTTATTAACCCCGCAAGTGCAGATCTCCTTATATAAGGCCTACCGGTGGGCTGCGGAACTCCTTATATAATCCAAGGCCTAAAAAAAAAACATTTAAATCAGCCTAGTATCATTTTCTTTTATTTTGTTTTGTATTGCCCCTTGGCCATGCCAAATATCACTCCTCCACATCCCCTCCTTCCCCCCCCCCCCCCCCCCCCCCTTCAAGTATCACCTTTTCTCCCTGTTATTCCCTTATTCTTAGGTATATATTCGTGCTAACATTAGCGAGTTGCTAGCAGGTCATCTGTGTTACCAAGCGTGGGAAAGAACGAGAGAGAGACTACCACGCAACAGTGTCTCTCCAGCTGTCTGGCCAGCTAGCTGGCTGGCAGGCTGCCTCAGCCATCAATTATGTAACTCCCGGCCTCTATCGCCGATTTTGACCATCCAAATGCCGTATCCACTTTTTTTATTGCTGTAACAGGTTATTACCTTTATAATCAACGTAAAATAGGCACATATGGATAAGTATTAATGATATTTATGGTACGATGACGATTTGTGTTTCGGAAACAGTCTAAATACCTCCGCACAGGGAGGGGTGGCCAATACCTCACCTACGCAGCGGAGAGGTTAACTGTGATTATAGCTCATTTACGACAATAATTATTTTATGTATATCGTGCTAGTGATTATTCCACAGTATTTTATTATAGTTAAATTGCAAATTAAATTGTCCTATCACCAGTACTAATAATAACTTTCTATCTTGTCTGCCTGCTTTAACGTTGCATTCAATCATATATTTATTCAGGGCGACCGCAGTAACCTTGACCCTAACCTCTGGCGCGGCAACCTTTGACCGTTTACCTGGTCAGGTGACCCATTATTTTCCCAGCCACGCTTACCTGTGTACACCTGAGTAGACTATCTCAGTTGTCCATATTTATTTATATTTCTTTCTTTCTGCATACACTAACACATATATATTGTCATCATATGTTATGTTTTGTTTTGTATACTTTATATGTCTCATGTTTGATGCTTTGTAAGTGACACCATCTATTCATAGAAGAGTAAAATATAGTGAACTCTTTCCCAGCCACCTTTAATTTGCCATTGGACTTATACTCTATATAGGTAAGATCCAGATGTGCCTGATTATGTAACTAGTGTTTAAGAAATACAACTTATTGTCCTTACTCCGTGTGTTTATTGTGTTTGGGGTTGCGATTGAGTAATCTAGAAATATTATTAGTATGCTAGTTGTGTTCCTGTCGGGCAGGATTATATTCTAAGTTATCCTAAACAAGGAGCTCATGAAAGTAACCATTATAGTGAGTTGGTTTACAATGACACATAACAATATATATATATATATCTATATATATATATATATATATATATATACAGTATATATACAGTATGTATATATATATATACTGTATATATATATATATATATATATATATATATATGTATATATATATATATATATATATATATATATATATATATATATATATATGCAAGTAAAAAAGCCTCTCCAATCAGATTTACTCAGCCTATAATCACCAAGATGAGCTATAGAACGTGGCTTACCCCGACACCCTTACAATGCACCGATCTCACTGAAACTATGCCGTTCTGACTGTGAAAAGATTCCATCCCCTAACACCCTCCACCCCCATTCCACCCCCACCCCCTCCCTTCCTTACCCCCTGAGACCCTTGACGTAACCACCACCCTGCCACTTTAGGGACCCCCTTAGTTACCTCCCCCCCCACCCCCCCCCCCAGATGGACCCCAGCTGACCACACTAACCGACCCTCACACTGTATACTTTACCTTTCTTAATTAACCCGTACAGCCCCGGCCGGTTTTATTATTTTTGCGCACCAGAACCCGGGCAATTTTCCAATTTTTATTTTTTTTATAAATATATCAGAATGTGTTAGAAAATAATGATAGACATGAAGAAATGTGAAAAAAGTACTTACCTAGGCCATTTGGGGGTCCTGGGAGGTAGTGGGGGTCCCCAGCCTCAGAGGAGCCTTAGCGCCATTTAAAATCTCCCGCGCCAGCAGCCAGTTGCCAGCCGCCAGGCAGCATGACTTATTTTGCACCTCTCGGACATAAAGTGCGCTTCAGAGTTCATAGAATGTCTTTGTATATCACATAATGTCAATATAACTGAAGTTGTAGTGTGATAAGTGCCTTCATTCAAGTATTACAAGTGCGCACGAGTGTTAGCGTCCCCGTTGCCATGGTGATGGCGGCCATCTTGGGCGGCCATCTTTGCTCAGGACAAAAACAAAATGCACGTACGAACACACGGCCAGACAGCGGACCGAGTGACCCACATTCCACAGCACCCTTCCCTCTTTCTTCCTCTGTCTGGCTGTCACTTTCACTCAAGGTCACTCTGTCTCTCCTTTTCATTGAATTATTTGTACTTGTTCATTGTTTTACCTAAGATTATGAGGTGTATATACATTGTTTTACACACTTATTGTCTCGTATTCTTATAATTATTTGCACACAGTTTTATAAGTTTAAAATTTACTTAGTGTTTTATATTGTTCGGTACTTTGCACTTGTAAATTATATATATATATACACTGTTTTATATTCACTTTTTGCGTCTTTTATATACACTGTTAGTATTACATTATAGCGTCTTTTATCGCAGTCTTTGAACACTTTGAACACTTAGAAGTGCTCGAGGGTGTGATAATCCCTGAAGCAGGTGGGAAAACACAGTCCCACATCACATTCTTCACACATCGTCCGGGTGTCTGTCCGTTTTGGTGTGCGTCTGCCTGTGTTGCGACACACATGACACCGTCTGCGTGGGTTGGGTTTTACTTGGTTGGGCGGGACAAAATCGCAAAAGTGGCGTTGTGTCAGTCTGGCGGGGCCTTCTGGTGCTTGAAAACGAGCTGCGGGACGTTGCTGGCGGCGTGGACCATCCCTGAAGAAGAACAGAAGCTCCCGTGCAAGTTCGATGCAGTACGACTCCATCGTCTCAACTTCACCTGTGGCAGTTGTAGAGGGTGAGGTCAAGTAGGTGGAAAAATAGTTTTTTATACCACCTCATCGTCTTCCTGGCACACTCGACCGACGATATGACAGAGTCTGACTTGTCAACCAGCCGCATGTTGATGTTGTAGTCAATGATTGCAACTGGTTTTTTGACCGCCTCACCTGTGGCTCTATGGTGTCCTCTAAGCGGGGCAGGTGGATACTGGTGAGGATATTGACGTCACGATTGTCCATCCACGAGAGCATCAAGATATTATTTGCCTGGAGGTGGATGATGGAGCCCTTCTCCCGCCTTTCGGGTAGCTCTGGCATGTAGACACGATTCCTCCTGACGGTGCCACAGACGCCAGTGTTTCTGCTGTACAGGAATTTGGCAAGGGAAGGGCTGGTGTACCAGTTGTCGAGGTACAAGATGTGGCCCCTGTCCAAATATCCCTCCAACATGGTGATGACAACGGCCCCAGATATCCCATATGTCCTCTCCTCCACCAGTTCAGTGACCTTGCCCATGTAGAGGATGATGTCCTGGATGTATCCGGTTTTGCAGTCGCACATCACGAACAGTTTCAGGCCATAACGGTGACGCTTGCTGGGGATGTACTGTCGGATGCTAATATTCCCCCTCCATAGCACCAGACTCTCATCAATGATTAGTTTTTGGTAAGGTTTGAAGGAGGCTGCAAACTTAGTTTTCAGGTATTCAAATATAGGTTTTATCCTCTCCATTGGGTCTTTGGTATTCCTGGGGCGTTCCTGGTTCCTGGTGTGGCTTGCCAGGCTATCAATAAAGTGCAGGTTTCCCATGATTGCCGTGAATCTATTCCTGCTCATGACTTTCCCAAAGAAGGGGGTTGCAATGAGGGGATCACATGACCATTACTTCCTGAGAGACGTCTTCTTGGTGACCCCCATCAGGATGGCCAGTGCCAGGAATGCGTAGAACTCATCGGAAGACAAATCCACCCATGAGAGACGTGCCGAGTTCCTCTTCTGCTCCTTCCCTGCCATAAAATAATAGTTGTACCAGTTCGTCTGGTCAACAATCAAGCCGACAAGGTTGGCAGTGAAGAACTGCAGAAAAACACCCAGTCTTGTGGTGTCAGGTCCACGATTGGGCATGGTAGGGCCGGCCTCAGCTGCCCCCAAAAAGTGGTATTGTCCTGGTAGATAGTTCTCCCCATCCACCCAATCCCACCTATCAGCGCCTTCGTCGTCGCTAGATGGGGCATCGGGCTCGTCAGGGTCATCGTCAGGGGCACCGGGGCGGGTTGGGCGGGTGCGGGTGGAGCGTGGGCGGCGTGGGCGAGAGGTGGACCTGGGTCTGGAGCTAGACCTCGAACTTGATCGAGAGCTAGATCTAGAGCTCGAGTCGTTGCTGGGGCGTCTTATTTGCTTCACCTTCTGCATTCGGCCGCGGGTGGCACGCCCGCGAGATATGACACGCCCACGTCGTTTGCTTGCAGGGCGTTGGGGCAGATCGGGGCGTTGTGGAGAGGCTGGTGATAATGCAGTGGTGCGGGAGGGGCCTGGTTCAGGTGAGGGAGACATTCGTGGGGGGGTGTACGGGATGGAGCCTGAAGGTGATAGTGGGGGGGGGAAGAATGGCGAGGCGGAGAGTCTGGTAGTAGTGGTGGTGGTGGTGGTGACTCATCCCCCCCCTCGTGCTCTGGGTCAGGAGGGAAGAGGGAGCGTTTTGGGTCATGTGACTGCCCTTGTCTCGCACCACGTTGTGCCATTTCTCCATCACCAGGTTGTTCTATTTGTCCATCATCACGTTGTTGTTCGTCACTATGTTTATGACGACCATAGAACCTCCCCGGGGTATTTTTCTTGAGTGGGGAGATTATGCGAAGTGGGGGAGAAGGCAGGCGGGTTGTGGGGGTACCTCCTCTTCACTCCCAGACTCGCCCCTTCTTCACTTCAATCCCTTTCGTTCTTCCCCAGGTACACGCACGTAATTTTGAGGGTCAGCAGGTTCATCTGCAACAACAACCTCTTCCCCACTTTCTGAGGATTCAGTGGGGTCTTGGGGAAGTGGGCGGCGGGGAGGTGCACTTGCCCCTTGCTGTCTTTGTGATGGCCTACGCTGCCTGACAGGAATCTGAGCAAGCTCTTCCTCTAGCTCTCTTATTTCGGCTTGGGAGGGGGCATACTCGTCCCCAGACTCGTCCAATGCCGAGTCAGTGTCACTATCAGGGCTGTCAGTGTCGTACAGTATATCCATGACCTCCTCTGTACTGCAGGGGCGGGTAAGGCGGGCACTATAACGTCGAGACATGGTGTTTCACTCGAGAGGGTGCGCGGTAAACTGACCATGAGGTGTGGGAAGGCGGGTGCCCTCTTCCGTCCCCGCGCGCGCACGCGTATGGACAAAACGTTTTGGAATTAGTCCGCCGGATCCCAAAGTAGTTCCCATATAAATCTAGAGCCATTCTGAGACTTACGACTGGAGCTATAAGGGTGACGCGTTAGGCGCGTCTCTGAGGCTGTGCGTTACATACATAGCCGACACGTCAGACGCGTCGCTGGGGCTCCACGGGTTAAGTCGGTATCACACGAGCGATTTTTCCCTCATCATTTATCCTCAACACTGGTCTGGCAGCTTATGAGGTCAACATTGATAATATTTTGGTTTCCTAACACAATAAGAGCGGGAGGTGGAGTATATTTCACCGTGCTGCCCAGCGGGGTTATTTTTACCATAAATGGCCTTGTTTTTGTGCTCTTTTTCATGCCAGAGCGTAATACAATTATGTATCCCTGAAAGGGCGTAAATTGAGCTTTCCAATGACACCATAACCATCCTTCTACGATCACTGGTTGTCTTGCAACGATCGTGCAACCGAAGGGCAAAATCGCTAAAATACGGTCATTTCGTTACATAATTACGTGTGTAGCGAGGGAGGGAGGGTGCAGTAGTGTGGAGTACATGTCAGTAGGCCCACGGCGGCCGTGGCGAGCAGTCATGAGGTAACCCACGCTCCTCCCGTCGCTCGTCTCTCTCTCAGAGCCAATATTGCGCCAAAATTGCACACGGACTTAAGTCAGGCCCTGCCACATAGTCTAGATTTTTAGAGCCGGATTTAAGTCCGGTCCCGCCAAACAAGGGCTAAATTCACCTATCATCAATCTAGTTTCCGATACCAGTGCAAAATATTCCAGAAATGTTGCCAAACATATGTTGATCATCGAATGTTGACTATAAAAGCTCTCGTGTGGTACCGGTTTTAGGTTTTGTGGTGCACCCCTGTTTCTCTCTCTCTCTCTCTCTCTCTCTCTCTCTCTCTCTCTCTCTCTCTCTCTCTCTCTCTCTCTCTCTCTCTCTCTCTCTCTCTCTCTTTCTTTGTGTGTAATAGTAAACGGTTATAACAATAATATAAGGTTAATTGATAATTGCAGCCGTTGGCTGAACATGTATAGAGAAACAGTTTGTAGCTTATCTCTAACTTATATTAACATAAAATAATGACCAAAGTGTGTGTGTGTGTGTTTTCATTACCAATATTTATATATATCAGATATATACCGTAAATCAGGAAATATGTTTCTATACTGTCCCCCATTATGGAAACATATATATTTCGTCAGGACAGCCTTCTCCCTCATGTTTATCCCCATTAACCCTCCAGGCCCGGCTACGCATTACATAAATATTCCCCGAAACCCGGGTGTTTTAGCCGAAAAACGTCTAGGCTAGGCTACCGTATATTTGTTATTCTGACTGCTTCCCGCATTCCCGCGCATCCCCAAGCATAGCTGTGTTATTTACCTGTAGAATGGCGTTAAGTAGAGCTCTCTAAGTCAACTGGTTGAGTTGTGATGATGATTTCATTGGAGATAACTTTATGGAAAAAACAGCCACTTTACACTACTTTTCGATACTTAACAACAACATACAGGCACACTCGAACAAGCGACGCTCTCCTTCTTGTGGCCGGAGATGCGGGGCGTCGGTCCAGCCGGCTGTTGTTTACATGCGTCGGACCGACGCCTCGCACACGAAGCTCACAGGCTTTCAACCACTGGGCGTTCAAGAGCCCTTCCGGGTAGCTGCTATATGCTTTTTTATGGGCGTTCAAGAGCCCTTCCGTGGTGTAGGGGTTAAGTATGACATTTTAAAACGTTTGCCTCATCAGTTTGGCGATTTAAAGACCTTTCCACTTATTTAAGTGTCGATTGTTTTCCTGGCGAGCGTTTGGCAATTTTAAGACCTTTCGTCATATTTAAGTGTCAATTTGTTCTGGCGAGCGATAGCGAGCCTGTAATTTAGGAGGAACCGGCCTTCAGCAGGAACATTTGTCTACAGCAAAATGTACAAATTTATCTAGAAGGGCGGGTATTTGGGGTGTTAGTTTTTAAAGCTTGATAGATACTAGAATATACTAATGAAAGTATATGATCCTCCCGGGATTCGAACTCGGGACACCACACCCAGAACATAAGCGTCTAACCCATTACACCTCCAACACAGTTATATGTACTTTAATAAGGTTAAGTATACGATCACGATTAGTATCCATTTTCGAATTTTAGATATTTATCTAATCATGTACTTGGGCCCAACTGCATTATGGATAACGTAATACCAGTAAACCAGTAATAATGAAAAGTAAATTAATGAATACAATAACGTCCCCTTATGGGGGTAGTACTCGCTTCTTCTGGACCCCTTTCTCCCTCATGTTTAGCATATTAGTTTTGAGGTTTTAAGACATTCATTCCGTTTGTTTGACGATTTTGAGACCTTTCGCCTCATTTCTGTTTGTCAATATTAAGACCTTTCCTGTCCTTTAGGTGTCGATTTTTTCTTGGCGAGCGATAGCGAGACTCAAATATGAGAAGGAACCGGCCTTAGGCTGGGACATTTTTCTACCGAAAAATGTAAAAATACATCTTTAAATGGGATCAAGGGGGTGTTTTCTAAGCTTGATGGAAGTCTAGCAAGGAAACTAAAAACTAAATAAAATATATAACTATATAGACCAAAAACCAAGCACTACCCCCTTAAATCCTGCGTGCCAAGCAGCCGTAGCAAAGTCCAAATGACCAGAATGTCACTGAAATAAGTACAGTCAACTCGTTTAATCCACAGAGTCTCAGAGATTGTAGTTATGCAATTATAATTTTTCAGATTGTTGTAGGAAACAGTATTGCTTTTATATTTGTTGATTCATCCCTTTTCCTCTTTATATATTGCACATTTATTTTATACATTCACTTTTACGCTTCTAATAATCTTAACTAATATTCTGAGACTGCGGATTATACAAGTTGACTGAACCTGGAAACCACCAAAATACTTAACCCCATCAGCACGATGACGTCAGGTTTATCATGTTCTGGGTACCACTAGACGATTTTCTTTCTACCTTTAGGACTCTAAGCGATAAATACGATTTCACTAAACCCTCTGAATAACATTGGTCCTTCTTACACTGCATAACATCTTTCTATTTCACTAAACCCTCTGAATAACATTGGTCCTTCTTACACTGCATAACATCTTGCTATTTTAGCCAGATACAAAGAAAGAAATGCGTCATCGCACTGAAGAGTTTAGGGGGGGGGGGGGGACCTGCATTATTTTCTCTCTGGGCTGCATGCTTTCGGCCCCATTCAGCCTACTGTTTTAAGACATTTATCCTCATCCAGGTGTCGATTTTTGCCTGGCGAGCAATAGCGAGCCAGCTTTTCATGGAGAAATTTGACTTCGCCAGAGACATTTTTCTATCGAAAAATGTACAAGTTTAGCCAGCTGTTTTAACTCATTATCGAAAAAATGGTGGCTCACTATCACTTGCAAGGTGAAACTCGACACCTGGATGGGAATAAACGTCCTAAAACAGTAGACTGAATGGGGGCGAATGGATACAACCCAGAGAGAGAAAAAATGCCGGTGACCCCCATTAAGCAAATTACCGTATTTAAAAATCAGGTGAAACTGTTTTATACACAGGCAAGTTGGTAGATGACAATAACCCTTTCATGATACAATTACGCATTTCTGTTTTATATTTATTGGATATTATTAGAGGATTGTATTCAGATTAGCAAGGATATGTGGAAGTCAGAGGGTTGATTAAGATAGTTTTTACCTTTCAAATTTCCATGTATCATTCCTTAACTGTATAAAATCATCTCATGATAGCCAGAATAAACTTATAAAGCGCGTCATAATCCTTTAACCCCTTCTGTACCAGGGACGTCTTGTATATTTGATTTCAGCTACATTTAAGCGATTTTACGAAGCTTAAGAAGGATATATGGTAGCTAAAAAGATCAATCGAGAGAGTCTGTAGCCTTTTGATTGGTAGCCGTCCTTCCTAAGCTTCATAAAATCGTCTGAATGTAGCTAAGATATAATAGGAAAGACGCTATCTGTACAGAAGGGGTTAAGGGGTAAGAAATGAGTAATCCTCTAAGGAATAAGTAGCAAGTATTAGGGGTCAGTTCGGATATGTAAGGTGGCATAAGGCGAGAAATACAGTAGTAGTCATAATATATGTAAGGTGGCATAAGGCGAGAAATACAGTAGTAGTCATAATATATGTAAGGTGGCATAAGGCGAGAAATACAGTAGTAGTCATAATATATGTAAGGTGGCATAAGGCGAGAAATACAGTAGTAGTCATAATATATGTAAGGTGGCATAAGGCGAGAAATACAGTAGTAGTCATAATATATGTAAGGTGGCATAAGGCGAGAAATACAGTAGTAGTCATAATATATGTAAGGTGGCATAAGGCGAGAAATACAGTAGTAGTCATAATATATGTAAGGTGGCATAAGGCGAGAAATACAGTAGTAGTCATAATATATGTAAGGTGGCATAAGGCGAGAAATACAGTAGTCATAATATTGTAAGGTGGCATAAGGCGAGAAATACAGTAGTAGTCATAATATATGTAAGGTGGCATAAGGCGAGAAATACAGTAGTAGTCATAATATATGTAAGGTGGCATAAGGCGAGAAATACAGTAGTAGTCATAATATATGTAAGGTGGCATAAGGCGAGAAATACAGTAGTAGTCATTATATTTGTAAGGTGGCATAAGGCGAGAAATACAGTAGTAGTCATAATATATGTAAGGTGGCATAAGGCGAGAAATACAGTAGTAGTCATAATATATGTAAGGTGGCATAAGGCGAGAAATACAGTAGTAGTCATAATATATGTAAGGTGGCATAAGCGAGAAATACAGTAGTAGTCATAATATATGTAAGGTGGCATAAGGCGAGAAATACAGTAGTAGTCATTATATTTGTAAGGTGGCATAAGGCGAGAAATACAGTAGTAGTCATAATATATGTAAGGTGGCATAAGGCGAGAAATACAGTAGTAGTCATAATATATGTAAGGTGGCATAAGGCGAGAAATACAGTAGTAGTCATAATATATGTAAGGTGGCATAAGGCGAGAAATACAGTAGTAGTCATAATATATGTAAGGTGGCATAAGGCGAGAAATACAGTAGTAGTCATAATATATGTAAGGTGGCATAAGGCGAGAAATACAGTAGTAGTCATAATATATGTAAGGTGGCATAAGGCGAGAAATACAGTAGTAGTCATAATATATGTAAGGTGGCATAATGCGAGAAATACAGTAGTAGTCATAATATATGTAAGGTGGCATAAGGCGAGAAATACAGTAGTAGTCATAATATATGTAAGGTGGCATAAGGCGAGAAATACAGTAGTAGTCATTATATTTGTAAGGTGGCATAAGGCGAGAAATACAGTAGTAGTCATAATATTTTTGGAAAACTTATTAAGGCAAATCTATGAAAGCTGGCGAGCTATATTAATAATTTGCTTGATCCACAAATAGTATCCTATTGGGATTCATTACTTAGCGTTCACAATCTGCTTGTATTTTTCATTAGATGTTCACGTATTCCTGACCACGACTGTGCAATTGGGTGTAGTAAAGGGTTGCAATATAAAATGTCATTTGTCTCCAAAACAATTAGTCTTTCAAATCATGCCTATGTCAAGGCAACCTTAACTGATAAACTGAGCTTTCACCTGTAGTGTTGGAACTGAAGTGCATTGGTTATTTGCATACAGTAGCATTAAATTAATTTGGGATGTTCAGTACTTTTTTGATTGATTTTTTTTGTTTTGATTGATTGATTTTTATTGCCAATTGTGTACATACATAATATACAATAATACAACATATTACATATATTTGAATGATTGGCATATATAGCTAGCTAAGCAAAAGCTCTATGTAGCTAGCCTTATAGACGTAAGTAAATATTGAATGCTAGGTTACACGGTTATTAAAAATATAATATATACAAAACATTACAGTATATTACCTGCTTTTTCATGGAATCAGCAAGAATCCACTTAGTTCATTATTTTCAGTAGTCTTAAGAATAGGTATGACAGTAGTTACATGAACACTACTAATGGAGAAATGAAATAGACTGGTTTACATAAAATCATCGCTATTTAGTATTGATATAAAAGGTGTTTCTTAATAGACTTTTTGAACACAAATATAGAAACAACATGTCTGAATGGTTCGTTTAGGGTGTTCCATAATTTAGCTCCCCTATAGCTAAGACAACGTTGTGCATGTGATGTTCTGCAATATGGGAGTCGTAGCAACTCCTGGGCTCCTCTGGTATTAAAGTTATGGACCATGATATGAAAATCGCCCTCCAAACACACAAGACCATTTAAAGATTTATACACAAAGTTCACTGCCTGAGCAAACAAAATATCACCTAAATTTAGTAAACCATGTTCTTTAAATATTGGACCTGTATGAGCATTATAAGATTGGTAAGTCATTATGCGAAGTATTTTCTTTTGTGCCAAGAATAAAGAGTCCAGGTAAGTCTTGTTTGCTCCTCCCCAGATAGCAGAACAGTAAATTATATGAGGGTAAGCCAAAGAAAGGTAAAGCAGCTTTAAGTTATCAATATTCAAGGAATCTCTAGTTTTGTAAAGAATGCCAGTTATTTTCGATACTTTTACGGTAATGTCATTAATATGAGGTTTCCATGTCATTCCACCATCTATCGTAATACCAAGAAATTTTACACCATTAACTTTATTAATTACATGGTTATTTATTTTAATCTCAATATTTGGTAATCGATAGCTAGTAAAATGAGTCACAAGATAATGAGTTTTATTTAAATTAAGTGTAAGACCATTTGATTTAATCCAGGTTGAAACCTTAGCTATTTCTTCGTTCATTTGGTGTACCAGTTCCATTAGATTATTGCCTTGTAAATAAATGTTTGTATCATCTGCATATAAAAGAAATTTCAGTTTGGTACTTGAGAATACAATATCGTTAATGAATAATATAAACAAAACAGGGCCAAGCACAGACCCCTGTGGAACACCATACATCATAGATTTACATTTAGAACTTACGTTATTATAAAAAACAAATTGCTTCCTTTGACTAAGATAACTAGTGAACCATTTAAGGGCAGGGCCACGTATTCCATAGTTATGTAACTTTGTAAGTAAAATATCATGAGGTAGGGTGTCAAATGATTTGGAAAGATCACAGAAAACTGTTAACTGGTATTGTTTTGTGTCTAAAACTTTATACATTTCCCTAGTTAGCTCATGAACGGCACATTCCGTAGAAGATCTTTGGAAGTGTTTGGCAAGAAACCCTTACAACCCCCTCTCTATTAATCCCCTTTATCTCCCCTACCCCATTTATCTCGGCGTGGCAGGCTAGTGGACGAGAAAGGACTGAGGTCAGAGTTGTCATTAGCTAAAATCCTGCCCAAATGCCTGAGAAACTAGCCCAACAATAGCCCAATCTTTACTTATTTTCCATCGTCTGTCAGCATCAAACCTAACTGACATGATATTGTTAGTTATTTGGCTTCTTTTGGGTATTAAATTATTACTGTGTCTTAGAAGGAACCTAAAATTATGTAATCTTTCGAAATATTCCGATAAATAATCCTCAAAAGTAGCCCAAATCTGCGTGAAAACTCGAACCTCGACAACTCTTAACCCAGGAGCTGCGGGAAGACTCTTAAGAGTTTCCCCGGGCGACTGCGGGAAGACTCTTAAGAGTCTGGGGAAAAAATAATCCATTTAAAACACCCCAAAACATTTTTTTTTTTTTTTTTTTTTTTTTTTTTTGCCCCTGGGCCATGCCAAATATCACTCCTCTATCCCCCCTCCTTCCCCACTTTCCTCACCTCCTTCAGTTATCACCTATTTTCCCTGTTAATCCCTTATTCTGTGGTCTATTTTCGTGCTAACATTAGCGAGTTGCAAGCAGGGCATTGTCATCACTGTTACCAAGCGAGTGCAAGAGAGAGAGAGAGAGTATCGATCAACAGTCTCTCTCCAGACGTGGGGAAAAGAGGAGGGGAGGGAGGTTGCCTCAGCCATACATTATGTAACTCCCGGCCTGTATCGCCGATTATGACCATCCAAACGCTGTTTCCACTTGTTTTATTGTTGTAACAGGTTAATACCTTTATAATCAACCTATAATAGGTGCATATGAATAAGTATTAATGCTATTTATGGTAAAATAACGATGTTAGTGATGGGAACAGCTCAAATACGTGCGCACAGGAGTGTGGTGTCTCATACCCCCCATGCGCACGTCTTAGGTTAAGGCGCTTTTTTTTTCTCTCTCTCTCTCTCTCTCTCTCTCTCTCTCTCTCTCTCAACCAAATGGGAAGGAACTAACTTTATTAACTTAATTGAGCTATGCCAACTTAATTTGTAAATACACTTAAAATGCAATTATAAACTGTGTTGTAATTAAATAATAATAATACATAATAATTATAATAATTATATAAATTATAATAAATATTATTTATTGATAAACTATGTCAATTAAATGTGCAATCAAGATGCCTAGCTAATACCAGGACCTATTATGTACTTGTGTAATGTTTTATTTGGTGCATATTAAACATAGCATACAAACAAAAACAATTTGTCGGTACTCTGTCATTGAATACTAATTTATAAGCTATCTATCTATCTACATCTTTGTATTTTGCAATGTATATACAGTAAGTGGACTAAGTAGTAGTGTTTGTTAGTAAATTATATTCCCTAACTTATATTTGCATGCTTTACTTATTAATAATATTAAAACGGAAAGTATGGTAGTTCAATGAAGTGAAGGGAGATGAAGGTATGGTAAGGGTGTAATATAGAGTTACCTTAACCCCTTCACTACCATTAATTCGGTGTCATCATACTTTAGCTAACTCTAGATGATGATATTTAGCTTGAAAATGGTCTCTCAGAAAAAATAAAGGTACCGGTACCTAACTACCACTTTGACCCCACAGCTTCTTCCTAATCTGGCACAATCCATTTAATGATAACCAGAAGAAAATAATGAAAGCCGTGACAGATTTATTTAAGCTTGAACAGAGTCACAGTGTGTCCGTCGCTACCTCTCTCCGATAGAGGTGGTAGGGGGATATAGGCTGGGGGGGGGGGGGGGGAGAGTGGAGATAAAAACTGGGGGGTGGCAGTACTACCTCACATACTCGGTATGATGTCAGCCATCTGCGCGCGACCACTGGCAGGGATGCCCTGGTATATTATTGGTCTTGATGGCACTGATTTGGGAAACAGTTGGGTATCTAGTACACATAAGATATTCCCTCCGTGCATCTGTTCTCCACATTTCCACTCCAGCCCCCCCCCCCCCCCCCCCCCCCCCCCCCTCGGTACAATCTCTCTACAACACGGTCACACGGCTTCCCAGGGCCATCTGTCCACACTTCACCTCCTGTCTGACCATCATACACATACACGGCAGACACACACACACACGGCACACACAAACACATGGCAAACACACATACACTCGGTAGACACACACACACTGCAGACACAAACGGGAGACACACACACTGCAGACGCATACAAACACACTGCAGACACACACACACGGCAGACATAGACACACACGGCAGACACACACGCAGCAGACACATACACGTGACAGACACAGACATATACACACGGCAGACACATATATACATGCCAGACACCCACATACATACACACGGCAGACCGACCTACACACACGGTCCTTCCTGGGAACCGACATTCTCACAGGTTATGGTCCTATTTGTCCACGTCTTTCCGTTTGCAGTCATTTACCTTTGCCCCTACAAGTCATGCCTCCCACAGTCAACTCATTCATAGGTAACCCAATAAATTAAACTTGACGAACCCGAGTCTAATGAAGCCAAAAGTACCCAAGCCTAAACGAGACTAATTTGTGATCCAATACATTTATGCTTAATGCTTATATTTATACACATATATTTTCCTTTGCAGCGAAGTTAATTGACGAAATAACTTGAAAATTAAGTAACCTTTGGAAATGAGAATAGCAATTAGTGTAGTCTCTGTAAAAATCACTCATTCTCACAGTATGCATTCGGTATCAAGAGTTGCAAATTAAGAGAATCGTTTGAGAATACAAGTGTTAACTCTTACAGTACCAGCAACGTCTTTTTGGTTATATTTCAGATACATTTATACAATTTTATGAAGCTCAGGAAGGATATATGGTAGCTAAAAGGATTAATTGAGATAGTCTGTAATATTTTAACGAGTAGACATCCTTCCTAAGCTGCCAGAATATAATGAAAAGGACGTCACCGGTACTGAATGAGTTAAACTATAGACGAAGTAACTTGTGTACGATAGGACAGTCACCCCAGCCCTAACCCTCTCTCTCGTCACAGGTCCATTGTTTTCCTGATGTTACTTTATGCCGTGGGTATTATTTATGTATTTATAAATATTAATTTACTTATTTTAAACGTTTGAAGATTGTGGCACATTATGACAGTTTATTCTGGCTATCGTTAGAAGATTTTTTACTTTTAATTTGCCTTGATCCTCTACTGGTAATCCATCTTAACACATTAACCCTTTCATCCTAACCCATTTTTGTGGCTGATGTTGCTTTATGTTGCGGTTATTATTTATGTATTTATTTATATATTAGTTTACTTATTTTAACCCTTTTAAGATTATGACACATTATGACAGTATATTCTGGCTATCATTGGACGATTTGTTATACTCTAAATTTACATTGATCCTCTACTGGTGCTCCATATTCATACACTACCCATTTCATCCTAACCCATTGTTGTGGCTTCAGTTATTTAAAATAGGACTTCCGAGGCTATCAACCCTTCTGGATATATAAACCAGTACACTGGAAGTCAAGAATAGCATCAGAACTGGAGCCTCTTTTCGAGAACCCCAATCCCTTCTGTGTTGTGGCTCCTGTTTCTCTATGTTGTGGTTATTATGTGTATATTAAATTAGCTATTCTATTCCTTTTATATATAATTAATCATTTATCAATTCTAAGATTCCACCTTGTAGCTTGGCCCTGCAGCTTCAATCGCTCAAAACTAGAAGCCAGAGGTCTTACTCCAGAAGGCAAGTGAAACAATGAAACGGGCGAGTAATACAACCAGCTCGTTCACAGTCTTACCTTTGCAGACCAACACGCGCACGCCTGGTTGTCTCTCATTGGCTGGTTATAGCCTTGGCATTTCAAGCCCCCACAATTTACCGGAGGATAACAAGGGACTGGAGATCTCCGAATAGGGGCTCCACTCCTGAAGCTATTCTTGACATACAGTGTGCTGGTTTAGTAATCCAGAAGGGTTGATAGCCTCTGAAGTCAGATATCATTAAAGACGTCTTTCGCCAGACTATTAGAAACAATTTATTAGGGTAAATAGGGACGTATAGACTCGCCATAGTGTTCTCATTATAGTCCGCATGGAGGAATTTCGTTATCGACACTTGAAAAAACCCGATTACACCGAAAAATAAAAGCAAAATAATAAGTCCCTCCGTAAACAAAGCATTGCGTCCAATGCATCCTTCGACTTGACCTCCTTCTTCTTCTTGTTTTGAATGATGCAGTGGGTGCGATTCACCCAATAAATGGCGTGAGCGTTACTCACAAAAACGAAATACCGGCAACCTGTTTTTGCCCCCTTACAAATCTACATACATGAGGATGACAATAAATCAAGAGGGGGTGAGGGGGGCAACGCCCCCCCTCATCCCATCGTCGTATCCAATTTACCCCACAATTTCTCTTACCTACTGTAAAATCACGATTCATCCAATAAATGGCGCCATTTGACGCCGTATCTCCAGATTAATGAATAAAGTAGGTGTGCAGTTTCCGCATTACGAAAAAAAAATGCATACGCAACTCTGCGACCTAGAGTTCTGCAATTAGTATTGAATCTCTTAGGTAAAATAGGTTTATATACAATACCGGTATATATTACAGTATATATATATATATATATATATATATATATATATATATGTATATATATATATACAGTATATATTATATATATATATATATATATATAGATATTATATATATATATATTATATATATATATATATCGGAAGTACACATAAGCTACTAAATGTTTTTATGCTCACAGCCGGACTTGAATCACCGACAGTCAGAACAAGTGCCCATACTTTAATCCACTATACCACAGCTTAACAATTACAATATTTACATGAAATTGTATATATATGTGATTTAATAATAAGTAATAAGCCATAATACAGTCAGTTTTCAAAAATTTGAGTAATCTTTTTTTAATAAATAATGAAAATTGACCTTTGACCTTGACCTTTATGTAAGAGTACACTTTTGTTTGCATTGACATTGCCCATGCAAATCAAATAAGCTTGCCTAATGCCATTAAAACACATCAGTTAGTTTCATATATATTAATAGTATAGTTGACCTTGACCTTTGACCTTTATCTTGTCCTTTATGTCTCAACATTTATTATTTTCCTTTTCACTTAAAGTGCAACTAGGGCCAATGTTGTGAAGTTTGCATGAACAGTAAAGAAAATACCATATTGACCTTTTATTTGACCTTGACCTGTGACCTTGACCTTTCATATGGAATTGAATAGTTTATTATATGACCTTGGCCTATGTATTCCGAATATACATGGTAAGCCTAGTGAGAATCCAAGAGTCAGTATAAGAAATACTAGTAAATAACCTATGTTGACCTTTGACCTTGAACTTTGACCTTACCCTTTAGTATATTTATCTAAAATTTGAGCAATACGATATCAAGGTTACCAGTACCTTGTATAGTGAAAATGAAGACATTTGAATAAAAACTAATAATATAATTATAGTATAAGTTGACCTTTGACCATGACCTGTGACCTTGACCTTTATGTAAGAGTATTTTTTTTTTAATTGACATTGCCCAAGAAAATCAAATAAGCATGACTAAATTCATTAAAAACCATCAGTTAGTTTTATATATATGTATAGAATAGTTGACCTTCACCTTGACCTTCATGATATGCTTCTCAAAATGTGTTATATTTCTTTTCATTTAAAGTGCAACTATCTCACCAAATTTTGTGAATTTTGCATGAAAAGTAAAGAAATTAGCCTATTGACCTTATATTTGACCTTGACTTGTGACCTTGACCTTTCATAGGGAATTGAATAGTTTCTTGTATGATCTTGGCCTAGGTATTCCGAATATGCATGGTAAGCCTAGTGATAATCTAACAGTTATTATAAGAAATAGTAGTACAAAACTTATTTTGACCTTTGACCTTGACCTTTGACCTTACCTTTTAGAATATTTATTTCAAATATGGTCATTAAGATAACGAAGGTACCAGTAACTTGTATAGTGAAAATGGAGACATTTGAGTAAAAACTAAAACACATGAAATATTGACCTTATTTTTAACCTTGACCTTTGACCTTAACCTTTTATTTAAATTGAATATTTATTTTTGACTGACCTTCGCATTGACCAAATGTATATACCTGTGAAATTTGGTGAAAATCCATCAAACGGTCTAGGAGGAGTTACCGGACGGACGACGACGACGACGACAGACATGCTGAATTATGGTGCACAGTATACGGGCGGGATCTGTGTGCGCGATACCACTCTGCTTCGTAGAGTTGATAATGGGTAAGTTAATGCAAATCTTCCACTCAAACCATGAAAAACTACAATAAAACACTATATTCCTTGAAACAAATATACAGAAATCTTGGTAAATAAGGCGGCTCTAGCTGTCTTGAATGCTACCGACTGGTAGCATTGGAACGTGGCCAGTTGGGTCCGTGGCTGTTTTGGTAGGCGGTGAGCATATTTGTACACCAACTTAAAGTTACTAGTTTTCTATAAAAACACGGGACTGCTACTCTCTATCTCTCTCTCTCTCTCTCTCCTGCTTTGCCGTTTTTACCTTCCACTCTGTACCACATTCTACATTAGAATTAGTTACGGACTGCCTATTAGGTAAAGCAAGGTCTGTGCAGTCTGTGTATCTATGTAACTCTCTCATGTCCCTCTATCCCTCCTTCCCCCCCTCCCCCTCACCCCCCCCCCCCCCCATCTCTCTTTCTCTCTCTCTCTCTCTGCTGCCACAATACCACCAGTTGCGTTCTTTTGTCAGCATGTCAGTCGATCCTTCTACTTCACACCCTAACAATTGATTACCATTCTTACTCTTATTAATGTGGGGTTTTATGTGTATCCTCCCAGCGCTCTCTCTCTCTCGCTATATATATATATATATATATATATATATATATATATATGTATATATATATATATATATGTATATATATATATATATGAATCTATCTATCTATCTATCTATATATCTATCTATCTATTGCCTGACGCCGTGATCCCCGAAGGGGTGGCCACGAACGAACCGCCCACACGCACCTTTTTCCCCAGTCAGTCGACGCCCCTCCTCCCAACCAGCACCGCCTTCATCCATATACTTCCTTACTCCATCCCCCCACCTCTCCGACCCTCTTAGTCATTCTCTCGCTTTCCATACGTTCCATATGGCCGAACCATCTCAAGTTGTACCTTTTCACACTTTCCAGCACATCTACCTCCACACCACACCATCCTTCTTACTTCCTCATTCCTCTGTCTATCCCTCCATGTTACTCCGCACGCACTTCTCAAGTAACTCATTTCCACCGCTCCCACTCTTGGTCTGAGTCACTTCCCGAATGTCCATGTTTCGTTTCTGTAAGTTAGTGTCGGGATTACCATACTGTCATGCAAGGACTTCTTCACTTCCATACTGACCACCCTATTTCTTGTTACTGCTTGCAACGTTCCTACAACCCTCTTCCCCTATTGCACCCTCTCCCGCACTTCTTCATCCATAGTCCCATGTTACTCAACACACTGCCCAGATACTTAAAAGAGCTGACGATCTCCATAGCCTGACCGTTCAACTTCACCTCAAAGTATCACACTTTGTGACTTCACCCCTTTTGAAGACCATAACTATGCTCTTCCCCGCATTTACCTTCAAATTCCGTCTTTCGCACACTGTTCCAAACTCATTTACCAGACCCTGCAACTCCCATTCATTATCGTTCACCAGAACTGTATCATCCGCAAACAGCAGTATAAGCAGCTTCCACTCATTTCCCTCCCTTTTCAGCGATACACCAACATCCACTGCTCTTATATATTTATATATTTTTTTTTTTTTTTTTTTTTTTTTTTTTTTATGTGATTGAGGGAGGCAAAAGGCAGAACTGCCTATAGGGAGTGCCTCCCCCATAGTTGAAAGAGTGACAGGGCCAAAATCAAGGGACGTTCGAGCCAAAATGCCTGGACACACAGAGTTTGAAGCAATTTAAGTCATAGGAAGAGGGAAAGACTGATTCTGGGAGAGAGTTCCAGAGCTTAGCTGTTGAGTAGAAGAAAGTTTGAGAGTAACGTTTCACTCTTGGGTTGGAGAGTTGCACAGAGTAGGGGTGGGATTGAGTTGCAAGACGGGTACCACGTGCCCTACGTAAAGGAGGTGGTATACACTGGGAAAGCTCTGAGGAACACTGATTATTATAGTAGCGATAGAATAGCGAGAGAGATGCAACATTGCGGCGGAGAGAGAGAGATTGCAGAGAGTTAGTGAGTGGATGGAAGTTAATGATACGAAAGGTCTTCCTTTTAACTTTGTCTAGGAGAGCGGTGTGAGAGGAACCTCCCCACACATGTGAACAATACTCAATACAAGGACGCACTATGCCCCTGTACAGAGCAAGAAGCTGTGCAGGGGAAAATAACCCCCTAAGGCAGTTGAGCACACCCAGCTTCTGGGAGGCTGCCTTAGCAAGACTGGTAATATGGTCCTTCCAAGTGAGAGCAGAAGAAAAAGAGACACCAAGAATATTGAGAGAAGATGAAGGTTTGATTTTTGTATTGTTGAAGAATAAGGGATAGTCCGCTGGGAGTTCCTTACGGGTAGATAGATGGAGACATTGGGTTTTGGAAGCATTAAAGGTAACAAGGTTTTCTCTGCCCCAATTGGAGATAGTATTTAGATTAGAATTTAAGAGTTCTATTGCTTCATTACATTTGTCGTTGAGGGATTGCTGGCTGGGGCATTCTGAAAAACTAATGGAGTAGTGTAAGGTTGAGTCGTCTGCGTATGAATGGATGGGAATTGAGGTACATTTGAGGAGATCATTATAAAAATTAGAAAGAGAATAGGAGATAGGACAGAGCCCTGATGAACACCGGAGTTTATAGGGTGAGGAAGTGAACAATGGCCGTCCACATCCGTGGCTATGGAACGGCCGGAAAGGAAATTAGAGACAAAGGCACAGATGGAGGGATAGAAACCGAAGGAGGGTAGTTTAGAAATTAAAGATTGGTGCCAGACTCTATCGAAGGCTTTCGATATGTCTAGTGCAATAGAAAAAGTCTCACCGAAATCCCGAAAGGAGGATGACCAAGAGTTAGTAAGATATGAAAGAAGATCACCAGTAGAGCGACCCTTAAGGAAGCCATACTGGCGAACTGAGAGCAGATTATGAGAAGAGAAATGCTTAAGAAATTTGGAAGCAAGAATAGTTTCAAAAGCTTTAGAAAGACAAGAGATGAGAGCAATTAGACGATAGTTGGAGGGTTGAGAGCGGTCACCCTTCGTTGGGACAGGTTGAACGTGAGCAAATTTCCAGCATGAAGGGAAGATGTTAGAGGATAGACAGAGACAAAAGAGTTTGCCTAGGCAGGGAGTCAGCACGGAAGCACAGTTTTTGAGAACAACAGGAGGAACACCGTCCGGACCGTACGCCTTATTAGTATTAAGCCCAGAGAAGGTAGAAAGTACATCTTTAGAAGAGATTAGGATATTAGGCATAAGTAAGAGAGAGGAGGGTGGAGAGGAAAGAATAGCACCGGAATCATCCAAGGTTGAGTTTCTAGCAAAAGTTTGAGCAAAGAGTTTTGCTTTGTCAGAGGAAGAAGTACTTCGATGGTTGTGCCATCAGAGTGGAAAAGGGGAGGGAAACATGAGGAAGAAAAATTGTTGGAGAGGTTTTTGGCTAGATGCCAGAAAGCTTGGGAAGAGCTAGATTTGGATAGTTCAGTGCATTTATTATTGATGAAAGAGTGTTTGGCAAGTCGAAGAACAGATTTGGCTTGATTCCGGGCAGAAACATAGGAAGAATGAGAGTCTTGAGTTTTAAGGCGTCGGTAACGTTTGAATGCTTCCTCCTTATTGCGGACAGCAGTAGAACAGGCGTAAGTAAAGCAGGATTTTTTAGCATTAGTCTGAGAGAAAGAGAATGGAATGTATGCTTCCATGCCCGATAGGATTACCTCGGTAATGCGTTCAGCAGTCTCCGAGGGTTCCCGGCCACGGAAGCAGAAATCATTCCATGGGAAATCAAAGAAATACTGCCGGAGAGCCTCCCAGTCGGCAGCGCCGAAGTGCCACAAGCGCCGCCGGCTAGGAGGATCGGGTGGCCGTACTGGAGAGATAGGACATGTGACAGAGATAAGTTTATGGTCGGAGGAGCCCAAAAGAGAGAAAAGATCAACAGTATAAGAAGAAGGGTTAGAAGTTAGAAACAAGTCAAGAATGTTGGGCCGATCTCCAATGCGATCCGGGATACGGGTGGGTTGCTGAACTAACTGCTCTAGGTCATTTAGGATAGAAAAGATGTAGGCTTGTTCACCAGCTGGGTCAGTAGTGTGAGAGGAGAGCAATTGGCGGTGGTGAACGTTGAAATCTCCTAAGATAGAGATTTCTGAGAAAGGAGAAAGGGATAGAATGTGTTCCACTGTAGAGTTTAAATAGTCAAAGAATTTGAGAAAGTTCGTAGAGTTAGGGGAAAGATAGACAGCACAGAAATATTTAGTAAGAGAATGACAGGAAAGTTTGAGCCATAAAGTTGAGAATTCAGAGGAGTCGAAATCGGGAACACGAGAGCAAGTGAGTTTGTTGTGCACATATGCACAACATCCGCCTTTGGCTTTGAAACTAGGATAGAGAAAGTAGGAGGATACAGAGAAGGGGCTGCTGGATGTTATATATATATCATTAATACATCACCATACTAAAAGCGTACTATGTAAACCATCATTTGCATAACCTTTAGCGTTAGGCATACTACAGTGTATTTATTATCAGCTGACGGTAAATTGAAACCCTTAGCAGCCTATTTCTCGATACTTAACCAATACAGTACCGGTGCCGTCCTTTTCATTTCATGCTATAGTCTATTCGTTATCATTAGGCAAAACATCTTGACCACTAACCTCTATAACTCATGAAGGACTATAGTAATCGAGCTAATATGTCTCCCATGTGGGAAGAGTCAACCAGTGAATGGGTCGGGAAATGTACAGCTCATTTGATCTAGCCCATTTTGAGTAACAGAGGCCAGAACTCTAGATTTCTGGTCAAATTATAATTAATAGACTATAGCTATTGGTAGACGGTTTTATTCAGTAATATTAGAAGGGCTCCAGCAATTAGGCTAACAGGCTTAGAACTATCTCACGTTACACTTTTTACTACCACAAATCCCTTTTAACCGGCATAAAATCGTCTAAATATATATAGCTAAAATATAATTAACAAAACGTCGCCGGTACAGAAGGAGTCAAAGGTAGAATTTGGAATTTTTATGTATATATTTATTTACTTGATTATATATTTATATATATAGTATATAGGTATTTATTTATTTATTTATATATTTATTAATTTATTCATACATTTATTTTTAATTTCCTCCATAGACCTCCATCAAACTTTAAAACATACTCCCATGAACCACCGTCGAGATATATTTGTAAATTTTTCGATAGAAAAGTAGCCCACCTTTCCCCATTTTGATGTAAATAATAAGACCTTTCCTACAATTTAGGTGCCGTCTGTTTTCCTGGCCAGCGAAAGCTATCCTGCAAGTTAAGAGAAATCGGCCTCACTGGAGTACCTGTAGATGGCGAGAGTAGCCATCTTTTTCTTTGGACGCCATTTTGGTGTCTCAATTACCAAAGAACGTTTTTTATTTTGTGTTGTTAACATGAGGATTGTATATCCAAAGACCAAATCATATATCCTGTACCAGAGTTTCCAAATATTATTATGAGAACGGAGAACTTTGATCGTAAATAGAGAGAAATATTACCAGTGGCACCAAGATCGCGGAGGTTGGCCGACTGCTACTATAGGGTCTCTAATACTCACTAAGGACAAGTTAAAAATAATTAGCTACCAACACTCCTAGAGATGAAACTATGTTTATACACTGTTTAAAAGGCATGATGATATGTGACGAATGTACCATAAGATAATAATATTATGAAGAGCATTGCTAAGAAACTTTACATTATTTGTTTCGCTTTTTTAGCAAAGATTTTAAAAAATACTAACAGCCTGCACTGTAAACAAATCTGGATAAAACGGGTAAATAAAGTGACCATAATTATGTACTGATTGTAACAAACACATTTTAATAATGTTCAGGTTGCTTACATAGCGCCATTTCTCTCTAGCCCTCGCTCCGAGATTCAATAGCGCTCGACCAAAGTTTAAATTATTACCAGACACTATTACCCATTTCCTTGCTCAAGGGAAATGGTACCGGCTACCAGTGTATGCGGAAAACCTTTAAGCCTGAGCGTGAGATTGAACTCGGGACACCCGGCATGGGAGCCCGAGACGTTCTTCACTACAGTACCAAGCCTGATCTTGGCAAGGCTGGGCTAGAAGTAAATGACACCAAATGTGAATATGTCATTCTCAACCACTCATTCGAAGAAAGAGAACACACATGGGCCCCATTCCGAGTTGCCTTTCCTAGTGTGAGGGTCCTTAGGATCACCAGCAAACCCTATTGACCCTGGCAGTAATCTCTCCAATCCTGCAGAGTGAAAAAGAGGAGTTTCAAAGTCTTGTGAGCTTCTTGATGCACATCAATGCTCACTCGGCTCCATCCTACTCAAGAACTGCTTCTTCATCCCAAAGGTTTAGTGCCTTATGCGCACATCAAAGGCTTACATGAACACTGGCGGATTCCAAGATTATATTATGAACAACATAATCCAAAACAAAAGTTACCAGTATCTCCAAGCCACCCTCCCTGTCAACCATGGGGGCCATGGGTTTCTGAGAGCCATGGATATTGCCCTGACTTTATCTCCCCAATTTATCCCAACCAACAACCTCCTTGGATCCATCCTTTCCTCTCAACCCGGAATGACACCAATTAAGGGCTTGGCAGAATCAATTAGTAACTAGAAGAGAAGTACAGGAGCAGAGGAGGAACCATGGGGTACCTCCAGGGACAAAGCAGAAGGCGTGGGATACCATCTCAGCGAAGATAACACAACAGTCTCCTGAACAATGAGAACCAGATTGCTAAAGTGTAGGTCCAGGCATCTGCCCATTTAGAGAGCCAGCCCCATCCAACCTCTTGGAGCTCACTTGGATGCTGAAACGCTCCGGGTTGCTATCGCACTCATAGTAGGTTCATCAGTTTCCAACCCCCACACATGCAAGTGTGGATGCTCAAGGTTACCATGCATTGTCATGTAGCCACAGCACAGGCTGCCTGCCATGACACTCAGTACTAAATTATGTCATAAAATGGGCCCTGCATAGTGCTATTGTGCATCAATCCTTGATCCACCTGGGCTTGCCAAAGGTGATGGCAAACGATCAGATGGGATAACCACTTTCCCTTACAAGAATAGCCGGTGCCTCATGCGGGATGCCATATGTGTTGACACTCTCTCAATGACCAGCATCATCAAAAGTTCCCAAAAAACAGGTGAGGCTACCAAGATACCAGAAAATAGAAAGCAAAAATACAAAGTCTTCGCCAAACATCAGTTCAAGCCTCTGGTATTTGATACATCAGAAGTCTTTGGCCCCGCCACCCTCAATATGGTGAATTAAATTGGCTACAAAATCAGAGCAATTGCAGGAGAACCACAAAACATCTTTGGTTCAAGCAAAGACTAGGGATGGCCATCCTCTGGGACAATGCCACCAGTATCGTGAACTCAGTACAACTGGGCCATGCCACCATTGGAGACCCAGGGAATCATGATGTATCCTTAATCTGTCCATGCTAGGGTTTTGACATGTTCTCTACATAGGTATATGCATAGGTGAACATTAACACTTACACTGCGAGCATATTTCCGCTATATTATGGCTCATGTAGGCACTCCTGAATGATTGAGCAAGTGCCTGAATGAAGTTAAATGTATTCAGCCAAAAACTAGAAGACAATAGCTTCAAAATTACAACAGAACGAGCTTTGTAGCGCTCAGGTTTCACCCGCAGCACTGCCATAGATATTCGCTAATACTGGGCGATTATCACTAATGTCATATGCCTTTGGCAATTTTGTATGTCTAGCGAGAGTATGGCTCATTCTCCTCAGTGCCTCGGCCGCCTGGCTGGAGAAAGGATGGAGGGCCTGTAGCGCTCCTACTCACTCGCACTCGTCTTCACAGGCTTTAAAAGCCTGAAAATTGCTATAAATTGCCATGGCATTCCGGAACGTCTCCCCCTGCCAATGGGTTAATATAAGAAGGGGTGTCGGATGGTTGAAAGCCACAGTCACTTGAGTGTTTGGGGCTAGCAACAAGAGTATTGTTGTATGTATCCATCATAATATATTACCTTTACAATACCTTAACTTTGCCTAACGGACAACAGGCTTCTCAAGATATGTAGACGGAAGTCATTAACACCTTACGAGCGGCCTATGCGGTTTATTTATATGTACCGCCCAGCGGGGTGTTTTTAGCCAAAATAGGGCTGTTTACGTGATCATTTTCATGCCTAAATAAGACCCAGAACGTAAAACAAGTACCTATCCCTGAAAGGGCATAAACAGAGCTTTCGAATGACACCATAACGATCTTTTTATGATGGCTAGTTTTCTTGCAATAACCGTGCAACGCGAGTGCAAAAAGCATGTAATTCGGTACTTTCCCCATATAATTCAGTATGTAGCGAGTGAGAGAGGGAGGAGGGAGCTGAGATTCGTGTCAGTAGGTTCGCCGCGGTGGTCTGGAGCAGTCATACGCTCGCTAGTCTCCTGCCACCACTTGTCTCTCTCTCTCAGCAACATTACGTGCTGAAATTGCCACTCGACCTATGTCGAGCGCCGCCACATAGTCCAGCTTTATTTAACTCGACTTATGTGGTGAGCCGCTAATTAAGGGTTAAAAGAGAAAACGTTTATGCATATCATGGTGTAGCCTACCTCTGGCTTGATAACATATCAAACCAGTGTCTACTCTCTGAAACTGATTCAAGCCATATTGTTTCGTAAATCCGTGAGTGCTACTTTCAGCTAAAGGTCTCCCTCACTATCCGATGACCGAATTTACAATATTATAATAGGTTTTTAGGCGTTTAGGTTTGAGTTTAGGCTGGTCAAAAACGAATCCCAATTTACCCCATTCATTTTAGGGTTCGCTATAAGATTTTTCTATTTAAGATTGGTTTTCAGGAATATAACCCAATCGTAAAATCGAGGGAGACCCGTATTGGCATGTCAAAGTCGACCCTTCTCATGCAGTGGTTTGGTGGGTGACAAACCAGAGTGGAGGCAACCTCGGGGAAGACCATGACTCATGGCTGAGGAAAGTCGACCATTCATGACGGCAACTAAAGGTAGCGCCAGCGAACTTGACAATATTCTTGATCCCTGACCTCTCTGTAACTCAAAAGGGCCTAGAGCAAACTGGCTGTAATTATCCACACCTATTTCCTGGTGTACTCTTCCCAAATGATAGAAATGTCAACCCGATTGCTTTCATTCATTTCGAGTTATAACAAGTTAAGGGGCAAGATTATTGTCAAGTTCGCTGGCGCTACCTATACCTGGGATAGCCCGATTTGCGACCTGGTAACTGGCGCAGAGAAACTTCGGGAATGGAGTCGGATAGTGGGTGAAGATACGTGTTCCCCAAATCGTAAGCCCCCAGTGTGCAATTGAGTATAAATACACAGCAATATAGATCAATACAAAAATATAGTATACACACAAACACACACACACACACACGTGTCAAATTGTTCTCAACGTTAAATAAAATAATAGACAAGGGTTTCTATACAGAGAGTTTCAATTGCAAATAAATATATTTTTTCATTGGTGTTTCTTTTTATTCCTCTTGTTCAGTTGTTCTCATTGTTCACCAGCTTAAGCCTTTTAACAATCATTTTATTTTTTCCTATAATTGTTAACAGGAGGGGGATTTCTTTTTTCCTTTACAATGTAATCTCTCGCACATAATTATTCGAAAAATATATACACAAACATACTGTATTTATCATTGCATTCTCTCTCTCTCTCTCTCTCTCTCTTTCTCTCTCTCTCTCTCTCTCTCTCTCTCTCTCTCTCTCTCTCTCTCTCTCTCTCTCTCTCTCTCTCTCTCTCTCTCTTCTCTCAGAATAGTATATATATATAAATATATATAATATATATATTATATATATATATATATATATATATATATATATATATATATATATATATATATATATATATATATATACTGTATACAGTATATATATATATACAGTATATGATTTATTAATGACTTATACGTAAAACCTTGAGGAAGATGACGCGTTTTGACAGTTTTTTTTTGGCTATTATCAGATTATTTTATTCAGTTTAAGAAGAACTTGTTTAAGCTAGAGAGTTAGTCCAGATAGTCTATTCTCCTTTCATTCCAAGCAATCCTTCCTAAATTACACAAAATCATCCAATGATAACCAGAATATGAAGTATATGCATTTTGATTCACAGAGATCCTTCCTAAACTGCATACAATCATCTAATGCTAATCAGAGTAGAGCGCAGAAATGCGTCCTCAAATAGTGAAAGAGTTAACATCCAAACCAGAGAGGTTCTAGAAAGGGTTGACTTGTATTACCATAACAAACAGACAGACAGACATACAGACAGACGGAAATATATGCACAGACAGACAGACAAACACAGACAGACACATAAACAGACAAACATACACAGACAAACAGATAAACAGACAGGTAAATATACAAACACAGACAGATAAACAGACAAACACAGACAGGTAAGCATACAAATACAGACAGATAAACAGACAAACACAGACAGATAAACAGACAAACATACACAGACAAACAGATAAACACAGACAGGTAAATTTACAAACACAGACAGGTAAATATACAAACACAGACAGATAAACAGACAAACACAGACAGGTAAGCATACAAACACAGACAGATAAACAGACAAACAGACAGATAAACAGAAAAACACAGACAGATAAACAGACAAACACAGACAGATACATACAAACACAGACAGATAAACAGACAAACACAGACAGATAAACAGACAAACACAGACAGATAAACAGACAAACACAGACAGATACACAGACAAACACAGACAGATAAAAAGACAAACACAGACAGATAAACAGACAAACAGACAGATAAACAGACAAACACAGACAGATAAACAGACAAACACAGACAGATACATACAAACACAGACAGATAAACAGACAAACACAGACAGATAAACAGACAAACACAGACAGATAAACAGACAAACACACACAGATAAACAGACAAACACAGACAGATACAAATACAAACACAGACTGATAAACAGACAAACACAGACAGATAAACATACAAACACAGACAGATAAACAGACAAACACAGACAGATAAACAGACAAACATAGCCAGATAAACAGACAAACACAGACATATAAACAGACACAGACACGTAAACACAGACATATAAACAGACACAGACACGTAAACAGACACAGACATATAAACATACAGATAAACAGATATACAAACAAACACATGCAGACAGACAAACAGATAGATAAACAGACAGACAAACAGGCATACATACAATCATACAGACAGATAGACAGAAAGACAAGCATACAGACAGAGACAGGTATACAGACAGCCAGACATATACACAAACAGATAGATAAATAGACAGACAGACAGACAGACCGAATAACAAACAAACAAATCAATAAACAGATAGACAGACCTACAAGCATACAGGTAGACAAACAGACACAGACAGACAGACAGACAAACAAACACACAAACAGACAGATCAATAAACAGACAGATAAACAGACAGACAGACATAGAAGCATACAGGTAGACAGACAGATAGACAAACAGACAAATAAACAAACAGACAAACAGGTATACAGACAGACAGACAAACAGATAGAAACATACAAATAAATAGGCAGACAGAGACAGACAGATAGATAGCAAAAACACAGACAGACAAACTGATAGATAGACAAGCAGACAGACAGACAACGGGAAAAGGGGTGTTAATTGACAATAACGGGATGGACAGAAAGAGGGTGATAATGTGGAGAGAGAGTTATACAGATACTCAGACCACACAGACCTTACAGCCCCTACTAGCTTGTCCAGCCTTAAAATTACTAGACAGGGACAGTTTATACAGTATTTTGCACTATAGGTAGACAGATATTAGAAATACAAAAACAGCGGTCACCATTAATATCACAGAGTCCTGACCTATACCACTACAGCAATAAAGTTTGACATTCACGCAAATAAGTTTAACAACCTAGTTTGCCATTCAGACGAAATAGTTTGACATAGTTGCAGGCTAAATAACACCAAAGCTACAAAATACATTGACATGGAGCTAAATCAAAGACAATAGAAGACATGATTATCACAATTGTATATTTTATTTTATCAATCCAATATACAGGTATAAACATGATTAAACCATTTACTGTTTACAACGCAAGATACCAATCTATTTAGAATTACTAGCATACACTTGCATGCAGTGTTAAATGCAAAGAAAAAATAGTTAAATTGATAAGTTTTATACCAAGTATTACGTGCACGTCTCATTAGTAGCAGTACAGTACAGTCTTTTCAAACCGTTTAATGTTTGTAACGTAAGATACCAATCTATTTAAAAGTACTTGCATACACTTGTATGCAGTGTTAAGTGCAAAGAACAAAATAGTTAAATTGATAAGTTTTGTACCAAAATATTACGTCCACGTCTCATTACAGTAGCAGTACAGTCTATGCTGGATACCATTAATCCCATACATCTTCCTTGTGTAGGCATTTCATCAGATAACTGTTACTATGCACATAATTTGCTTGTGTTAGTTGTGGTGTTATCACAACTAAAGCCTCCTCCATCGCCCCACGTAGTTTTTCCTCGCGGTAAGCCCTGAGAGTCTGGCCCACTCTCCTGGCTGCAGCAGCATCACAACCTCCTGCAATGTTATTGAGGTAACGTTTCAGGGTAGCTTTGATGACCCCAAAACAGTTCTCTATGGGGTTAAGAAAAGGTGAATATGGTGGGAGATACTTTACTACATGGTTCGTCATGGACTGTGCAGCACGACGATGGCATGGAGCGTTATCCATGACGACAACAGCGTCTTCGCCTTCAAGAATAACCTCAAGGTTAGTTAGAAAATCGTGAAAGATCTCCTGGGTAACACTCCGGACATGTATTTCGTGGTAGAGTAATCCCACAGCATCAGAGATAGCGGCTATCAGCGTTATGTTTCCACCTCGCTGTCCCCCAACGGTTCGCACGACACGCTCACCTCGTGCCGCACGACCATACGTGCGCTTTGTGTACATATTGTATCCAGTCTCATCCACATAGACACAGTGCTTTTGAAGTCCTGTCTCATACATATAATGTGCATATTCCACTCTAGCATCCTTATTTGCAGGTGAATATCTGTCCTGGGGAACGTTGTCACATTTCTTGAGAGTTATTAAGGCACCATCCAATGCTCTTGCAACTGTGCTATCGCATACCGGCTGCTTTCCTGGCCAGGTATTCCGCAGTGTTTCATTTAACTCCTTTATGGTGATTGTCGGAACAGCCTCAATCATCAACACCAGGAAGTCCAGCGACTCGTCATCAAGTTTGTGGTGTCTACCTGCAAAGAAATGTATACAGAGTAAGTAAGTGGACCTTAGATGTAAAGTAGCGTACAATATCTTAAACGCAACATATTAATTCACATTCCACACATCGGGTACAGTCGTCGGAATCCATTGCCTTCCCTTTCCTAGTTAGTACCACTGCAACAGGGGAGACTCCTCCCCTCCCCTTCCTCCTCTTATAGCACCATGCTCTTAAAATGTGGGAGTATCCTACAGGCATATAAGGACGGAAGAGGGAGGGGAGGTGTCTAACCCGTCCAGTGTTCCTAACAGCTTTGGCCGGGGAAAGGGGAATTTTAACGACTGTACTGCACAACACCTCACACAGCTATATCGCACCATGCCACGGAACCCATGTCACCTCACAAACCACGCCCAACCATGTAACGCCACACCACATCGTAACATTCCACATCAACACATAACATCACGCCATTCACACCACTCCGCACCACACCGCACCACACCACACCGCCCATTTATAGCCACTTTTCTGGCTGGGTACTCTGATACTGTAGATTATATAGCCTACAATTTAACCCTTTCACGATCCTAGGACGCCCTTCGTTGTTTTCTTCTGCCTATTAGTAGACGATTATATTCAGATTTGGAAGGGTATATGGAAGTCAGGGGGTGAATGGTAATACCTTTTACCATTTAAGTCCCTCAGATCCTTTCTAAACTGTATAAAAACGTCTAATGATAACCACAAGAAACCGTCAAGAGGTGTCAAGATCCTGAAAGGGTTAACTGCACATAGTGCACAGTACACCATAGTTACAACTGCATGGTGACAGTTGTCATGCACGTGGCCCGTGTTTTGGTACTGTCGAATGATGCCATAAGCTGTTGTCCTCTTAATGCCTAGATCAGCTGCGGTGATGAGGAAGTCTTCGTTTGCCTCGTATTTTGCAATTATCCGTAGTTTATCCTCCTCCGAAATGCGGGCGTTGCGACGACGACGAGGCATTGTTCCGCAAAGGAAGCTGTACATATACTGTTCTGAAGGCAGAGACAGTCCTTACAAGGTAAACATGCCATAGGGGAGGGGGATGTAGAGTGTGCGGGAGGGAAGGTATAGATTCGAGGCTTCAGATTCGTTTGTTGCTACGGAATTTCATTTTCTTTAATTGTCAAAGTAATAGTATTTGTTGTTGTTACATTTGTTGCATTGACACATTATTCCTGTGGCAATGTCGTTAGAATTGACATTTGTCCGACTATTTTGTCCTTTGTCTGACAAACTGCTGTACTGACGTAATGTTTTATGCATTAGTTTCGAACAGTTTCCAATTGTTTCAGAACTTTGAGCTTTGTCATTAACCACCGATTAACTGTCTGACTATATCGCAAACTACTGTAGTAGAAGAATAGGACAACAAAGGAGAGAGAGAGAGAGAGAGAGAGAGAGAGAGAGAGAGAGAGAGAGAGAGAGAGAGAGAGAGAGAGAGAGAGAGAGAGAGAGAGAGAGTGTGAGACTGAGTATTTATTTTTGCATGTAAGGGATGTTGTGTATGCAAGGAGGGTTATGTGTACAAAGTAGCACAAAGGAAAGCAAACAACAACATATCTAGTGATCCTTAACCCGGGAAGCGCATATTTTGTTATGGTATTTGAATTGTCCCGCCAGGCAAAGGTATTTTGATTCATTCCCGACGAAAATCGTCATTTTACCATAAATATCGTTATTACTTATTTATATATGCCTATTTTATGTTGAATATGAAGATAATAACATGTAACAACAATAAATCAAGTGGGAAGAGTATTTGGGGGGTGAAATAGACGTATTATTGCCGACCGATCATATCATGAGGGGAGAGCCAGCGCGACGTATACCCTCTCTCTCTCACTTCCTGATCGATACTGACATCTTGCAAGTGAAGTCTCTCTGTTGCTAGGATCTCTATAACTGCCTACCCTGTGACCCTGAGACCGCGGGTGGGAAATTCGCGCCGAAAATTACCCAGGGGAGGGGAAGGGGGACACATGTGGAGGAGTGATAAGAGGTATGGAGCGGAATGATCTCACTTAATCACATATTGCTTTGTTTTGAGTGCCAGTGGGGTGTTTTGAAAGTAATTTCTTATGCCTAACCTCTTAAGAGTCCCGGCGCTTTCGCCCAGTAAAACCTCTTGAGAGTCTCGGCGCCTTTCCCGGGTTAAATGGCTGCCTTTAACAAAACCACCAATTCTTTGTAGAGAAAGGGAAAGGATAGCAAAGTTGTTGCAAGACGGGTACTACGTACCCTATGTAGAGGAGGTGGTATACACTGAGAGAGCTCTAAGGAGCACTGATTATTGTAATTATAGAATAGTGAGAGAGATGCATCATTGTTAGCGAAAAGAGAGATTTTGCTGAGAAACGGTGATTGGACAGGAGTTAATGAGACAAAAGGCTTTCTTTTCTACTTTGTCTAGAAGTGCTGTGTCAGAGGAGCCTCCCCACACATGTGAACAATACTCGATACAAGAACGCACTGTGCCCCTGTACAGAGCAAGAAGTTGTGCAGGGGTAAAGAACCCCCTTAGGTGGTTGAGCACATCCAGCTTCTGGGAACCCATTTTAGCAAGAGTGGTGATATGGTCTTTCCAAGAGAGATCAGAAGAAAAAGAGACACCGAGAATACTGAGAGAAGATGAAGGGTTGATTTTTGTTTTGTTAAAGTATAAGGGATAGTTCTCTGGGAGTTGTTGATAGGTAGATAAATGGAGAAATTGAGATTTGGAAGCATTGAAGGCAACAAGGATTGCTCTAGCCCAATTGGAAATGGTATTTAGATCAAAAGATAATTGCTCTATGGCCTCATCATGTTTGTTTTTGAGAGATTGCTTGCTGGGGCGTTCTAGAAAACGAGTTGAATATTGTAAGGTAGAGTCGTCAGAATGGAGAATGCTTGTGAATAGTTGAGTGAACACGTGGTCATTTGGAGTAAGGGGTCGGGCGCAAGTTGGACTAGATAATAGTCCATGAGGCGCCTGGCCCGGGGAGACGATTAATATGAAGGGTGCGCCTGGAAGTGTGGTGGGAGGGCTTGTGGCTTTGGCTCCGCTGCATGTCTGCCTGCCGAGATCGGAACCTCTCCGGGTGGTCGGGGGCCGAGGGAGTGCTGGAGCGACCTTGGTGACCTTGGTCTCTGGGTCTTCTCCTGGGTGACCTGGATGTGTGTGAGTTTGTGCTTTTTATCTGTGTTTATTTGTTGTTTTATATTGTTTTTGTGTTTTCCCTGTTGTTGCTCTGTCTTGAGTCGGCTACCCCCAAAATGGGGATGGGGCCTGAGCATATAGATAGATAGATAGATGGATAGATAGATAGAGTCGTCAGCATATGAGTGGACAGGACTGGGGGTACAGTTGAGAAGATCACATATAAATATTAGAAAGATAATTGGAGATAGGAGAGAACCCTGAGGAATACCGGAGTTGATAGGATGAGGAAGTGAGCGATGGCCGTCCATAACTGCAGCTATGGAATGGCCAGAAAGGAAACTAGAGATAAAGGCACAGAAGGAGGGATAGAAACCAAAGGAGGGTAGTTTAGAAATCAGAAATTTGTGCCAAACTCTATCGAAGGCCTTCAACATGTCTAGTGCAATAGAAAAGGTCTCACCGAAATCCCAAAAGGAGGATGACCAAGAGTTAGTAAGATATGAAAGAATATCACCAGTAGAGCGACCCCTAAGGAAGCCATGCTGGCGATCTGAGAGTAGAAATGAGAAGAGAAATTTTGAAGTAAGGATTGTTAAAAACTTTAGAGATGCAAGAAATAAGAGCAACTGGACGATAGTTGGAGGGTTGAGAGTGGTCACCTATCTTTGTGACAGGTTGAATGATAGCAAGCTTCCAGCAAGAAGGGAAGACGTTAGAGGAGAGACCGAGGCGGAAGAGTTTCCACAAGGAGTTTGAAATGTAAGCAACAATAACAACAATAACATTAATGATAAATAGTAAAAATACTACTACTAATAATAATAATGATAATTATAATAATACAAATATTAATTGTTGATATTATTGTTCACATGCAGCACTGAGGTTTTCAAGCTAAGTGCAGGTTGCCTGTAGCAAGTGTTTCCCCCAGAGTCAAAAGAGTGACAGTGAGCAAAGTTCAAGGAACGTTGTGGTCAAAATGCTTGGACACACAAAGTTTAAAGCAGTTTAGGTCATCGGGTGAAGGAAACTGTGAGGTCAAATACCACATTAGAAATGTGTTTTTCTATGTGTACAAAGTAGACAAAAAGCAGGTTGCCTGTACAAGTGTCTCCCCCAAAGCCAAAAGAGTGACAGAGACAAATTCAATGGACGTTTACGTTAAAATTCCTGGACACACAAAGTTTAACCCTTACAGTACCAGCGACGGCTATAGCCGTCAGTAACGGCTATAGCCGTCAGTAGATAATTAACTCTACAGTCCCAGCGATGGCTATAGCCGTCAGTAATGTACTTTCCTTGTAACTGCCTGTACAACCCTGTATTTGGTACCACGACCATTTGAGCACTGTTGGCCCGATATGGCAACACTTCTCAGCTTACATAGGACCCACTGAAGGGTGGGAGAGCCAGTGTTGCCTTATCTCTTGAGGTGGAAAGGTGATCTCTCCTGCCATTTTGGCCATATTGCTTTGGACTTAGGGGGACTTGTATTACTGTATCCTACGGTACTGAACGGGTTAATGCAGTTTAAGTCATAGGATGGAGGAAAAACTGATTGAGGGAGAGAGTTCCAGAGTCCACTTGTTGAGTAGACGAAACACTGAGAAAATTTGCCAATTCTTGGGTTGGAGAGCTGGACAGAATAGGAGTGGGACTGTGTTGAAAGGTGGGTGCCTCGCAATCGCCACAAAGGAGAGGGTATGCACTGAGAGAGCTCTGAAAAACACTGATTGTTGTAATAGCGATAAAAGACTGAAAGGGATGCAATGTTGTGGCGTATAGAGAGAGATTGTAGGGAATTAGTAAGAGGAAATGAGTTGATGAGGTGAAATGCTTTGGATTCTACTCTTTCGAGAAGTGCAGTAAGGGTGGAGCCTTTCCACATATGCGAACAATACTCAAATCAGGGTCCCTCGATACAAAGCAAGAAGCTGTGTGGGGATGAAGAACTCACAAAGACAGTTGAGCACACCTAACTTATGGGAAGCTGTTTTAGCAAGAGTGGCAATATTATTTTTCCAAGAAAGATCGGATGAAAGATATACCTGAAATATTGAGAGAAGATTAAGGGTTAATTTGTGTATTGTTGAATAATAATTGATAGGATGGTACTTGACTTCCGTTCTGATGCATATGCACTGTCTACTGTAGATATGAACGACGTGTAGGCTAATAGAAGCTTATAGTTAATCAGCTTGGCTAGGGGGAGACCACGCTACAATCCTTCTCCATTGGGAGAGCCGAAATATATATAGGATTCAAGAAAACTCGAACTATGTGCGTGTATGTGTGAGGGAAATTCTGTGTGAATGATGTATATATGTTTTGTTTTTTCTGTCTGAACCTGTATGAATGATATAATGTGCCACACCTCATAGCTAAATCAATATACATATGTTCCTCTAATACAGATAATTCAAAAAATATATCATTAGAACATTTAAGTTTGGCACCCACCAACAATTCATATACTTGCAGGAGTTTCAATGATATCAAGTTAAATAGTGAGTAAATACAAATAACTCTATTTGCATCTGTCTCACATTGCATCAAATTGTGTGTGACCCTTCCAAGTGGTCTTCTCTCTCCCTCCCTCTCTCTCTCTCTCTCTCTCTCTCTCTCTCTCTCTCTCTCTCTCTCTCTCTCTCGTTGTACGTGAAGTGCGAGATGAAATCGCACCTTTCTTGGCAGACATCTTCAATAAATCACTAGAAAATGGAGAAGTTCCTGAAGACTTGAAACGGGCCAATGTGACCCCAATCTTTAAGAAAGGGGATCACGAGTGTCCCAAGAATTATCGGCCAATTAGCTTGACTTCTATCAAAGTAAAACTCTTAGAAGGGATACTAGTAGACAAGATAGTTGACAAAAGTGAGTGTGCTAGGTATCAATACAGAGATCACAAATTGGATAGAAAGCTGGCTAACAGGTAGACAACACAGAGTGGTAATCAATGGTGTTTCTTCTGAGTGGACTTCAGTCACTTCAGGAGTTCCACAGGGATCTGTCCTTGGCTCACTTCTGTTTATCATATATGTCAATGGCATCGATATTGGTCTGTTGAGTGTGATCTCCAAGTTTGCAGATGACATAAAGCTTGGAATGAATGTGAAAGACCCTAAAGAGGTTGAACAGCTCAGAATGAACCTCAACAGACTGGGTGAATGGTCGGAGACATGGCAGATGCCTCTAAACTTGGAAAAGTGCAAGGTGATGCATATCGACCAAGCAAACCCCAATTCAGGCTATTCAATATTGGGCATGCCTCAGGAGGTAACTGACTTGGAAAAGGATTTGGGTGTTCTGATTAGCAGTGACCTACAGTTCTCCAAGCAGTGCATTGAAGTAGAGAAGAAAGATACAAAATTATTGGGCTATATTAAGAGGCAATTTAAGTATAGAAATTAGGAAATAGTTCTCACACTTTACAACGCTCTGATATGGCCTCTCCTGGAGTATGCTGTTCATTTCTGGTCTCCAGCACTCAGGAAAGATATAGAGCGACTGGAAAGAGTACAAGCTAGGGCTACACAGCTTATTCCATCGCTTAGAAGACTGAGCTATGAGGACCGGTTGAGAGCTCTTGATCTCTTCCCGTTGGAGATACGCAGACTACGAGGTCAGCTCATTGAAGTTTTTAAAATACTTAATGGGTTTGACAATGTAGATTATAGCAAAATGTTTAGCCTCAATATGAATACAACACGCAACCATGGCTGGAAATTAGAATTGAAAAGGTTCAGCACTAGTATCTGTGGAAGCTTTTTCACATATAAGATCTGTTCTACCTGGAACAAACTTCCCACCGAAGTTGTAATTAGTTCTACAGTAGAGCAGTTCAAGAAGAGAGTAGATAGTATTTTGCACACTCTGTAAAGAGTGATAGTGCACTAAACAGTTTCTCTCCTTTCACTTCGATTATCTCCTCGGAATGGACCGCAAAGACTAAATATTCCTTGTACCTGCCTGTAACCTTCTCTCTCTCTCTCTCTCTCTCTCTCTCTCTCTCTCTCTCTCTCTCTCTCTCTCTCAATCTCTATCTGTAAATTCCCTTTCACACTAATTTATGGCTATACTCTACAAACAAATTCCTTGTGGGCATTTCCTGACCCATAAGGTTACACTTCATCCTATTTTCCTATATGATTTGTTAGCCGGAGCGAGGGAGGGTAGGGAGAGAGCCTTCTACTTTGCTGTCATATTCTTCTACTATAAACTATCCGTGTCTAGCAGTATTAAGGCCGTACCGCCTAGTAGGGACCACAAGGTCTGTGTGGTCTGAATATCTGTGTAATTCTATGTAATTAGCTCTCTCTCTCTCTCTCTCTCTCTCTCTCTCTCTCTCTCTCTCTCTCTCTCTCTCTCTCTCTCTCTCTCTCTCTCTGTGTGTGTGTGTGTGCCTTTGGCTCGGCGTCGAAGTACTGTAGGTCAAAACTCTGAATAGCGATTGTACAGATAGGTAGTAATGGGAATGTAATAATTCCAAAGTACATTTTATGCTGCATAGTCGTAGGTATTCAACTCTTCAGTTTGAACAGAGAATCAGTTGTTATGCGGATTATGATTTCCTTGGGAGTTTGTTATATATAACTCGAACTGTCAAACAATTGTCGAAAATTATTCCTACTCTAGTAGAATAGTAACTTTAAGTTTAATTACTACAATATTCTGTCTATATCAAGAATAAATATAATACTACTACTACTAATAATAATAATAATAACAATAATAATAATAATAATATTAATGATAATAATAATAATAAACTAATATTAATAATAATATATGAAGAACACTATGAATAAGCATATTACTATTTCATGATTACGAACAATTCCTGGAGAGAGATAGGAACTTTATTAAGAAGTTAATTACAGTAGAGAAGGGGGAGGTTGGAAATGTGAGAGAGAGAGAGAGAGAGCTGTAGGGATTATAAGCTGAAATTAATTGTGTGTGAAAGAGAGAGAGAAAGAGAGAGATTGCGGGAGTGTGTACTGCATGTTTTATGTGAGATGCCAGTGCTCAATAGTCGTGTTACAAATCTATGATTCCAAATTGTTTACAGTAACTACATAAAACACCCAAGCACTTTTATTAACCCATAAACGGCGAGCGTCCTCATATGAGTCAGTACTGGGCGAAGGCGAGCGTCCTCATATGAGCCAAGGCCTAAAAAAAAAACTCTTAAAAGGCCCCAGTAGCACTTAAAAAAGACAGAAATGGTGTTTAAGTGAGATCATTCCCCTCCATACCTCTTATCACTCCTCCACATGTGTCAAAAATACCTCCTTTCCCCCCCCCCCTATAATTATCACCTATTTGTCCTCTTATTCCCATATTTATTGGTGTTTTTATAATGCCAATATCTCCAAACCGGTCTAAGCCGTGATAATTTTGCTAGAGAGGGTGTAGAGTGTCTGAGAGTGTGAGTGAGTAAGTCAGTCTAGCTCCAGGCTCCAAGAAGGGAGGGTGTGGCCCGCCTCAGCTCCACACTTGATGAATGGCCGGTCGTCAATTATTTGCGATTTTGACCATCCAAACAATATTCCCACTTGTTTTATTGTTGCTACATGTTGCTATCTTCATATTAAACGTAAAATAGGCGCATATGAGTAATTAATAACGATATTTATCGTAAAATGACGATTATAGGTGGGAATGTAGCCTAATATGTCCGTCCAGTTGTGTGGTGTCCATTACACATAGCTCGCCGTTTTTGGGTTAACAGACTTTATCATTCTACACCACTGACCCCGATAGTTAAAACACTTTCACCACATTTCAATATACCATAATAAAACATTAATCTTTCTCCCCTCGGGTTTATTAATTAACTATGACATCTATTAGCAGGGCGTGGGGACGAGTACAGATCCTATAAACACAGAGATCGGCCAACCTCCGCCATATTGGTTCCATTGGGGATATTTTCTTCTTCATATGCTGGCATCACACATGCGATTTTTCCCTCAGCATTTATCCTCAACACTGGTCTGGCAGCTTATGAGGTAAACATTTAAGATATTTCGGTTACCTCAATTCATCTATCTAGTTGCCAATACTATTGCAAAATATTCCAGAAATTTTGCTGAAAAATATGTTAATTATTGAATGTTGACTATAAAAGCTCTTGTGTGATACCTCCTCTACATTCATATATCGCCATACCCATAATAAAGATTCGGGAATATTTACCCCTTCTGTACCGGCGACGTCTTTTTTTATTTTACTTGAGCTAAATTTAAATGAATTTGTACAGTTTAGAAAGGAGCTATAGCAGTAAAAATGGCCAAGTAGATATAGAATGAAATATAATACACATCCTTGGTACTCAAAGGGTTATTATATAGAAATATAATACACATCCGTGGTACTCAAAGGGTTATTATATAGAAATATAATACACATCCTTGGTACTCAAAGGGTTATTATATAGAAATATAATACACATCCTTGGTACTCAAAGGGTTATTATATAGAAATATAATACACATCCTTGGTACTCAAAGGGTTATTATATAGAAATATAATACACATCCTTGGTACTCAAAGGGTTATTATATAGAAATATAATACACATCCTTGGTACTCAAAGGGTTATTATATAGAAATATAATACACATCCTTGGTACTCAAAGGGTTATTATATAGAAATATAATACACATCCTTGGTACTCAAAGGGTTATTATATAGAAATATAATACACATCCTTGGTACTCAAAGGGTTATTATATAGAAATATAATACACATCCTTGGTACTCAAAGGGTTATTATATAGAAATATAATACACATCCTTGGTACTCAAAGGGTTATTATATAGAAATATAATACACATCCTTGGTACTCAAAGGGTTATTATATAGAAATATAATACACATCCTTGGTACTCAAAGGGTTATTATATAGAAAATGCACTCATTCACCTCCCTTCCCACCATATTCACCACTCCTCAGCCGCCTTGGGTGTTTGACACAGTTAAGGACGGACCTTTTGATATCAAAGGGTTAAGTACTCTCACAATTCACCCTCGAACTCTAACAGGTTTTTGGTAAATTTGATAAAATCGTCTGCAGGTAGCTAGAATATAACAAAGAATGACAAACTCGGAAAGACAAGGTTAATTATGAGGGTGTTACAAGTTCCAGACCAACCTGTCATCACATGGACGTGTGGATAGTTCTAATTGACCACTTGCGAGTTTCAGGCTATAAGGAAGTTGGAGCTTAAGACATCGATATGCAACAAAATTACCAGCTAAAAGACGGTTGTAGTGCATTTATAAATAAATATAATCAAATTCAGCAAACATTCTATCCATCACCACCTCGTATAATTTATACGTATATTTCTCCTAAATATTGATGTTTACAGTTCCAACTTCCTTATAGACTAAAACTCGCTAGTGGTCAATTCTCCCATAGGCCTCCCAACGTTCGGTGTTCACAGTGTACAGGACGGTTAATAATTGAGTCACTTCTACATGAAAAAGAGCCTCTCACTTCTCCCCATAACATTTCATTTGAGAGGAGAAGGGTATATTTATTTATTTATTTAGTATTTAGTTTCTTTGCTAGCCATCCATCAAACTTAAAAATACATCCCCAAGTTCCCGCGTCAAGATAAATATGTACATTTGTTCGGCCAGGACGGCCGAAGGCCGGTTCCACCTAAATTACAGGCATGCTATCGCTTGCCAGGAAAAAAAAATCGACACCTAAATGTCACAATAGGTCTAAATATTGACAAATAAATGGGGTGAAAGTTCCTAAAATCGCCAAACTAATGGGTCGTACGTCTTGAAATCGGAAAACTAATGGGGCTAAGCATGAGGGAGAGAGAGGGCCACAAAACAACCATCCACCCCTTAAACTTACATATTTCCCTCCCCTTAACATTTCACTTAAACTTACATGGTTTACTCACACTGTTATATTTAAATCACTGTGATATATCACTCTCACTGTCGTATTTCACTCACACTGTCATATTTCCTTTACACTGTCATATTTCACTCACACTGTCATATTTCCTTCACACTGTCATATATCACTCACACTGTCATATTTCCTTCACACTCTCATATATCACTCACACTGTCATATTTCATTCACACTGTCATATATCACTCACACTGTCATATTTCCTTCACACTGTCATATATCACTCACACTGTCATATTTCCTTCACTCATATATCACTCACACTGGCATATTTCCTTCACACTCATATATCACTCACACTGTCATATTTCCTTCACACTCATATATCACTCACACTGTCATATATCACTCACACTGTAATATATCACTCACACTGTCATATATCACTCACACTGTCATATTTCCTTCACACTGTCATATATCACTCACACTGTCATATTTCCTTCACACTCATATATCACTCACACTGTCATATATCACTCACATTGTCATATTTCACTCATACTTCCATATTTCACTCACACTGTCATATATCACTCACACTGCCATATTTCACTCACACTGTCATATTTCACTCTCACTGTCATATTTCACTCACACTGTCATATTTCACTCACACTGTCATATTTCTCTCACACTGTCATATTTCACTCACACTCATATCTCCCTCACACTGTCATATTTCACTCACACTGTCATATTTCACTCACACTGTCATATCTCCCTCACACTGTCATATTTCACTCACACTGTCATATTTCACTCATGCTTCCATATTTTCACTCACACTGTCATATCTCCCTCACACTGTCATATTTCACTCACACTGTCATATTTCACTCATACTTCCATATTTTACTCACACTGTCATATTTCACTCACACTGCCATATTTCACTCTAGCTGGCATATTTCACTCAGATTACAACGTTTCACTCACTACGTTTCACTTACACTACATTAACGTTGTAACTACGTTGTAACTACACTACATTAACGTCAGAAGTGGAAACCCTGGGGAACCCAACACCAAATATTATATGGCTAGGAGACTTTAACCTACCAAACATTAAATGGAGACAACTAGAAAACCAGTTAGTGGCAAATAACACCGGAGAAGCAAATACTAATACGAGAGAGCTTTTTGAACTTTGTGATTTTTTTAGTCTTACCCAACATATTGCTGAACCCACACGGGAAAACAATATCTTAGACCTGGTCTTCACTAACAACGACTCTCTAGTACACAGCATTAACATATCGGACACAACATACTCAGATCATAAATTAATTGAGATCAAAACAACCTTAGAAAGTGTACAGACAACCTCAGAATCGAGAACAAAAACCGGCCCCTTCACTAAATTTAACTTCAATAACAAAAACATTAGGTGGGAAGAGGTAAATCAAGAAATGGAGGAAATAGACTGGGAAGATTTAATGGATAACCTGACACCAGCAGAATGTCTAGTCTTAATAACAGAAACAATGACCCAAATCTGTAGCCACCATATACCTGCAAGACAAACAAAACGAAGAAGCAAACAAGATCGGGAAAGGAGGAGGCTGTACAGAAGAAGAAAATTACTCACACAAAGACGCACACATCAAAATCTACAGGATAGGCAAAAGGTCGAAATAGATAGAGAAATTGTGGAAATTGAACAAAGGCTAAGAATTTCATATGAACTACAACATATGGAAGAGGAGAGGAAAGCTATTGCAGGTATAAAGGAAAATTCCAAATACTTCCTTTCATACGCCAAAGAAGAGGCTAAAACAACATCAAACATCGGCCCACTGAGCAAAGGGGACGGCTCTTTCACAGGGGACAAAAAGGAAATGAGCGAACTCTTAAGCAGGCAGTATGAAATGGCATTCAGTGAGCCTGATGAAACAAAAGTCATCAGAGACCAAAATATAATTTCATGGAAACCTCCCCCACAGAAACCCCTCAGATGCTGGATATTGATTTCGGTCCAAAAGACATAGAAGAGGCCATTTCCAACATGCCATCCCACTCGGCACCAGGCCCGGACTCATGGAATTCGATCCTAATGAAAAAATGTAAGGAAAATCTCTCAAAACCCCTGGCTATAATGTGGAGAAGGAGTCTAGACACTGGTGACATACCAGATAGCTTGAAAAATGCAATAATTTCCCCACTGCATAAAGGAGGGAGTAAAGCACTACCAAAAAACTACCGCCCGGTAGCTCTAACCTCTCACATCATTAAAGTTTTCGAGCGAGTCCTGCGAAGCAAAATTTCAACATTCATGGAGGCAAATGAACTACACAACACCGGACAACATGGGTTTAGAGCGGGAAGATCATGTCTCTCACAACTTTTGGAACACTATGACAAAATTCTTAAAGCGCTAGAAGAAAAGACTAACGTGGATGTCATTTACACCGATTTTGCTAAGGCATTTGATAAATGTGACCATGGTATAATAGCCCACAAACTGAAAGCAAAAGGTATAACTGGGAAAATCGGACGGTGGATATACAATTTCCTCGTAAACCGAAAACAATCGGTAGCAGTAAACCAAGTCACTTCTGAGCCTTCGGATGTCAAAAGCTCAGTGCCCCAAGGAACAGTGCTAGCGCCCCTTCTGTTCCTCATACTAATTTGCAACATAGATACCAACACCAGACACAGTACGGTGTCGTCTTTTGCTGTTGACACAAAATTAAGTAAGATGGTAAACACACAAGAGGACACGGGCCGACTGCAGGAAGACATGAATGCAGTGTTCCAGTGGACCAGGGAAAACAACATGCAATTCAATGAGGAAAAATTCCAATTAATACGGTACGGAGATAATAATGGTGTTAAAGAAATTACAAATTACTTAACAGAATCTAACCACATAATAGAACGGAAAGACAGTGTGAAAGACCTTGGGGTATTAATGTCTGAAAATATGGGTTTCAAAGTACATAACCAGGTCAAAGTGGCGGCTGCGAAACGTCTAACGGGTTGGATTCTGCGTACTTTTAAAACACGCGGTGAATTGCCTATGATAACGCTCTTCAAATCTCTAGTGCTACCGCGGCTTGAATACTGTAGCGTATTAACATCCCCATACAAAGCTGGTGAAATAAATGACGTAGAGAGTGTACAAAGAAATTTCACTTCGCATACAAGTTCGATAAAACATCTACACTATTGGGAGCGTTTAAGAGCACTGAATCTGTACTCACTGGAATGTAGAAGAGAACGTTACCTAATAATATACACATGGAAAATTGCAGAGGGTTTAGTACCAAACCTACATACTCCGATAGTCATGAAATTCAGTGATAGGAGAGGCTGGGAATGCGAAATCCCCCGGATGAATAACAGGGGTGCTATGGGCTCTCTGCGAGAGGGCTGGTTATCACACAGAGGCCCACGTCTCTTCAACAAACTCCCACGGCGAGTAAGAGACATGAGGGACATCTCGTTAGACAACTTCAAGAGAGCCCTAGATGTCGAACTGCAAAAGGTGCCAGACGAGCCCATCCTCGCAAGGGAGCGAGCTGTCGCTTCAAACAGTCTACTGCACCAAATCACCACCCATAACGAGGGGCATCGCGCTCCTTGGTGCCGCTAGAGGAGCGGCGAACACATCCAATGGTAAAGGTAAGGAACACATCCAAAGGTAATGAGTCAAAGGCTGTAATATGAGTCAAGCACTACGGTGCGAGTCTAATATTAATGCAAATCAACCATCACATTTTCGAGCAATGCATCTTAGTTTGTCCCCTAGGCTAACAAAAGTGCCTTCCCAGACTGTCTTCATGCTTAAATAATTCCCGCCCAGATCCCTTTCAAGGTAAATGTGTACATTTTTCGATAGAAAAATTTACACACTCGATAACCATGCCACTCACTTTCTCAACCACTCCCATTCACTCCCCAACAACCCCACTCACTCCCCAAATACCGTGCTCTCAATCTAACCATTCCCGCTCACTCCCCAACAATCCTACTCACTGTCCAACAATCCCATTCACTCCCCAACCAATCCCACTCACTCCCCAACAATCCCACTCACTCCCCAAGAATCCCCACTCACTCCTTAACAATCCCACTCACTCACCAACATTCCCACTCACTCCCCAACAATCCCCTCACTCCCCAACAATCCCACTCACTACCCAACATTTCCACTCACTCCCCAACAGTCCCACTCACTACTCAACATTCCCACTCACTCCCCAACAATCCCACTCACTACCCAACATTCCCACTCAATCCCACTCACTCCCCAACAATCTCACTCCCTCCCAAACATTCCCACTCACTCCCCTACAATCTCACTCACTCCCCAACAATCCCAAATCACTCCCCAACATTCCCACTCACTCCCCAACAATCCCACCCACACCCTAACCATTCCCACTCACTCCCCAACCAATCCCACTTACTCCCCAACAATCCCACTCACTCCCCAACAATCCCACTCACTCCCCAACAATCCCATTAACTCCACAACAACCCCACTCACTCCCCAGCAATCCCACTCACTCCCCAACCACTCCCACTCACTCCTCAACCATTCCCACTCACTCCTCAACCAATCCCACTCACTCCCCAACAATCCCACTCACTCCCCAACAATTCCACTCCCTGTTCCCCTATTCCCCCTGTTTTGTCGGGCTATACTAGTTAAAGCTCGTGATATAGTCTTTACTAAAATCCAGATCTGGACTTATAGACCGTAAATAATCCCAACAAGGACTTCCCGAACACGTTCTTAATATCACAAATAAGTATTCAACTACTAACAAAAAATGCATATCATTGGCCGTCTTACACTGTTATTCTCAATTATCTCTTAAACCATTTGTTGGATTCATCTGATATCTTAGCACAGCGTGTTGCACACCTAATGCACGCGTTGTATAGTAGATCGCTCTCTGTGATTAATTATGAGTTTACTCTTGATTAATGATGATTCTGAAGCCAAATCCTGGCATTTAGCGTCCACACTTTCGAATGAGGGAGGTGGTCCCCCCTCCAGCCCCACCAACCCCTTCCTCGCCTCCCTCATCCCTCTCCCCCCGCCTCCTTCATTACTCACTCTCGCCCACCCACGCCCATCGTTATAGTAAACGTGTTGTTTATATTGTATAGATGTATATTGTATATTATGTGTTTATGTATTTAACCCTTTACGAGCGGCCTATGCGGTTTATTTATATGTACCGCCCAGCGGGGTGTTTTTAGCCAAAATAGGGCTGTTTACGTGATCATTTTCATGCCTAAATAAGACCCAGAACGTAAAACAAGTATCTATCCCTGAAAGGGCATAAACAGAGCTTTCGAATGACACCATAACGATCCTTTTATGATGGCTAGTTTTCTTGCAATAACCGTGCAACGCGAGTGCAAAAAGCATGTAATTAGCCACTTTCCCGATACAATTCCGTATATAGCGAGTGAGAGAGGTAGGAGGGAGGTGAGATTCGTGTCAGTAGGTTCGCCGCGGTGGTCTGGAGCAGTCATACACTCGCTACTCTCCTGCCACCACTTGTCTCTCTCTCTCAGCAACATTACGTGCTGAAATTGCCACTCGAGTTATGTCGAGCGCCGCCACATAGTCCAGCTTTATTTAACTCGACTTATGTGGTGAGCCGCTTTTTAAGGGTTAATTAGCTAACTTTATTTATTACCATTCATGCGTATTCTAATATATCTGTGTATGCAATATAGGAGTAGTGAAAAGACCATGGAGGTAAGACGTCTCTCTCGTTGTTAAAGTCTGAATAACCATATTTGTCCTATTGAGGTAATGTAATTACGTACCTGTAAATGTAGATTTATATAGCTATGCTATCGTGGTCATTTACATGAGATTTGGTAGCGGTTTGAATGGGGGAAGCACGGGCGGGGAGTCTATAATAATGTACGGAACGCAACTGACATAATTGTATATATATATATTCATTAAAAGATTACGTTGTGAGAGTCGATAAGAATAGGGAGAGGACGGTAATGTACTTATTATGTTAAAAGACCAAGGTATTCAGAAAGTTTGGTCAAGCAAATGAACATGTTCTATAGTGATTGCGTATCAGAAATATTGCATATGATGTATTATTATCGACGACGTGGGGGGCAATATGATTATTACAGTACATCAGTGATATGTACGTACATGAAGAATTTCCTCTTATTAACTACTGGGGCAATTGCGATGAAAGTCCCATGATATAATGCTTATGTGTAGTTCATAACGTAACATAATTTATATTGATATTCATGAAAAGTAGAAAGTATAGGGGATATAATAATTTATTAAATTAATAATAATTTACAGTATTGTTTCTCGATAAGTAGCTTGTAGGAATACAAATAAGGCAAACAACACAGCACAGCATTTATTCATAGTCACTATCCAGGAATACGTCGTCATCCCCGTCCTCGTCATCGCTGCCGATGTTGATGATGACGGGTTCCACACCCTCGTGGATATTGTCCGACTTCCAGTACCCGTCCTCAAACTTCCGGGATTGTCGAACAGCTGCCGGCCAGACGTTCTGGTTGGCATAATGCCTGGCTTCTTCCAACCTGGCCTGCAGTTCCGCCCGGGTAAACCACTGGAGGGTGGAGCGCACGTGGTGCTTCATACATCCCCACACCTGCTCAATGGCGTTGAGCTCGGGGTGGCCAGGTGACAGCCGTACAATCTCATGGCCCCACACATGGATGGTATTGTCCACCTTGTACTGGGGCTCTGGGCGGTTCTGCTGGCAGAGGCGTGTGGCGGCAGGTGGGATGGATATCCCACGGTGCTCCAGCCACCTGACGAGGTCCGCTTTCTTGGTCGCCGTGGTAGGGCATCGACTCTCCTCCATCAGTTGGCTGTGATATGGTGCATTATCCAGCACCAGTACTGATGGCTCGGGCAGTGACGGCAGGAGGTGCCTCGTTAGCCAGCGGAGTAACAGCTCACCGTTCATCTCACCATGGAAATCGCCATGGGTGCTCTTGGCCGTGTAGCACAGGTACGAGCCCTCAACGAAGCCATTGGTCGTGCCAGCTGCGACCACCACGAATCGCTCCCCTTCTCCGGGCGGCACCTGACTACTGTAGGTGGAGCTGGTGGCAGCCTGTGTAGTGTCCACCCACTCCCTGTTGTGGCCCATTCTGGTGGTGAACCAGGTTTCGTCAACATACACCACCTGCCTTCCTTCCTTCCAGTGGCGCTGTAGAGCCCGGAGAGCGGCAACCCGGCGGCCCACGACATCCAGTAATTCCCTCCTTACATACATTTTCCGCTGCAATATCTTGTATCGGAATCCCATGGTATGCATGAGCCGCCAAACTGTCATCTCTGACGTACCCTCCGGGATAATTTCAGCCGTTTTTAAGTCCTTCACCAGGGCACCGACCGTGAAATGTAGCTTGTCGGCAAACTTGCGGTGAACATAGCGGCGAATGGCGCTGACAGTGAAATCATCATAAACGGCCGATGCTGGTGGTGGTGGCTGTGTCGAAGGGGGGGACGTGGTGGCATGGTGGACAATGTTCCTCACTCCCACCGCTGTCATACCCATGGTGTGAGCAACGCGGTCGTAAGGCCTGTGTGAAAAATACTGCATGTTATTAAACATAATTATTTGTATTTGTTCCCTCCTGTTTAAGTCATGAGATAGCTATGTAATGCAATATATGTTGCATTGAATTATTAACTATTATGTATGAATGATTTACATATATTTATTATATGTGTACATATTGTGCACAATAGAAAACGAGGTAAATTATATAGAGCATGTTTTGTTGCACAGGAAGACCTATTACCATCAACATCATCCCAATAAATGATCTGTGAGTTTATTATAGACGTTATCCAATGGTGGGTAATGTGGTGGAAAGGGGTATTGGGGTGTAACACTGACCCACAACCTTATCATCAGCGTTCCCACATGCGGAGACAATGAGGCAATTGATACAGTGATGTATAAGTATGTAGTATTTGTATTGCAGGAGTGCCTCATATGGCTACCAGCTGGTGGGCTGGGTCTCTTTCATTTTATGACTCTCAGACAGATGGGAGGATGGTTTTTCAATGGAGCGTAGTAACTATACATAATAGGCCACAGTATGTGCTTACTTATTCACACTTATGTATGTCCTTCCGCGGGTCTTCTCACTTCTATACAGAGTCACAAGCCGCAGCACAAACGCAGTCCTGCAGCCACGGGGACAATGAAGTAACATGCTGGTCATTGTTGGTACGGTAGCAGGCGTTCCTCGGGCTTGAATAATCATTCACCTGTCGGTGTTTACGTCATTGCCTCGTAAACCACAGCTGATTGGGCAGTGGGAGGTGTACCAGTGGAGTGTTGGTGGGGCTGGAGGTGGGACCACCATCCTCATTCGAATGTGTGGACGCTATATGCCAGGATTTGGCTTCAGAATCATCATTAATCGAGAGTAAACTCATAATTAACCACAGATAGCGAGCTACTATACAACGCGTGCATTAGGTAGGGTGTGCAACACTCTGTGCTAAGATATCAGATGAATCCAACAAATGGTTTAGGAGATAATTGAGAATAACAGTGTATGACGGCCTCCGATATGCATTAGTAGTTAATTAAATACATATACACATAATATACAATATACATCAATACAATATAAACAACACGTTTACTATAACGATGGGAGTGGGTGGGCGAGGGTGAGTAATGAGGGAGGCGAGGAGGGGCTAACAGTAAGACTGTATTGGGGGGGTTGGTGGGGCTGGAGGGGGGACCACCTCCCATATTCGAAAGTGTGGACGCTAAATGCCAGGATTTGGCTTCAGAATCAACATTAATCAAGAGTAAACTCATAATTAATCACAGATAGCGATCTACTATACAACACGTGCATTAGGTAGGGGTGTGCAACACGCTGTGCTAAGATATCAGATGAATCCAACAAATGGTTTAACCCTTATTTAGCGGCGAGCAACATAAGTCGAGTTAAATAAAGCTGGACTATGTGGCGGCGCTCGACATAACTCGAGTGGCAATTTCAGCACGTAATGTGGCTGAGAGAGAGAGACAAGTGGTGGCAGGAGACTAGCGAGCGTATGACTGCTCCAGACCACCGCGGCGAACCTACTGACACAAATCTCAGCTCCCTCCTCCCTCTCTCACTCGCTACATACTCAATTATGTACTGAAAGTACCGAATTACCTGCTTTTTGCACTCGCGTTGCACGGTTATTGCAAGAAAACTATCCATCATACAAGGATCGTTATGGTGTCATTCGAAAGCTCTGTTTATGCCCTTTCAGGGATAGGTACTTGTTTTACGTTCTGGGTCTTATTTAGGCATGAAAATGATCACGTAAACAGCCCTATTTTGGCTAAAAACACCCCGCTGTGCGGTACACATAAATAAACCGCATAGGCCGCTCGTAAGGTGTTTAAGAGATAATTGAGAATATCAGTGTAAGACGGCCTCTGATATGCATAGTAGGTACTACAGAACTCGGTAACAACACACATGTGGATGATATACACAAGTTTATTCAAAGGCATAGGAAAAGTATCTTTAGTTATTTGCTTTGGTTTTAGGATATCGCAGCATAATCATTTCAATATTCAATTCCCGAATATATTTCTGCAATTCAGGGTGTAGCATTACCTTGATAATTATGAGAATTATAAGGCAATGAAGAGAATACATATAAGCAGAATATATCAAAGTGAGATCAATAATACTTCAATTGTGGTAATAAACAAAGCAGGAAAAAGGCAATTAAATAAACATGTGACCTATAGCATCAACCCTTAATAATAATAATGACGTGGGTCGAGTGTCTTTCGTGAATAAATCAACAATAAAGATAATCGTACAATCTCGATACAAGAGAGGATGAGCGAATTGAGAAGTAAAATAAGTACACAGGCGGTGTGAGCGAGACACACGGGTGTGGCGCGCGCGCTTGAGCCAGGTAAACGCTCTCACAGGTAGTGCGACCTTTAATCAGCTAGCGTGTCAGGTCATATATTCGTAGTGTGGGGTTGGAAAATACAATTCTAGTTTGTGTAAATACGAATTTAATCTCAGAGATATTACGATGAAACTAGGGGCAATGTACTATTAAATTCTTTTCACAATTTACTATGTAAGTAACTCAATTTATGAATCTTATGATTTGAACTTTGTATTTACTTCAATCTAACGTATGCAATAATTACGAACTCGGTAGAGGAATTCAGATGTAATATTATTAATACAATTATGAATCAACTATAGAGGAATATATATTAATTGTATTTAAAGACAATGTCTAGTTAACCAAAATGAGTTTAGTTAACAGATGTCCTAGAAACGCTTTAATGGTAATAGCGTAAATATTAATTAACACAATATTAATTATAATAAAAGTGACGCACAAGACGAAGTTGTACTGCGGAAATACTCAAAAGGGTAATAACAAGATGTCTGAACGAGTTAACAGAGTCTTAAAAAGAATTCACCTTAATAAGCGGTGTATTCGAGATGATGAAATATTAGATAACAGACTCTATGCAATGCTAGAATTCCTAGACAGCAAGAATCAGAATTATCTACATCAGTTATCAAATGAACGGTAATACTAGTTCATAAAATAATTACAAAAGCGATTAAGTAATCGAACGTAAGATGGGGGCTCGGAAAGTAAATATACTTAGTGAATAATAAAACTTCACAACGAGGATACTGAGATAAATTAATTATGAAAATGAGTGTAGGTTTTAGGTAATAAGTTATGAATTAAGAAGGGGAATTAAAACACGAAATACACTTCGATCTCAACTTGTAACATACTGTACATAGCAGAATACATATACTAGGAAAATCTGCGAGTGGGTGGCGAGGTGAATCAATTAACACGATTATATAATGTATACGTAGGACGTTCTAGAGGATATTTAAACAAGATGAATATTAGATCTTGAGCACAGATCTAGATAAGAGTTAATATACGTTTCAGAAGGATTAACACATATGCAAAATAAGGATCTTGGGCACGGATCTAAATAAAATGACACGCGTACACAATTCACATATTTTAACCTATACCTCGACAACAATAAACACAACGTAAGATATACAGCGACACTTAGAGTAATGTTGGAGGGTAGAGAGAGAGCAAGTCTGGCCGACGTAGATCGTAGGTTCGTGGAGCAGCACTTCAGGGGGGTAGGGCGTCACTCGAGTAGAACTTCAGGTTCCAGACTTCAAAGGGCACTACAGGTATAGCACTCTCTCCGGCAGGGGCAGGTTGGTACAAGCTCCCTCTGTGGTTAGTTGTCCTGTCCCTTTTCGAGGCTAAGCACAGTACCGCAGTGGATGTTTGAATACTTTTCTACTAAATCATTGAGGTGATATCTGACTTAATTCTTGACTCTCTTTCACATGAACTCGCGGCAATAGGGGTATTGTGAATTCGTTGTGATTGAGTTGTGAGGTTTAATACCTATCGTAGACATAGATGGGTAATATTTATATGTTTACTTATATAGTAGGTAGTACATTTAAGGCTTACATAGCATATATTTAACTTATTCATGGAGAAATCCTACTTGTAAGGATTACATCATCGTCCAGACTCCTAGACAAACTTGGTTATTGCTTGCCTATTCGTGGTTCTTTTCTTTGGGTTATAACATCTCCAGGTCCGTCATAACTGGTACTCCTGCTCAGGTCCATTTGTACATGTAGGTTTCCGGTCGCTGATGTTTAACTTGCATAAACATGCCTTCATCATATTGCACATCTGGGGATGGAGGAAATGCTGTCTTGTGGTTGGCTGGTATGGTTTGAAACGAGGGCTGTGATTGGCTGTTAGAATTTCCCATGCTCGTGACTGTTGTTTGGTCCCATAGAACATGAAAAGCTCCGGAAGGAAGGGGTGGCTCCTGTATTCTCCTGTCCCTCCTTTGATTCCGTGCTGCTGGTTTCTCCTGTTGATCCAGTTGCAGGCTGGCAATTCTGCAACTGTCTTTTGTACTTGGCTTCACCAACCCCGTCATTTCACCCCCGCCACTCCTGCCTGCTGCCTGTATAGTGCTATCTTATGCTGGCCGCCCGACTGTCAATATTAATTCTGCTGGAAAGATGTGTTGTGCTGCGGGCGTGAGAGAGAGAGAGTGAATATACGATAACAAAAAGACGATAAGTTAATTAATGTACAGCACAAGGGTCTCAACTCCTTTGGTACTAAATGTCTCCGCAGGATCATGGGTTATCGCTGGTACGATCGCATATCAAACCAGTGACTACTCCGTGAAACTGACTCAAGACATATTAGAAGCATAATCCGTGAACGCCAACTTGAGCTATATGGGCATGTGGTTTGTTATGACCTGGCACTCGGGTACACAAGGGCTCTCAATCAGGACTCGAATACGGCTCGCTGCCACAACGGAAACACACGATCCCAACCCCTGAGTACTGCCAGCCGAACAAAAAACACCAATACCCTCCAGAGTTCAATCTGCTATAACGGGGTATACAAGAACTCGGTACTAGTGTTCAACAACAGACTAATAAAGAGACAGAAATTATCTAGTCTGGTCAACAATCAAACAAAGAAGTAAGAAACAACAACACCAAAGAATAGTGTTGGCCGAAGCCGAAGTAATCCACCCTTGACTAAGAACTTAAGAAGTCCTCCACCCTCTACTTCGGATCGGCACTATTACGTTACGTTAATTAATAGTCCTTAAGGATCGAGCAAGGAATCTTCTGATAAAAGTTAGATGCTTCTCGGATGCTCGTAAGAAGTACGTATCGGATTTTGAACAGCAATTCAATAAGCAAAAACACTGGCAATTAAATACTATTAAAGGTTTAAATTGGCATAAGAATAATTAAAGGAATATGCAATAGTAAATGGCAAACATTAAAAAGAAGTACTCCGCAAATGCAACAGCAATAGCCTACTCGGATTGTGCTCGTGGGCCACTAATCACTAAAGTAGCCAAGCGTGCAACACATGAAATCAATAGTGCATAAACAATATCATACATAAGGAAAGCTTCAATACTATTCTGTATCTACTAATCGAGTAAAGTCTAGCTGGGGTACTGTGGGCAAAAGGTAGCAGTGACTGAGCAAAAACGGCTCGTAGCCTAGCGAAGTCCTCACAACTGTTTAAAGTATTACGTTAACACTAACAAGTGCACTTTGAGAAATCCAGATCCCTTGTATCTGGTTTTCTCCCGGCTCCTTGACAAAGTAAAAACAAACTGTTAATAAAATACAGGGTCGTTAGGCTCTTGCCCTCACGCACTGTAAATTATTAACTCAACACAGTCAGCCGCGAAGACAACCTAGGCTTCACTGAACCGAAACGAGTATGCAGGTTTATCGCTTAACCACTGCATCAAACAACAACTCGTAACACAGAAAAGCCTTACCCCAGTCTAGCATTACCTAGACCAGCAGAAAACAGGAATAATAATAATAACACACAGGGAAATGCATATACAAGTGCAACAAACATAAATCAATCCTATTCTAAGTTAACCCTTCCAAAATAGGCTATCTAATAGGCATGTATCTAATGAGAACTCAAGCGATAATACGTTGGCTGACTAGCTCTGCACCAACGGGACCATGGAAGTTAAAAAGGGTAGGGAAAAGAGGAGATAAGAATGTAAGGTAGTAGAGAAAGTTCACATCAGTCAGAAGAATATATATAGTTAGCAAGGGAAATGAGAAGTCGCTCTGCCTACTGAGTTCTGAAGAAAAATTGGCTAGACTTCCCTTTTTATACCCGGCCCTCTAGTGAGCCCAACGTGAACTACTAAGGACCGCCCACTGACAATCATTACGTAATTTCTCTCTCTCCTCTGGGATAGACAAAGGCTTTCCTAGCACTGAGGGGAGGGGGGAGGGGGGGAGTGCTAGTGAGTTAGGCCCACCTCCCGCATGGCGCACCCACTGACCCCCAACTCTTGTAATGATGGGAGAGGCTCCCATCATTACATATAAGTTTTTCACACAATACTTATAACTAATGATATAAAATAGAACTCGTTGACTCAGATGAAAACAAAATATATATTCATATTACTTATAGTACAACGGCTCACATGAACTAAGTTAGGAAACTCTACATAGACTACAGCCAAAGTTCCTGCCCTGACGATCCTAGTGAGAGTGGGGCATGACTAGGCGTTCTGTACAGCATGCTCACACTGGACATGCGTCACACCTCCCCCAAGATTTTACTTGCTCAACCCTGAGCTAAAATCTGACAAACACAGAACCCCATCAAGCCCCTCACACCCAGCGACCGCATGGCACTAAAACAAAGCTGAGTTTATCACCAAAACACATCTTATTATTAAACAAAATTCACATTTTATAACTCCTCCCAACAATAGCAAAAAGACACAATACCATGCTCCCAGAGCGAGCTTACAGCAGCTCAGCCGTTTGATAGTTCGTGGACTACTCAAACTCTATAGGCTATGACAAACTTATACGATTATCTATATCAAAAGAAAGAGTTTTTATATGATTTTTATATTTTAATATGTTTTTCCCGGCTGCACTATAAGGGCAGCCTATTTTCCTCCACTTCAAACCCACACACCTGTGATAGCCTACGACTGATCATCCACCCTTGATAAACAATCCGTGATCACATTGTCACATCCAGCAATATGACGGATGTCCAGGTTATACTCCTGCAACATCAAAGACCACCTGGTCAGTCTCATATTGCGATTGTGAAATTGATTCAGGAATCTCAAAGGGTGATGATCAGTGTAGATAACCACGACTGGGCCATAGGCTGGAACATACACCTCGAAGTGCCTGAGCGACAGCACAATCGCCAGTAATTCCTTTTCTATTGTAGAATAGTTCTTTTGTGCAGCATTGAACTTCTTAGAAAAGAAACTTACTGGGTGTTCCACACCTTCATTGTCTGTCTGTAGCAAGACGGCACCAGCCCATACACCACTAGCATCTGTTGCCAGCTGAAAAGGACTGTTAAAGTCTGGGGCCCTGAGTATCGGGTGAGTACATAGCAAATGTTTCACCAAAGTGAAAGCCTTTTCACACTCAGGTGCCCACAAACACTTTTTGTCTTTAGATAACAAATCTGTGAGAGGTGCCAACACCGTTGAGTAATCTTTTATGAAGCGTCTGTAGTAGCCTATCATACCCAAGAATCTCATAATCTGCTTCTTGGTTGTTGGGTGCGGAAATTTATTGATAGCCTGTACCTTGTTCTGAGGAGGGCACACCTGTCCCCTTCCCACTACAAACCCAAGGTACTGCACAGTGGCTTTTACGAAGTCACACTTTGCCAAATTTACTACCAGACCTGCTTCACTAAGTTTCCGGAACAAGGTCTCAAGGTGCTCACAATGGCTCTCAAAGTCGTCATCATAAATGATTACATCGTCCAAATATACGGTGCAATTTGGAATGTCCTTTACAATTTCATTCATCAGGTTCTGAAACGTTGCTGGTGCATTCTTAAGTCCGTAAGGCATAACATTGCACCGGTAGGTACTCCCGTCCACAACAAAACCACATACCTCTTTAGCACGCTCGGACAAAGGTACTTGCCAGTAACCTTTTACTAAATCTACTTTAGGCAAAAAACGAGCATTACCAATTTTGTCAACACTATCATCAACCCGAGGAAGAGGATATGGGTTAGTTGGAGTCAAACCGTTTAACCTACGGAAATCAATACAAAAGCGTACCTTGCCATCTGGCTTAGGCTGCAGTGTTACGGGGGAAGTCCACTTAACTGTGCCTTTCTCTATCAACCCTCTACCGAGCATATACTCCAACTCATCCCTCAGAGCTGGTAGTTTTATGGGGGGCACACGGTACGGGATTGACTTAAAGGGTAGATGGTCCCCCACGTCAACATCATGCATAGCCTGAGTAGTGAGGCCTGGGTGTTAAGCAAATACAGAGGGGTATGAACCGAACAACTGACGGATAGCATCAAACTGCGGCTCAGGCAAATGAGCTATAGCCTCGTCAGCCCTAAGGCTCGAGTTCCCCGCCCACTGATCCGCTGAAACATGTTGATCCCAGCTATCCTCCTCTGAAGCTTGACTGTCCCCCTCTCCTTCTCCACCACGGCCGCAACAACCCAACACAGGGACACTGAGAGGCTCAGAGGGGCGCCTCACATACTCTTTAATAAGGTTCAAGTGACATAACTGGTTCTTTTTCCTCCTGTCTGGAGTGGCAACAAGGTAATCTAAGTCTGAATTTTTTTCTACAATTTTATAAGGTCCAGTGTACTTCGCAGAGAGTGGGTTACCAACCAAAGGCAACAAAATTAATACCTCTTGTCCTACAGTGAACTTCCGGAGCCTCACTTTGCGATCATACCTGTCCTTCATCAAAGCTTGTGATTCTGTCAAATTTCTACCTGCCATCTCCAGACTCTTAAGCATGTGCTCACGGCTTTCAAGCACATACTTTAATAATGGACAAGGCTGCACAGTCCCCTCCCAAATTTCTTTCAGCATGTTAATGGGGCCCCTGACACGGTGTCCAAAAATCAGCTCGTTTGGACTAAATCCCAGGCTCTCACCAGGTACCTCCCGAGCAGCAAACAGCACATAAGGCAATCCAAGATCCCAATCCATACCGTTGTCAGCACAATAACACCTGAGCATGCTTTTAAGTGTAGCATGCCACCGCTCAAGCACCCCTTGACTCTCAGGGTGATACGCTGACGATACTACTGCTCGTATCCCAAGCTGTTGCATTGTTTGCTTGAACATGTTGGAGGTGAAATTAGATCCCTGATCAGACTGAATCTCCTCCGGGTACCCGTACCTTGAGAAGTACCACAACAAGTTACTGACTACCGTCTTAGCCATTCCATTTTTCATAGGGTATGCATCGGGGTATCTAGTGGCAACATCCATTATGGTTAACAAAAATTTATTTCCAGCCTTAGTGGGAGGGAGTGGACCAACCATGTCAACAATCATTTTACTAAAGGGTGGCCCAATCACAGGAATAGGGTGTAACGGAGACTTAGGAATAACTTGGTTCGGTTTCCCGACACGTTGACAAATATCACATGAGTTTATCCATGACTGCACATGAGACTTCATCCCCGGCCACCAAAACAATTTCCCCAAAGCCGCCACCGTTTTTCTCACCCCTAGATGTCCTGCCAGTGGTGTGTCATGCGCCAACCTCAGTAGGCTATCCCTGCACTCCCGTGGCACCACCAACGGGTACACTACTCCGGACCCCTTTTGCCAACTACGTTTAAGGTCTTGAAAACGCCTATAGAGGATGCCTTCTAAATAAAAAAAATCTCCTGGCTGTGCATCGCCGTCCTCGTCGAGCTCTACAGCTCCATTAGCACACGTTTGGAGCTCAGGGTCCTCTAGTTGCATCCGACGTATATCTGAGGGTGCCAAGCGATCTAACTGCTCCCGGAGCAATGCATGACCTTCCCCGATACTGGGCTGCTCCCTCTGTCTCTCTCGATGTACATAACATTGCTGTCGTGGAGACTCGTCATGCCCAGCCTCGTCACTCTCGATGACAGGCCCAGGGGCTACTCCAGAATTAAGTAATGGTGCTAATACTGAATCACCCAGGAGAGCCGCCGAGTTAAAACTCTTAAAACCAACTCCAGCTTTAGCCTCCTCCTGTTGATCGTTCCTCCGCTGGTCGGAAGACGGAGGACTAGGCTGTGACACTTTAGCTGCCCGAGCTCGGGTGACAACACACGCCATGGGTTGTGTCTGGCACCGCTCGACCCACTCTTGCTCTTCCCTACTCACGTCGGCCGGCCTCTCGGCAACGACTAAGGGTAGAACCTCAGAAGCGGGCATTGCAAAGTCGTTGCCGAGAAGAAGGTCAACGCCCTCCACTGGCAGTTTCTCCACAATCCCGACATCCAATTCACGTGCCACACCATCCACCTCCAACTCCAACCGCACCAGCGGGTATGACCGAGTTGCATTAATACCCTGCACCACTACCACCCGAGCCGCGTTTATAGGGTAGCCAGTCAAGTTTTTCATCAGAGTCTGGGAAGCACCTGTATCACGCAAGACCTCTACTCCATGCTTGCGCCCCGCCCACATCACGCAACCCCGCACTCTATGGTCGCAAAAAACATCCTGAGCAGGGTTCGAGCCTCCCAGGTGCTTCTGCATTGGCTGTGCCTCAGCCTCTGACGAACTGCCCCGGGCAAACTCAGATGACTTCGGAGACACACCAATGTTGCAGGCCAAAGACACAGCTGCTGTAGGTGGTTTGCTAGGACAGACTCTTGCAAAGTGCCCCTTTTTATGACATTGATAACAATCCAACTCCCCTTTGGGCTTCCCTTGGTACTGGGAAGGGCCCGGCCCCTTCTTAAATGGGACGGTGCTTGTCTTGTGGTCAGTCTTGGTATCATGGCTCTTGTACTTGTTTGCATAAGGTATATCACTAACTCGGGGGGGTGGGGCGTCACGCCCCTTGTTACCTGCCTCACTACGCTGGGCAGACCCGCACCCACGAATTAGTGATAGCCGGAGGTCAGCCATCTCAGCTGCCTCCTGTAGAGTTTTTGGGTTCTTTTCTTTAATAGTTAAAGTCATTTCTGCACCAGTACACTTATAAAACTGCTCGAGCAGAAACAGCTCAGTCAACTGTTCGGCCGTCTCAGCTTTCTCAGAATGTGTCCAGTTTTTAAGTGCATCTTTTAAGTCCCGGGCATGTTCAAGAAAGGTCGCCTCCCTAGTCTTTGTAACACCCCGAAACTTCAATCGATATGTTTCCGGTTGCAACTCGTATGCCCGTAGGACAGCTCTCTCCAATTCTGGGTAGTCAATGCAAGACTCTAAAGGCAGTGCCTTCAGACCCTTACCCGTGAGTCTTGAGGAGACTAGAGCTGCCCACTTCTCTTCAGGCCAATTATGCTCCCTACACTTCTTCTCCAAACGATTAAAACATTCTGTGACTTCAGTTTCACTAAATACTGGCACCAATTTGACTAAGTAGGCTAAGGACTGTTCTCTTACTTGGCCCTCACGGCCCATCCGAGTCCCTGTCGACTCTGCACGAGTCTTATCTAAATCTAATTTAGCACAATATTTCTCTGAGTCGTACCTAAGCTCAGCCTCATGCCTCCTGGTCTCATCCTCCTGCCTCCTAACCTCAATCTCATGCCTCCTAGTCTCATTCTCCTGCTTCCTAGCCTCAATCTTAGCAAGCTCAAGTCTAAATACCATATCTGGAGACAGGCAGGAAGAGGGAGCTGCCACTACTGAAGGAGGGGGGGCAAAAACTGGGGAACCACCACGTGCACCACCCGAGGGCACTCCAATCTGCCAATTCTCATCCCTCTGTGGGAGAGTGCTAACCTCCGGTAACTGAGTGGACGGCACTGTGGGAGTCGAGTGAGAGGGGATCTGGGGAGGAACCCCCCCAAACGCCCTCTCCTCCGAAACCCCATGTCGCCCACGCAACACCCAGGAAATCAGCTCCCCCTTGGACATCCCTACTACATTGGGAATACCCAAAACCTTGGCTATCAGGTGCAAGCCACAAACATCCACCCAAGTCAGCCTCTCCTCCGTCACGTGGTACCGCTTACTCACAAAAACTCTAGCATCCTCCTCACTGGTTACTAACGGCACACCTTCAAATGACATCTCTCGCTCATCGTCAGTGCTAATGCACGATATACTGAAGTCCACAAAAAAATTCTCGAGACAAAAGTGTTAAACTTACTATGCAAGCACTAATTACTAAATTAACTGGAGTCTCTTAAATGCTTTACTAATTGCCATACAAAAAAATATTCTTCAATATGCACGCTAAAATACAAACAAACAAATGTTGTACAACTCTGCAAAAATGTATACTGTTCACAAAATCCTAAGCAAGGTCGCCATTTGTTACGAACTGGCACTCGGGTACACAAGGGCTCTCAATCAGGACTCGAATACGGCTCGCTGCCACAACGGAAACACACGATCCCAACCCCTGAGTACTGCCAGCCGAACAAAAAACACCAATACCCTCCAGAGTTCAATCTGCTATAACGGGGTATACAAGAACTCGGTACTAGTGTTCAACAACAGACTAATAAAGAGACAGGAATTATCTAGTCTGGTCAACAATCAAACAAAAGAAGTAAGAAACAACAACACCAAAGAATAGTGTTGGCCGAAGCCGAAGTAATCCACCCTTGACTAAGAACTTAAGAAGTCCTCCACCCTCTACTTCGGATCGGCACTATTACGTTACGTTAATTAATAGTCCTTAAGCATCGAGCAAGGAATCTTCTGAAAAAAGTTAGATGCTTCTCGGATGCTCGTAAGAAGTACGTATCGGATTTTGAACAGTAATTCAATGAGCAAAAACACTGGCAATTAAATACTATTAAAGGTTTAAATTGGCATAAGAATAATTAAAAGAATATGCAATGGTAAATGGCAAACATTAAAAAGAAGTACTCCGCAAATGCAACGGCAATAGCCTACTCGGATTGTGCTCGTGGGCCACTAATCACTAAAGTAGCCAAGCTTGCAACACATGAAATCAATAGTGCATAAACAATATCATACATAAGGAAAGCTTCAATACTATTCTGTATCTACTAATCGAGTAAAGTCTAGCTGGGGTACTGTGGGAAAAAGGTAGCAGTGACTGATCAAAAACGGCTCGTAGCCTAGCGAAGTCCTCACAACTGTTTAAAGTATTACGTTAAAACTAACAAGTGCACTTTGAGAAATCCAGATCCCTTGTATCTGGTTTTCTCCCGGCTCCTTGACAAAGTAAAAACAAACTGTTAATAAAATACAGGGTGGTTAGGCTCTTGCCCTCACGCACTGTAAATTATTAACTCAACACAGTCAGCCGCGAAGACAACCTAGGCTTCACTGAACCGAAACGAGTATGCAGGTTTATAGCTTAACCACTGCATCAAACAACAACTCGTAACACAGAAAAGCCTTACCCCCGTCTAGCATTACCTAGACTAGCAGAAAACAGGAATAATAATAATAACACACAGGGAAATGCATATACAAGTGCAACAAACATAAATCAATCCTATTCTAAGTCAACCCTTCCAAAATAGGCTATCTAATAGGCAAGTATCTCGTGAGAACTCAAGCGATAATACGTTGGCTGACTAGCTCTGCACCAATGGGACCATGGAAGTTAAAAAAGGCAGGGAAAAGAGGAGATAAGAATGTAAGGTAGTAGAGAAAGTTCCCATCAGTCAGAAGAATATATATAGTTAGCAAGGGAAATGAGAAGTCGCTCTGCCTAATGAGTTCTGATGAAAAAATGGCTAGACTTCCCTTTTTATACCCGGCCCTCTAGTGAGCCCAACGTGAACTACTAAGGACCGCCCACTGACAACCATTACGTAATTTATCTCTCTCCTCTGGGATAGACAAAGGCTCCCCTAGCACTGAGGGGGGGGGGGGGGGGAGTGCTAGTGAGTTAGGCCCACCTCCCACCTGGCGCACCCACTGACCCCCAACTGTGGCTGCCTCTCTTCCCATCATTACAAATAAGTTTTACACACAATACTTATAACTAATGATATAAAATAGAACTCGTTGACTCAGATGAAAACAAAATACATATTAATAATACTTATAGTACAACGGCTCACATGAACTAAGTTAGGAAACTCTACATAGACTACAGCCAAAGTTCCTGCCCTGACGATCCTAGCGAGAGTGGGCATGACTAGGCGTTCTGTACAGCATGCTCACACTGGACATGCATCACAGCATCCAAGCCTTGAATCAGGTAAATTTTATCATACTATGTTGATTGTTTGTTGCTGTCTATATATATATATATATATATATATATATATATATATATATATATATATTCTGACATACGGAGCCCTGTATGTGTATATTTAAGAGTTAGAATTAAGAGTTGAAGGAGTGCCGAATTACCCAGGCGGCGAAGCAGACCAGCGAGCGAACCAGCGAGTGGAAACCAGCTCGCCTGCATAGCAGCAAACAAGCCTTCACACCTGCGTGCGTCATATGGGACCCTGCAAACTACTTCGATGACCCGACGCTATGACGATGATCGATGTGATTGGACCACGCATCAGCTACGCATCTAGAGGAGCTGTGATTGGGGCGTGCACCATCCCCCGCCTCCTGATTCGTTCCTACACCATCATTGCATAGTATATAAGACCCGAGTAGTGGGCATTCAAATCACTCTTAGATTCCACTCCACCATAGCTCGCACACACATCACGGGCTACAACTACCGCAACCCCAACACTATGATAAAGACCAATATATCGGGATTTGTCAAGTGGTACAATGTAAAACAGGGTTATGGTTTCATCACAAGATTGGATAATAAGACAGATATATTTGTTCATCACAAATCAATATCTAAATTCAACTCCAATTATTATCCATCCCTAGGAGAAGGTGAACAAGTGGAATTCAACATCAAACCCGGGCAGAAAGGACCAGAAGCTCACTGGCCCTGGAGGTGTAAAAGGCTCACATCTTGCTCGCCAAAAACACCATGTCAGCAAGTCACCAAGACACAACGAAGAATCTGACACCATGGCCAGTATATATGCCTGTATTCAAGCTGCCACAGTCATTGCTGGCCCCAACAAACATCATCTATGTCAGATAATCCCTCAAATACTCCAACATAACGGACTACCAACCATCTACATCCCTCCTGAAGTCTTGGTTTTTCGAAAACAGAAGAAGAAACCAAGAAGGAAAACAGAACAACACCCCAACATCACCATAGAATATGACTCCTCCATCAACCTAGAAGACCTTGAAGAGGAGGACAATGCTGAAGAAGATGGTGAAGACTACGAAGAAGATCCAGAAGACGAAGAAGAAGAAAATCCTGACCATCAAGAGACCACTCCTTCTCTGCCCCCTCCAGTTCTAACCCCTCAACTTGACGAAAGGAATAAGAAACACTTTCAAAAAGATGAGAATCTTCATCAATTTGCGGACGTGCAAAAAGATAAGAATCTTTATCAATTTGCGGAAAATCTCGAAAAACTTACTCCTGCTATGTTCAAAAGAAAATACCCAACAGATAACGCACAGGTTGTAGAGTTTGCAATTACACCAGCAGGAAGAACAAAATTCTCCAGGACAAATTTATTTGGAGACCAAATAACTTAGCAAATTAATCTGTTCCCCAGCAGTGAACATCCAAAATATCCTTCTTTTTATTTTGTATTCTTTATTTTAATAATACAGTTGCCCTACCCTAAATAAAGTAAGGTGGTATGCCCACTAACTTTTAATCTACTACTTTCTTTCAAAATTTCCAACTTTACCTTCCTGACCAAAACCTCTACTTTCCTCCCCCTTCCCCCACTAGGGATTTTTTTTTTTTTTTTTTTTTTCAAATCAGTCACATTTGGAGTTGGGAAGGTGAACTTGCAGCTGGAGGAAGACGGGGTGAAGTATTATAATGGGATTGTGACTGTCAGTCAGATTATATAAGTGTGTGTTAAGTGTGTTCGGTGTAAACACTTACAGTATGTTGGTTAGTGAGATATGTGATTGGGAATTAACGTTAACGCTACTATTATGTACTTAACTATTTTAGTGGACTGACTTGTGGACTAAAGCAACTCTTTAAGTAATTGGGTTATGATAAAAGTAATACTATTGTTTTATATTAATACTTACGAGTTCTTTCATTATCTATTAATTAAGCATACATTGCTGGTAAGAACAAGAACGGTGAAACTATTGTCTCATATTAGTAATATCGCCTTAGACTAACATGGCTGTTTTAATGTTACTTCTAGTGATTTCCTAAGCTGAAGAAAATTCTTTTAGCTTCAAAATATTATTTTTGCTTTTCATATTATTTGAGTGAGACCTGAATCGAATCTATGAAGCGATCCTGTAACTTAATTTACTCATAATCAAACCTCAATGTTACGTGGTTAAGAAATACATTTATCTAATTATTAAATATATATCTAACTTTTTATGTGACTTTGATATTAATCCTGATAATAATTATATAATACTATTAACGTAAGACAAGAACCAAGAATAATAACTACATTAAATATAAATAAAAGGACATGATATAAGAAAACTATCTATTCATTTCAAAAAGGGTAAGAGACAGAAATATTCTTACCTTAATATTTATCTTTCAAGACTTGATAATATATAATTAATAGTCCTTTAGATATAACTTATTCGGTTCATAACCATAGCCTACTAAGCTTCGGTTAAATATTAATTCTTTATAAATACTACATGACTTTAATTAGTTTCAGTATTTTTCCATAATTAAAGAGTATCGGTCAATAAAGGATACCAAATCCTAAGATCCAAAAGAAAAGGATGCAACAACAGGAAATAATTTTATTAGATTTTACTTTCGTTTTGCCTTCAGCTGACTGATACCTTAATATATATCTCTGTGCTATCTAGTTTCATCAAGTTAACCACTTGAGGATCAAGATCTGTAACAGAAGAGTGGCGACCTTGCCAGGATTCGTTTCAGTTTCACTCAGTTTCGTTACCGTTTCACTACTTACAAATCATATATTAATCATGCCTGATCTAATTAATGACGAAGATGCTCGAGTTTTCATAGAATCAGAACCCACAGCCCCTGATATTGACCGTCTGTCAAAACCCGAACTGAAAGTGCTTGCCTCACATTTCCAGTTAACTGTCTCAAACATGTCCAAAGTAGAGGTGGCTCAGACCATAAAAACCCACCTGTTCCCTGTAGAAGGCGAGGAGGGTGACGGAGCAGTTGATGGGATCCCGAGTAAACCTAGCCAACTTGATGAACAATTGCCACCTGGTTTTACCGTTGATCAATTTTTCGAACTAAAACTAGCCAGAATAAAGACCAAACATTATGAATATCAATATCGTACGGCTCTAATAAATGTCAACACAAATGCTCCCTTAATTGCTTCCCCTCTGGGATTAACTATGACCAGTGTCATTCCACCTTTCACTGAGGATAATGTGCAGGATTTCTTTGTTTTGTTTGAGGAAGTTGCTGGAGGTATGAGGTGGACAAGAGATCAATGGCCTTTTATGTTACAAACCTTTTTGACAGGGCAGGCTCGAGCCACGTATTTGTCAGAAGTAGCAGAGGTTAGGCAGGATTATGACAATCTCAAAGAAGCTATCCTAAAAACCTATCAATTACAGCCTGAGGCTTACAGGCAATCTTTCCATAAAAAAAAAGAAGAAAGTAGAAGAAACCCATAAGGTATTTGCCAGGACCATGACTAAAACTTTCAATCATTGGGTCAAGAGTAAGAAAGTCACAAGCTACAACGATCTGAAGGAGTTGGTCCTGTTAGAAAATTTCCTATGGAAAATTGATTCTTCTGTAGCCAATCATTTGAGGGGGAAAAAGGTAGATTGTCTTGCCGACGCCGCTGACATGGCTGACACATACGCGCTCAACAACAAATTTCGTGGAAAGAAGCCCTACGATAATTTTAGTTCTAATTCTAAGTATCCCAATCACAAATCTTACAGACCCAGTCGCAAGCCTGTAACGTCTTCCCCAGCTAGCCAAAATAGAATTGTTCCCCCAACTAAAAATGCTACTCAGGGCAATGGTAACAGAGGTGGGGCCCAATGTAATAGTAATGCTCAAAGAGGAAATGTTCCCGTATCCCCTAAAGTATGTACTTTTTGTGGCAAGAGAGGCCACCTAGCTTATCAGTGCTGGGCCAAGGAGAGAACCGAGAGATCGGGGGAGACAGTTGCCGCCGTATCTCAAACTCCATATGTGCCTTTAATGCAGGACTCCCGACAGAAGGAGTACCTAGCACCAAAAGTTCCTTTAATACAGGACTCCCGACAGAAGGAGTACCTAGCAGCTAACGTAAACCATCTAGACAGGGGTGTAGTAGCATGCGTGGTGCAACCCACTAGGGTTAAGCCAATACTAATTTCACCATCAGTGCAGGACAGTTACCGTCCCTTTATTTCATCTGGCAACGTGAGATTAAATGGTTGCATGCATGAGGTAAAAATTCTGAGAGACACAGGTTCTACTAGCACCCTCATGGTGAATCCTTACCTGGCGAACCAGTTATAATGAGAGGTGCTGGAGGCCAATTTTATGCATACTTGGTAAAAGGCGAAATTGAATGTGAGTTACTACAGGGTGAGGCCACCATTAGTCCTGGAGCCAAGGGGTGTTTGCATGCATGAATGGGCCAGAAAATCACCCGCTTGATTTAGTTAGAGGGTCCACTGGGACACCTTTTTAGCGAGGGTAGACATCCCGAAACCCGGCAGTTATCGTGTTATTCGGTGTTTTCGCTGAATTTAATGAAATCAAAATAACTCCTTTTTTTACGTGTGACGCTTACATAAATTGCAATAACTCGGCAATGAAATGGTCTACAGAGCTCTTTCACCACTCAAAATAAAGTTTAAAGAATTATCTATTCAATGGATACAAACACAATAAGATTGGTCAATACCCAAGGTCACAAGAGGTCAAAGTATGACCTTTTCTGATGAGGAACTAAAATTTATGACTTTTCAAAATTAAATATTTGTGAAAAATAGGTAAATGGATTGAACGTTTAATGCTTTTATATTCTGGTTAGGTACACCATAGGCAAGTTTTTGAAATTAGTTGGAAAAGTTGATTACGTATTTTAACCCCTGTGTAGCAATCAATAAAAGGTATATATACCGTATCAACGTACTGAAGCATAACAGATATATGCCGTAATTTGTATTCTTTAGGATTGCAATAGGAATGCAAAAATGAGTTAATCCAGTATATTTTATGTTCTCTGTTCATATATTGTTCATTTAAAATTTTGGGAAAACTAATTTTTGTTTTTTTGTTTTCAGTGAAGAATGTCTGGCTTACCAAAGAAAAGATTAAGGGCATCACAGTCACCATCCTCAAGTGGTTCTTGCGATCCCAAGAAATGCATAATCTGCCAAAAGTATGATGATAAATGTGAAACGACCAGCACAGAGAATGGCAGGGCACGTATCATTGAAGCAGCGGAAGTGAGAAAGGACGTAGTTTTTGAAAGACTGAAGCAAGTGGACAAAGGCAAATTCTTATACCATGTTACTAACGAATGTTATAAACAGTATACCCTCAAGAAAACACTGGATAAACTCAAACAGTTAACCGAAGTCTCCACGGATATTGCTGCTTATTCCCCAGAGGATAGCTCATCCTCTAAAAGGAGTAGACGGTCTATGGTGGATTCTCGAGACCCCGCATCTCTGCCAGCTAATATTAACAAGTTTTTAAAGAAATGTGTCATTTGTGAAAATCCAAAACACAACAACGTATACGATAAATGGAGGATTTCTGAAAAATTACGGGCTGAATCATTCCTAAAGGCAGCCATGATACTTCAGGATGATGTGTTTACCCGAACTTCCGACTTGCAAGATGCGAATGCCGTATTTGGAGCGGATCTTTACTGTCACAGCCAGTGTATTCGTAACTACATCAGGAAAGGAGAAAAAGTAGCAACTGAATCATCGTCAACGCCAACTGGCCAGCAGAAGTTTGATATCTTTGCAAATTTTATGAAAGATTTAGAACCAGGCTTGAACTCGGGGAGATGCTATAACCTGACTTATATTTCCAAGTGCTGTAATGAAGCGCGGAGTAATGATCAAACTCGTTTTACGTACACAAACAGGGATGTGAAAATGTACCTAATCCACCTGTTTGGGGGGGATATCTCATTTTTTGTCCCAACCGGTTAAAAAAAAATACACCATTGTTTTCAAGCCAGGTGCAGCTGAGACAGAGCCAGAGAGAAGTGAAAGGTCGTTAGATAGGGAAACAGAAGAAAGTGTGGTACCATGTTCAGAGATTGCATCCTCAACGAAGACTTTGAGCTGAATGACAGGTTCTGTGATGCCAATGAACTTGAGAAAGCATATTCTGACATGATAATTCCCAGTGACGTTGCAGACTTTTTTTCAGCTCTTTTTTATGTTGATATTTTACACAGTAACAATATTGTAGATGGTGAGCCTGAAATTTATGAGGAGAGTGACACTAGATCTTCCAAGATAAAAAAAGTACTATCTGTGTATCAAGTCATCTTTTACATTGTAAATAATGGTAAAAAGCGAACCCCTTTGCACATGATGAACTCTGAAGCTATTTATAATGTGTGTAGGTCAAAAATGCTTATTTCTAGTCTCAATAGGTTTGGAATGGCAATTAGTTATGACGAGCTACTCCGCTATCATTCTGATATGGCATCATTTGTTACAGAAGCAAGTCAGGGTCAGGTCCCACTTCCTAGTCATTTAAACACATCAAGCTTCACGTTGGGGGCCTTTGATAATTTTGATCATGAGGATGCAACACTATCTGCCATAGGAGGAAGTCATGACACTGTTATGATTCTTATGCAGGACAAACTTCATTCAAGGAGTGACTCTGAATAGTAAGCCTAAGATATCGGAGACTGGTGTCACCCACAGAGAGAGACAATTCACACAAGAGTTAGGTTGCCAGACTTTGTTTCCTTACACGAAAACTGCTAAAAAGCCAAGCCTTCCAACAATCTACGAAGTTCCGGAAGAACTGTACAAAATAGACAAATCACATGCAAAAAGTGTCAGCAGGAAGGACGTAGCTTGGACTGTAAGTAGAATGGATCTATCATGTATGACAGAAGGTGTTAAAGAAACAACTATGGAAAAAACAATGCCCTCTTGGAGTGCCTTTAACTCTCTTATTACTGATGAGAATGTGTGTCAGAAGGTTGTAGGTTTCCTACCAGTCCTTCCCCACCCTGTTACGGAATATGGCACAGTTTACACAGCATTAAAAAACTTCCAGAATATTTTTGAGTCAACTAGACCAAACACACTTGCCCATGGTATGTGATGAGGGGGTGTATCACATTGCCCGTGAAATCACCATGAGCAGACCATTTGAATTTAATAACATGGTGTTATGTCTGGGCTCTTTTCATATGATTAAGGTAGTCATGGGTGCGATAGGAAAGCTCATTAATGGCAGTGGAGCAGAAACTATATTGGTAGAGTCTAAAGCATTTGGCCAAAATGTGGTAAGTTCAGTTCTTGATTGATCACATTATACGAGGTCGTTGAAGGGTTTGTTCATGCTCTCTGAGTGTATAGAAAGGCTGCAGTGGGCGGAGTTCTTCAAAGTGGAAGGAATTCAGAGGTACAGGGATGAGCTTGAGCATCTGAGACTGTTGAAAACTCTGTAGCAGAAAAGAAGAGGGAGGAAAGCAAGGTTCATTTGGAGGCATTTATGTCAAACTCAGAAGTCATGGTTGAAGACTTCAATAAATTTAGATGTCAGAGAAGTGCAGCGTCAGAGACTTTTACATTCTGGGACCACTTCGTCAGAATGGTGGCTGTTCTAAAGGACTTGGTTAGGGCAGACCGTGAGGGAGACTGGAAACTCCATCTCCAAAGTGTTCAATCTGTGCTGCCGCTATTTGCTGGATGTGATAGGGTCAACTATTTTAGATGGGCTTCATTATACCTAGAAGATATGAGAAAGCTACCAGAAGATGTGTACAAGAGTTTCCTGGCAGGCAAGTTCGTGGTGAAGCGGACAGATGGACCATTCAGTGCTGTAGGGACAGACATGTGTCTCGAGCAGACGATACATCGATCCCAGAAGAGTGCTGGGGGTATCATCGGCAGCACCAAAAAGAAGCAATTCGTTGCTCAGTGGGAGATCATTTACCATGAAATGTTAGCTGTTGTCAATTTCCAACGTCAGGTCAGTGGAGTCGTCACACCTAGCACAGAACATTTAGTAAACCACGAGTTCAACTTATCAGCAACAAGGTCATCTGAGACATTGATTCAGGATATGATTGAGTATGTAAAAGAACATGACAACCCCATGACGTTACCGTGTGAAGGAGACAAAGACAAGCTTCACAACATCCTCACACAGGAAATCATGACAAAGGAAATCCGTGACAATCTGCTCGAATTTGATGAAAGATCTAGGAAGAAGTATGAAACATTCCGAAATGAAAGAATCGTAATGAAACACAGATCGATCTTTGATACCATTCACAGGACGAACCTTAAGACATTCAAATCCATGAAGGGAGACCAAAGTACCTATAAGTCTACAAGCAAAGAGACCAAGAAGCAAATGGCAGAAACCCAGAAGATCTATGACATTGCTCGTGTCCGAGGATATGATATGAAACATTTGCTGGGGTTTGACCTGATTGACAGCAGTTACCTCTTTGACAAGAATGGACTAATGACCAAACCAAACAAAAGTGAACTGTGCACTGAGTTAGAAAAACACCTTGAAAAAGCAGACTATATACCACCATCTAAATGGAAGCCAGCAAATACAGTGACTATCATTGATGTAATGGCAGGCCTTCGTCGTATGCGGGTATCCCAGATGAACACCTTTGGTGAACTCTGCGATAAGTTCTTGGAGGTGTCATGTGGACTTGGCAACAACTCTAAACGTGTCGACTTCGTCTTTGACACATACATTGAGGGTTCAGTGAAGGACAGCGAAAGAACTAGAAGGTGTGGTTGCAGCCCAATTGATTTATATGGGATAGGTTCAGGAACGCAATTGCCAGTCACAATGGATGCATTCTGGGCCTCATCTGCAAACAAATCCAAGCTACAGAAACTCATTCGACAACGCATCTTAACCAAGCCAAAACCGATGACAGATACAGTTGTTAGCTCGATTGGACTTCCACCTGAAATTGAACCATGCCTGGCTATTTTGAATGGAAAAGAGACACCATTACCTGATCTAGATACAACGATTGAAGAGGCCGACGTCAGAATTATCCCACATGCTCGTCATGCAGTTGAGAATGGGACTAAGAGAGTGGTTATTATATCAAATGATACTGATGTAGTTATCTTGGCCCTACACTATTGATGTGGATTCGTGCTGGTGTTGGTAATACCACAAGATACATACCCCTTCATGTTCTAGGCGATAAGTTGGGATCAGATACTTGCAAAATCTTAGTTGCCCTGCACCATCTCACTGGTTGTGATTCCACAAGTAAATTTGGTACAAAGGCTGCTGCACTGAAGGCAGATCCGGTGCATTATCTGATTGATTTGGAAAGGAATTGAACTGTATTAACTTCATCTTGGTGGAAGAGTTCCTTGTGAATGTGTACAAATCAGGAACCTCATGCAGAACAATGGATGAATTACGGTACTACCTCTACCACCACAGCACAAAGTCCATTTTGGAACTGCTTCCCACCAGCCGATCAGTCAAAGGCCATGTCCTCGGGGCATTCTTTGGGACATATCTACAGCTACACTGCCTAGGCAATCCTCAACTGGATCCCAGAGACTTTGGTTTCATTGAAGAAGATGGCATTCTTCAACCGGACCATCTTCAAGTCTTGCTACCGGATGACTTTGCAATGCCCTGTAAATGTTCCTCCTGCTCTACTAAACGCTGTGTCTGCAGACAACTAGATATGAAATGCTGCCCTTACTGCAAATGTCAGGTGAAAGGATGTCAAAACCTAGGCCATTAATGTGACACATCACAGAATACATTTCCAACTGTTTTTGTTTTCACATTTTTTGTCACATTAATGAATGACCTACTTTTGGGGAGAGGGGTGAGCCGGGGAGGCTCACCCCTCTCCCCAAAAGTAGGTCATTCATTAATGTGACAAAAAATAATTGAAATCTGCTTTGAAGATATATATGCAATGTGTGATACTGTGATACAGAGTGTTTTGATAGAACTTTAGCTGACTCAGTAGTACCATAATTATATAACCAATACATAGCTATTATTGGTATATCATTCGCAAACTTCATATTATTGTACTGGACGCCAAGGGGTTAAAATACGTAATCAACTTTTCCAACTAATTTCAAAAACTTGCCTATGGTGTACCTAACTAGAATATAAAAGCATTAAACGTTCAATCCATTTACCTATTTTTCACAAATATTTAAATTTGAAAAGTCATACATTTTAGTTCCTCATCAGAAAAGGTCATACTTTGACCTCTTGTGACCTTGGTTATTAACCATTCTTATTGTGTTTGTATCCATTGAATAGATACTTCTGTAACCCTTCTTTAGCGGCCTATGCGGTTTATTTATATGTACCGCCAAGCGAGGTGTTTTTAGCCAAAATAGGGCTGTTTACGTGATCATTTTCATGCCTAAATAAGACCCAGAACGTAAAACAAGTATCTATCCCTGAAAGGGCATAAACAAAGCTTTCGAATGACACCATAACGATCCTTTTATGATGGCTAGTTTTCTTGCAATAACCGTGCAACGCGAGTGCAAAAAGCATGTAATTAGCCACTTTCCCGATACAATTCCGTATATAGCGAGTGAGAGAGGTAGGAGGGAGGTGAGATTCGTGTCAGTAGGTTCGCCGCGGTGGTCTGGAGCAGTCATACGCTCGCTACTCTCCTGCCACCACTTGTCTCTCTCTCTCAGCAACATTACGTGCTGAAATTGCCACTCGACCTATGTCGAGCGCCGCCACATAGTCCAGCTTTATTTAACTCGACTTATGTGGTGAGCCGCTTTTTAAGGGTTAAGCTTTATTTTGAGTAGTGAAAGAGCTCTGTAGACCATTTCATTGCCGAGTTATTGCAATTTATGTAACCGTCACACGTAAAAAAAGGAGTTATTTTGATTTCATTAAATTCAGCGAAAACCCCGAATAACACGATAACTGCCGGGTTTCGGGATGTCTACCCTCGCTAAAAAGGTGTCCCAGTGGACCCTCTAACTAAATCAAGCGGGTGATTTTCTGGCCCATTCATGCATGCAAACACCCCTTGGCTCCAGGATTACATAGCTTTGCGTAGGTCCCAAGATATCCCTGTGCCCGGGGTAACACTCCTTTTGGGGAATGATGTAGCAGGTGAGAAGGTCCGACCAAAACCCCATTTTGTCACTTTCCCCTGTTAACGAGCCACTAACCGGTGAGCTCGAAAAGGAGATGCCAACAGTTTTCCCTGTGTGTGCTGTCACACGTTCAATGTCTCAAGTAGCAGTTCCCTCAGACAGAAATGTACCGAATGTAAGAGTTGATGAAAGGGATGATGAGAGTGTGAATGACGCTCCAACTGTGCCTGATGATGTGACTGAGGTGGATTTATCCAACACATTTATGGCTCATCTTGACCCTAACGATGACCATGAAACCCCTCCAAATTGTCCTAGTGGCCTGGTAGAGCTACAGAATGATGATAGAGAATGCAAGGAGTTAGCTGCCAGGGCCGTGAGTGAAGAGGAATGTGAGAAGGAGGGTGGTGAATGTTTCTACCTCAAAGGAGGAGTATTGTGGCGTAGATGGAGACAGCCACACAGATCAATCGATGACGGGGCCTGGGACGTCCATCAAGTAGTAGTGCCCAAACCTTGTCTTAGAGATATCTTGGAAATGGCACATTGTATACCATTAGCAGGACACCTAGGTGTGAGAAAAACTCTAGACAGAATCAGAGCCCAGAATCAGAGCCCACTTTCACTGGCCAGGAATGCGTGCAGAAGTAGTGGAGTTTTGTAGAGTGTGTCACACTTGCCAGATGACAGGAAAACCCAATCAGAAGGTGCCTGTACATCCTCTGGTGCCCTTGCCCGTCTTCGAGAATCCTTTTACTCGGGTGGTAGTGGACATTGTAGGCCCATTGCCTAAGGCTTCCCAAGGTAACATTTAATTATTAACGATTGACATGGCAACTCGCTACCCAGAGGCTATACCCATAAGGACTACCTCTGCTCCAACTGTCATCAAGGAACTGCTCAAATTCTTCACCAGAATGGGTTTCCCCCATGAGGTGCAAAGTGATCAAGGAACTAATTTTACCTCTAACATTTTTCAGCAGTGCCTGAAGGAGTTGGGTATCGAGCATGTGAAGTCGAGCACCTACCACCCAGAGAGTCAAGGGGTTCTCGAACGGTTTCATCAAACTTTGAAAGCCATGTTGCGTAAATATTGTACAGAGGCCGGAGTTGAGTGGGATAAGGGGGTACCTTTTCTTTTATTTGCTACTCGTGAGGTTCCAACTGAATCCCTGGGTTTTCCCCTAATGAGCTAGTTTTCGGTCACTAGGTAAGAGGTCCTTTGCAACTATTGCAGGATAGCCTAGTTGGCCAGGAGGGGAACCAAAACCTCCTCAAGTATGTTTCAGATTTCAAAACCCGGCTGAGATCCTCATGTGAGTTTGCAGCTCAAAACTTGACAGTGGCTAAAAGCTCCATGAAGAACTGGTATGACAGAAAAGCCCGTGAGAGGGAGTTTCAGCCCGGTGATGAGGTTTTGGTCCTGCTCCCCCTTTTTGGCCAACCTTTATCTGCCAAGTTCAGGGGCCCATATAAGATCATTCAGAGGGTGAGCATTACTGATTATCTAGTAACTACCCCAGACAGGAGAAAGCCCACGCAAGTATTCCATATAAACATGTTGAGACCCTACCATAGGTCCTCTGATTCCTCTCCTCCAGATTCTCCCACTGTGGCAGTGAATGTCAGGACCTGTGGACAGCCTGGTGCGGACGAAGTCTTCAGTTCTCTTACTGACCCGCAACAGACTGTTCCAGAGCCTGAAGGTATCCATGCAAACTTTGACTTGTCATGTAGCCTATCCAACTTTAAGTATAACTCAGTAGCTTGGGGGGAATTACCATCTAAACTATGTCATCTTCCCTCTGATCAAGCGAACCAACTAATCTCTGTTTTATCTCAGTCTCCCAGTGTGTTCCGTGATACTCCAGGGCTCACTTCTTTGGCCGTGCACGACATCGACGTAGGGGATGCAACACCCATTAAACTATCCCCCTACCGTGTCTCACCACAACGCAGGAGTATACTGCAGGTCGAGCTTGACTTCATGTTGTCAAACGAGCTGATCACTAGGGCCTTAAGCCAGTGGAGTAGTCCGGTCATACTTGTGCCAAATCCAGACGGGAGCCATAGGTTATGTATGGACTATAGGCAAGTTAATGCGGTCACAAAGAACGATACCTACCCACTGCCACGGATCGACGACTGCATTGACCAGATTGGTACAGCCACCTATATCAGCAAGATTGACTTAATGAAGGGATATTGGCAAGTAGCTCTCACCCCTAGAGCGAGGGAAATATCATGCTTTGTAGTCAATAATCAAGCCTTCTGCTGTAACGTAATGCCCTACGGCTTGAAAAACGCTCCAGCTACATTCCAGCGCCTCATGAATTTGGTGACTGAAGGGGTACCTGGATGCGTTGTCTACATCGATGATATTCTTATCTTTTCAGAGTCATGGGAGGAGCATCTTTACCAACTTAGATTGCTGTTCTTAAATCTTACTGATGCCAATCTGGTGGTTAATCTTAAGAAATGCACCTTTGTAAAGAGTACGGTCCAGTATCTAGGATATACGGTAGGTCGGGGCAGGTTGCACCTCCTCAAGCAAAGGTAGAGTCTATTCTAGAATTCCCAACTCCTAGCACTAAGAAACATATCCAAAGGTACCTAGGAATGATTGGTTTTTATAGGCATTTCATCTTAAACTTTTCTAAGTTAACAGCTCCCCTGACAGATCTTCTCCGTAAGGATGTGAAGCTTGAGTGGTCCTCTGAATGTGAAGAGGCCTTTAACCCTTCTTTGGCGGTGCGCAACTTATGTCTTGTGATATAAATATGGACTAAGTGGCGGTTCACAACTTATGTCGTGTGCCATTTTCACCACGTAAGGTTGCTAAGAGAGAGAGATAAGTGGTGGGAGGAGAGTAGCAAGCATATGACTGCTCCAGATCACCGCGGAGGACCTACTGACATGAATCCCACCCTCGCCCACCCTCACGCACTCGCTACACAGGGAATTATGCAGGGAAACTACCTAATTACATGTTTTTTGCACTCGTGTTGCGCGATGGTTGCAAGAGAACCAATGGTCGTACAAGGATGGTTGGGGTGTCATTGGAAAGCTCTGTTTATGCCCTTTCAGAGATAGATACTTGTTTTACGCTCTGGGTCTTATTTAGGCATGAAAATGATCACGTAAACAACCCTATTTAGGGTAAAAACACTCCGCTGGGCGGTACATATAAATTACCGCCTAGGCCGCTCGTAAGGTGTTAATGCTACCAAATATATTTTATCACATTATCCTGTACTCCGAGCTCCTGATTTTAACAGATCTTTTTCCCTAGCAGTGGATGCGAGCAATACCGGGGTTGGTGCAGTATTGCTACAGGAAGACGACTGTGAAGTATTGCATCCTGTGTGCTATTTTAGTACAAAATTAAATTCTGCTCAACGTAACTATTCAGTCATTGAGAAGGAGCTGTTAGCATTAATTTTATCCCTTCAATACTTTGCTGTCTATGTGCAATCTGCCTCTGGTGTCATCACTGTGTATACTGACCATCGCCCCTTAAAATGTTTGCATAAGTTCCAAAATAAAAACCAACGACTGACCAGGTGGAGTTTGTTGCTGCAGGAATACTCCCTGGATGTTAAACATATTAAGGGGGTCCAGAACGTGCTAGCCGATTGCCTATCACGTATCTATTAAAGATTGCATATACCAGGTTGGCCTCATACAGCAGTCAGATAAACTTAATGAGAGGATTTTGGCAATTAGCTCTCCCTTGTAGCGAGGTAAATATCATGCTTTAGTAGTGCGCTTTCAAGCCTTCAGCTGTGAGATAATGCCTTGCAGTTCGGATAACGCTCCAGCTATGTTCCGGCTATGTTCTGATGTGGTACCTGGAGACGTTGCCTACTTTGGGTGATATCCTTCTTATATCCTCATTATAATCTTTCTGTTGCCAATCTGGTGGTGAATCTAATTATGTATTATGTAATATTATGTACTATGCTCCTTAAACTCTTTTCTAGGGGGGAGGTCTGACATACAGAGCCCTGTAGGTGTTTATTTAAGAGTTGAAGGAGTGCCGAATTACCCAGGTGGCGAAGCAGACCAGCGAGCGAACCAGCGAGTGGAAACCAGCTCGCCTGCATACCAGCAAACAAGCCTTCACACCTGCGTGCGTCATATGGGACCCTGCAAACTACTTCGATGACCCGACGGTATGACGATGATCGATGTGATTGGACCACGCATCTGCTACGCAACTAGAGGAGCTGTGATTGGGGCGCGCACCATCCCCCGCCTCCTGATTCGTTCCTACACCATCATTGCATAGTATATAAGACCCGAGTAGTGGGCATTCAAATCAGTCACATTTGGAGTTGGGAAGGTGAACTTGCAGCTGGAGGAAGACTGGGTGAAGTATTATAATGGGATTGTGACTGTCAGTCAGATTATATAAGTGTGTGTTAAGTGTGTTCGGTGTAAACACTTACAGTATGTTGGTTAGTGAGATATGTGATTGGGAATTAACGTTAACGCTACTATTATGTACTTAACTATTTTAGTTGACTGACTTGTGGACTAAAGCAACTCTTTAAGTAATTGGGTTATGATAAAAGTAATACTATTGTTTTATATTAATACTTACGAGTTCTTTCATTATCTTTTAATTAAGCATACATTGCTGGTAAGAACAAGAACGGTGATACTATTGTCTCATATGTTTTAATGTTACTTCTAGTGATTTCCTAATCTGAAGAAAATTCTTTTAGCTTCAAAATATTTGTTTTGCTTTTCATATTATTTGAGTGAGACCTGAATCGAATCTATGAAGCGATCCTGTAACTTAATGTACTCATAATCAAACCTCAATGTTACGTGGTTAAGAAATACATTTATCTAATTATTAAATATATATCTAACTTTTTATGTGACTTTGATATTAATCCTGATAATAATAATATAATACTGTTAACGTAAGACAAGAACCAAGGATAATAACTACATTAAATATAAATAAAAGGACATGATATAAGAAAACTATCTATTAATTTCAAAAAGGGTAAGAGACAGAAATATTCTTACCTTAATATTTATCTTTCAAGACTTGATATATAATTAATAGTCCTTCTTTAGATATAACTTATTCGGTTCATAACCATAGCCTACTAAGCTTTGGTTAAATATTAATTCTTTATAAATACTACATGACTTTAATCAGTTTCAGTATTTTTCCATAATTAAAGAGTATCGGTCAATAAAGGATACCAAGTCCTAAGATCCAAAAGGAAAGGAAGCAACAACAGGAAATAATGTTATTGGATTTTACTTTCGTTTTGCCTTCAGCTGACTGATACCTTAATATATATCTCTGTGCTATCTAGTTTCATCAAGTTAACCACTTGAGGATCAAGATATGTAACAATATATATATATATATATATATATATATATATATATATATTTAATACCACTGTACCCGATTAGGAGCTCCAAAATACACAATACCGTTATAATGAAAGTGATAATTGTCAGATAGTTGACTCGTATTAGCTACTTTAAGGGGAGATGGAAAACATTTCAGACGTTCAGCCCATTAGTTTGGCGATTTTAAGACCTTTGTGTCTTTTCTTCATTAATATTTTTGTTTTTTATGTAATTTAGGTGTCGATTTTTTCCTGGCGAGCGATAGCGAGCCTGTAATTTAGGAGGACCCGGCCCTCGGTCGGGCCATTTTCTACCGAAATATGTACAACATTTATCTTGAAAGGGGTTCCTGGGGTTGTTTATTAAGTTTGATGGAGGTCTAAGGAGGAACTAGAAATTAAAAAAAAAAAAAATCGACGAAGAAGTGAACCATCCCCCCTTTATACTCGGATACAGTGACTCCGACACGTTCGCCGCTACAGTGTTTGTGTGATACCGGCTTCCTCCTTTCTAGTATTTATGTGTTAGTTTGTTTACATTCTTCTATAGTTAATTCTTTTATTTACTTCACCTATTGTGCATTTGTTTTCGTATTCACTGCACTTATAATGCCTCCCTCTCTCTCTCTTATTTATTTCACTTACTGGTTCCTCCTCTGTTATCCTTTTATTTACTTTATCATCTTCCCTCTATTAGTCTTTTACTTACTATACTCTGTTCTTCCCTCTATTAGTCTTTTACTTACTATACTCTGTTCTTCCCTCTATTAGTCTTTTACTTACTATACTCTGTTCTTCCCTCTATTAGTCTTTTACTTACTATACTCTGTTCTTCCCTCTATTAGTCTTTTACTTACTATACTCTGTTCTTCCCTCTATTAGTCTTTTACTTACTATACTCTGTTCTTCCCTCTATTAGTCTTTTACTTACTATACTCTGTTCTTCCCTCTATTAGTCTTTTACTTACTATACTCTGTTCTTCCCTCTATTAGTCTTTTACTTACTATACTCTGTTCTTCCCTCTATTAGTCTTTTACTTACTATACTCTGTTCTTCCCTCTATTAGTCTTTTACTTACTATACTCTGTTCTTCCCTCTATTAGTCTTTTACTTACTATACTCTGTTCTTCCCTCTATTAGTCTTTTACTTACTATACTCTGTTTTTCCCTCTATTAGTCTTTTACTTACTATACTCTGTTCTTCCCTCTATTAGTCTTTTACTTACTATACTCTGTTCTTCCCTCTATTAGTCTTTTACTTACTATACTCTGTTCTTCCCTCTATTAGTCTTTTACTTACTATACTCTGTTCTTCCCTCTATTAGTCTTTTACTTACTATACTCTGTTCTTCCCTCTATTAGTCTTTTACTTACTATACTCTGTTCTTCCCTCTATTAGTCTTTTACTTACTATACTCTGTTCTTCCCTCTATTAGTCTTTTACTTACTATACTCTGTTCTTCCCTCTATTAGTCTTTTACTTACTATACTCTGTTCTTCCCTCTATTAGTCTTTTACTTACTATACTCTGTTCTTCCCTCTATTAGTCTTTTACTTACTATACTCTGTTCTTCCCTCTATTAGTCTTTTACTTACTATACTCTGTTCTTCCCTCTATTAGTCTTTTACTTACTATACTCTGTTCTTCCCTCTATTAGTCTTTTACTTACTATACTCTGTTCTTCCCTCTATTAGTCTTTTACTTACTATACTCTGTTCTTCTCTCTATTAGTCTTTTACTTACTATACTCTGTTCTTCTCTCTATTAGTCTTTTACTTACTATACTCTGTTCTTCTCTATTAGTCTTTTACTTACTATACTCTGTTCTTCCCTCTATTAGTCTTTTACTTACTATACTCTGTTCTTCCCTCTATTAGTCTTTTACTTACTATACTCTGTTCTTCCCTCTATTAGTCTTTTACTTACTATACTCTGTTCTTCCCTCTATTAGTCTTTTACTTACTATACTCTGTTCTTCCCTCTATTAGTCTTTTACTTACTATACTCTGTTCTTCTCTCTATTAGTCTTTTACTTACTATACTCTGTTCTTCTCTCTATTAGTCTTTTACTTACTATACTCTGTTCTTCCCTCTATTAGTCTTTTACTTACTATACTCTGTTCTTCTCTCTCCTTCCTCCCTCTGTTTTCATCATTATCCGCTTGTCTTCCATTCTCTCTATTCCTCTATTTCCCATTCTACCTGTTAATTTTGTTCCATTCCCCTCATTCCTCTATTTCCTTCGCCCAATTCCTCTCTTTCCATTCTCCCTATTCCTCTCTTCCTATTCTCCCTATTCCTCTCTTCCTATTCTCCCTATTCCTCTCTTCCTATTCTCCCTATTCCTTTCTTCCTTCTTCCTATTCTCTATATTCCTCTCTTCCCTTTCCCTCTATTCCTCTCTTCTTATTATTGTTTTCTTTTTCTCCCTATTCCTCTCTCTCTATTCCTCTCTTCCTCTTTTTGTCTTCTTGTTCTCCCTATTCCTCTCTTCCTCTTGTTGTCTTATTTTTCTCCCTATTCCTCTCTTCACTTTCTTTCTATTCCTCTCTTCCCTTTCTTCTCTTCTTTTTTCCTTACTCCTCTGTTCTCATTCTCCCTATTCCCCTTTTCTATTGTCCGTTCTTTCTCCACACTCTTTTACATTTCCCTACTTCCTTCTTCGCTTCCCTTCCTCCCCAACCCCCTCTCTCTCTCTCTCTTTCTCTCTCTCTCTCTCTCTCTCTCTCTCTCTCTCTCTCTCTCTCTCTCTCGTATAGAAAGAGGTTTAACAGACTAAGCTATTATAGGTGTACGATTTATAGTCTGGTGTATTCTAACTTTAATTATCTAACTCTAACTCTCTCTCTCTCTCTCTCTCTCTCTCTCTCTCTCTCTCTCTCTCTCTCTCTCTCAGTGGAAGAAGTTTGACATGCGTAAGTAAATAGCCATCTTTATCCAGACATTTTAATTTTCACTTGCATCAGTAGACCGTAGGTAGATAAGCATAGTTGGCTGCAATCTTATCACATTTATACTCAAAACAGGTCACACCAAAATTGACCAAATAAGAAGCTAGGAAAATTAGATGGTATGAATTTGTCTTAGAGAGGTCATTTTTTTTTTTTTTTTTTTTTTCCCTCTCTCTCTGAACGCCATTTTCATTCCTCAATTATCAAACGACGAGGATATATGTGTCTATTTATGTGTGTGTAGCCATTTATATCCTAATTTCTATATTTCTGCAGTGCATATTTGTTTTCTTTAACCCCCCTTCTCTCTCTCTCTCTCTCTCTCTTTCTCACTCACACAGCTTATTTTCTTATTGCTCATCCCTATCTCCATCTTCCTTTCCAATTTTCTTCTATAGTATCTACCGCTTTTCTAGTCACCCATTTCCTCCAGTGCTTCCTTCCTTCTCTCTCAATTCCATCTTCGCTATCACCTTCTCTGTCTCCCTCTCCCTCTGTCTCTCACTCTTTACTCTCTCACTTTCCATACCCTATTTCCACATCACATCACTATCATTGCCTTTCAGTCTGTTTCAATCACTGGGCCACGTATATATGTATGCCTTGCTTGCTTTCCATAACTCTCTCTCTCTCTTTCGCTCTCTCTCTCTCTCTCTCTCTCTCTCTCTCTCTCTCTCTCTCTCTCTCTCTCTCTCTCTTCCTCTCCATATATATATATATATATATATATATATATATATATATATTGTCTATGTTTATTAATAATTGTTTGTTGATATCCATAAGACATGTTATGTAATTACCTATATAAATCCATTGCCCTATGCTTATGAATAATTGTTTGTTGATGTCCTTCAGGCATGATATCATGTATATTCTAGCAGAATATACACTTCCCGGTTATACAATGTTTGAGAAAAGTCAAATCAATAAACATGGAGGAGGCGTTCTGTTTTTTATCAAAGAGAGCCTAAATCCCGTCTTAACCCTTTCCGACATATGACGCGATTTCGAGCCTATTAGCCTGGGATACTTTAAAGCCTTTGTTACCATATTCAGGGGTATTTAGAAACCCTTGGTTTAGTTACTTCAACCTCTGCAGTTGTCTTTGAGTTAGCTGTGGGCAGAAAACTAATTTTGGAGAGGTAATTATAAGAGTGAGAGAACTCTATTTCTTATTGCTAATCTGGCAACCTCTGCGTCATATGTGAGTGAAAAGGTTAATGCCAAGACCTCAAATTGTGAATTTCGATATATCTTATGTATTCTTAAAAAATATCAGGGAACCAAAATACCACTAGACTGATCAGTGGAAGCTCACTTCCTCCTCCAACTTCCCCTCCACCCTCCCTTCCTCCTCCACCCTCCCTTCCTCCTCCAATCTCCCCTCCACCCTAACACCCCACTTCGCCTCCTTTTTTTTTTTTTTTTTTTTTTTTTTCTATGTGATTGAGGGAGGCAAAAGGCAGAACTGCCTATAGCGAGTGCCTCCCCCATAGTTGAAAGAGTGACAGGGCCAAAATCATGGGACGTTCGAGCCAAAATGCCTGGACACACTGACTTTGAAGCAATTTAAGTCATAGGAAGAGGGAAAGACTGATTCTGGGAGAGAGTTCCAGAGCTCAGCTGTTGAGTAGAAGAAAGTTTGAGAGTAACGTTTCACTCTTTGAGTTGCACAGAGTAGGGGTGGGATTGAGTTGCAAGACGGGTACCACGTGCCCTACGTAAAGGAGGTGGTATACACTGGGAAAGCTCTGAGGAACACTGATTATTATAGTAGCGATAGAATAGCGAGAGAGATGCAACATTGCGGTGGAGAGAGAGAGATTGCAGAGAGTTGGTGAGTGGACGGGAGTTAATGATACGAAAGGCCTTCCTTTCAACTTTGTCTAGGAGAGCGGTGTGAGAGGAACATCCCCACACATGTGAACAATACTCAATACAAGGATGCACTATGCCCCTGTACAGAGCAAGAAGCTGTGCAGGGGAAAAGAACACCCTAAGGCAGTTGAGCACACCCAGCTTCTGGGAGGCTGCCTTAGCAAGACTGGTAATATGGTCCTTCCAACTGAGAGCAGAAGAAAAGAGACACCAAGAATATTGAGAGAAGATGAAGGATTGATTTTTGTATTGTTGAAGAATAAGGGATAGTCTGCTGGGAGTTCCTTACGGGTAGATAGATGGAGAAATTGGGTTTTGGAAGCATTAAAGGTAACAAGGTTTTCTCTGCCCCAATTGGAGATAGTATTTAGATCAAAATTTAAGAGTTCTATGGCTTCATTACGTTTGTCGTTGAGGGATTGCTGGCTGGGGCGTTCTGAAAAACTAATGGAGTAGTGTAAGGTTGAGTTGTCTGCGTATGAATGGATGGGAATTGAGGTACAGTTGAGGAGATCATTTATAAAAATTAGAAAAAGAATAGGAAATAGGACAGAGCCCTGAGGAACAACGGAGTTTATAGGGTGAGGAAGTGAACAATGGCCGTCCACAACCGCGGCTATGGAACGGCCGGAAAGGAAATTAGAGACAAAGGCACAGATGGAGGGATAGAAACCGAAGGAGGGTAGTTTAGAAATTAAAGATTTGTGCCAGACTCTATCGAAGGCTTTTGATATGTCTAGTGCAATAGAAAAAGTCTCACCGAAGTCCCGAAAGGAGGATGACCAAGAGTTAGTAATATATGAAAGAAGATCACCAGTAGAGCGACCCTTAAGGAAGCCATACTGGCGATCTGAGAGCAGATTATGAGAAGAGAAATGATTAAGAAATTTGGAAGCAAGAATAGTTTCAAAAACTTTAGAAAGACAAGAGATGAGAGCAATTGGACGATAGTTGGAGGGTTGAGAGCGGTCACCCTTCTTTGAGCCCCTTCTACCCCCCTCAACCACCCCCCTTCAATCTGGGTGCTGTTAATGGAGTGAAGCTAGCCGAGTTGACGGGGTGGAAATGGTGGTGATCTGTATCAGTGTGTCCATATGGCTGCCTTCTACTTGGCTGTCCTATTCTTCTGATTTAAACTGTATTACTTCTACTATAAACTGTCTAGTATTATTAACACCTTACGAGCGGCCTATGCGGTTTATTTATATGTACCGCACAGCGGGGTGTTTTTAGCCAAAATAGGGTTGTTTACGTGATCATTTTCATGCCTAAATAAGACCCAGAACGTAAAACAAGTACCTATCCCTGAAAGGGCATAAACAGAGCTTTCGAATGACACCATAACGATCCTTTTATGATGGCTAGTTTTCTTGCAATAACCGTGCAACGCGAGTGCAAAAAGCATGTAATTCGTTACTTTCCCCATATAATTCAGTATGTAGCGAGTGAGAGAGGGAGGAGGGAGCTGAGATTCGTGTCAGTAGGTTCGCCGCGGTGGTCTGGAGCAGTCATACGCTCGCTAGTCTCCTGCCACCACTTGTCTCTCTCTCTCAGCAACATTACGTGCTGAAATTGCCACTCGTCCTATGTCGAGCGCCGCCACATAGTCCAGCTTTATTTAACTCGACTTATGTGGTGAGCCGCTAATTAAGGGTTAAAGCCGGACTACCTAGTAGGGACCGCAAGGTCTGTGTAACTTTCTCTCCATCTCTCTCTCTCTCTCTCTCTCTCTCTCTCTCTCTCTCTCTCTCTTTCTCTCTCTCTCTCTCTTTCTCTCTCTCTCTCTCTCTCTCTCTGTCTCTCTCTCTCTCTCTCTGTCTCTCTCTCTCTCTCTCTCTCTGTCAGTAAACATTAGAATGATCAACAAAAAGAAGTCCTACAACAATATTAAGTAAAACAGTAGCACAGTACAAGAACAATTCAAAGAGAAGAATTACAAACACAAAAATAATAAAAGCAAGACAAAAATAAAACAAAAAGACAAGCATGATCACAGCAACAAGCTACAACCAATAAACCCAGTATGCACCGGTGATGTCTTTTTCATTATAGTCTGGCAACTATTAGACAATGTTATTCAGCTTAGGAAGACGTCTACACATTGACAGGCTACAGAACATCTCCATCAATCCTTTTAGCTCACCATATATCCTTCCTGAGCTTCATAAGATCGTCAACATATAGCCAAAATAACATTAAACATATGTCACCGATACATAAATGGTTAAATCCCAACCAACACAATCAACATCCTAACAAACACAAATACGTGTATTGGCTTTATAAAGTCCTATTAATTTAATTAACCAATTTAGTACCGGTGACATCTTTTTCATTATATACGGCAATTATTTAACGATTTTAATCAGCTTAAGAAGGTTGTCAACCCATTAAAAGGTTAAAGGCTATCTCAATTAGTCCGTTTAGCTACCATGTACCTTTCCTAAGCTTATCAACTCTGCGAAGCAGAGTGGTATCGCACACGCAGGTCCCGCCCGTATACTGTGCACCACAATTCAGCTTGTCCGTCGTCGTCGTCGTCCATCGTCGTCCGTCATCGTCGTCCGTCGTCCGTCTGGAAACTCCTCCTAAACCGTTCGATGGATTTTCACCAAATTTCACAGGTATATTAATTTGGTCAATGCGAAGGTCAGTCAAAAACAAATGTTCAATTTAACTTAAAGGTTAAGGTCAAAGGTCAAGGTTAAAAATAAGGTCAATATTTCATGTGTTTTAGTTTTTACTCAAATTTCTCAATTTTCACTAAACAAGTTACTGGTACCCTTGATATCTTATTGACCAAATTTGAAATATGTATTCTAAAGGGTTAGGTCAAAGGTCAAGGTCAAAGGTCAAAATATTTTTTTTACTACCGGTACTATTACTTATAATAACTGTTAGATTCTCACTAGGCTTACCATGAATATTCGGAATACCTAGGCCAAGGTCATACAAGAAACTATTCAATTCCATATGAAAGGTCAAGGTCACACGTCAAGGTCAAATATAAGGTCAATATGCTAATTTCTTTACTTTTCATGCAAACTTCACAAAATTTGGTGAGATAGTTGCACTTTAAATGAAAAGGAAAATAACACATTTTGAGAAACATATCATGTAGGTAAAGGTCAAGGTCAAAGGTCAAGGTCAACTATTCTATAAATATATATAAAACTAACTGATGGGTTTTAATGAAATTAGTCATGCTTATTTGATTTTCCTGGGCAATGTCAATGAAAACAAAATCTTACATAAAGGTCAAGGTCAAAGGTCAACTTATACTATATATATTTAGTTTTTATTCAAATGTCTTCATTTTCACTATACAAGGTACTGGAACCTTGATAGCGTATTGCTCAAATTTTAGATAAATATACTAAAAGGTAAGGTCAAAGGTCAACATAGGTTTTTTACTAGTATTTTGTATACTAACTCTTAGATTCTCACTAGGCTTACCATGTATATTCGGAATACCTAAGCCAAGGTCTTACAATAAACTATTCAATTCCATATGAAACGTCAAGGTCAAATAAAAGGTCGATATGCTTATTTCTTTACTTTTCATGCAAACTTCACATTTGCTGAGATAGTTGCACTTTCAGTGAAAAGAGAAATAATAAATGTTGAGACATAAAGATCAATATAAAGGTCAAAGGTCAAGGTCAACTATTTTATTAATATATATGAAACTAACTGATGGGGTTTAATGAAATTAGGCATGCTTATTTACCAACTCTGTAAATTGCTAACTGAATAAATATTATTATTATTATTATTATTTGATTTTCATGGGCAATGGCAATGCAAACAAAAATGTACTCTTACATAAAGGTCAAGGACACAGGTCAAGGTCAAAGGTCAACTTTTATTAGTTATTAAAAAAAGATTACTCAAATTTTTGAAAACTGAATATGTTATGGCTTATTTTTTAAGTCACATAATTATACATATCAAATTTCACATACATATTGTAATAGTTAAGGTCAGAGGTCAAGGTCAAAATAAGAGAATTTGTAATTTGCCCTAAACTCCTCCTTGACTGTTTAATGTAGTGTCATTAAATTATGCAGGCAAATTCAGTTGGTCAATGCGACGACCATCCAAATGCAGTATATTTATTATATTTTTAGTCAAAGGTCAAAGGTCAAGGTCACAGTATATGATCACTATTTGTAATCATTAAGTTTTTATAAAAATTACATCATAATCATAATGCTAGCTAATATGAACATTGCTGTTAACCCACACAGTCCCAGCGACGATTATAGTCGTCAGTTGATGATTAACTCCACAGACCCAGCGACGGCTATAGCCGTCAGTAATGTACCTACCTTGTAACTGCTTGTGCAACCCTGTTCCTTTTTTTTTTTTTTTTCTCTCAGCTTATATAAGACCCACTGAAGGGTGAGAGAGCCAGTCTTGCCTCATCTCTTGAGGTGGAAAGGTGGTCTCTCCTGCCATTTTGGCCACATTGCTTGGTACTCGGGTGGGGGGGGGGGGGGGACTTTTATTAATGTATCCTATGGTACTGAATGGGTTATGCTAACTAAATCCTTGATAAGAAATTCTAAGGTCGAAATGTCAAGGTCAAAGGTCATGGTTAAAGGTCGAAATATGATTTCTACTAGTATTTCCTATTTAATCTTTATTTATTAATTTCATGTAAGATTCTCATTAGGCATATCATGCATATTCGGAATGCGTAGACCAAGGTCATACAAGAATAAACATAATTCCATTTGATAGGTCTAGGTCACAGGTCAATGTCAAATATAAGGTCAATATGCTCATTTCTTTACTAGTCATGTAAACTTCACAACATTAGTTGAGACAGTTGTGCTTTAAGGGAAAATTAAAATGTTAAATGTTCAGACATCATGAAGGTCAAAGGTCAAGGTCAACTATTCATTTAATACCTCTGACACTAACTGATGATCTTTAATGAAAATTGACACACTTATTTGATGTTCTATGGTTACATCAAAGTAAACACAAATATAATCCTACATAAAGGCCAAGATCACAGGCCAAGGTCAAAAGTTTAGCTTCATAAAAAAATACTCAATAAAGTGTATTTACGATATATATATATACAGTATATATTTATATATATATATATATATATATATATATATATATATATATATATATATATATATATATTTTTTTTTTTTTTTTTTTTTTTTTTTTCTATGTGATTGAGGGAGGCAAAAGGCATAACTGCCTATAGCGAGTGCCTCCCCCATAGTTGAAAGAGTGAGAGGGCCAAAATCAAGGGACGTTCGAGCCAAAATGCCTGGACACACAGAGTTTGAAGCAATTTAAGTCATAGGAAGAGGGAAAGACTGATTCTGGGAGAGAGTTCCAGAGCTCAGATGTTGAGTAGAAGAAAGTTTGAGAGTAACGTTTCACTCTTGGTTGGAGAGTTGCACAGAGTAGGGGTGGGATTGAGTTGCAAGACGGGTACCACGTGTCCTACGTAAAGGAGGTATATTTACATATATATTTACATATATATATATGTATATATATATATATATATATATATATATATATATATATATATATACCGTATATATATATATATATATATATATATATATATATATATATATATATATAAGATACTGTATATAATGTATATAAACCGATTTTACCTAAGAGGTTCAATACTACTTGCAGAATTCTAGGTCGCAGAGTTGTGTATGCATTTTTTTTTTTTTTTTTTTTGGTAATGCGAAAACTGCACACCTACTTAATTATAATCGTCTAAATGTAGTTGAAATTAAATATAAAAAGACGTCCTACCTATCACCTATCACCCATTGGACTAGTTTGATTCACAACCGAGAGGACCAAGGTTTGATTCCTGGGCAGGTTCAGCTTATTTGGGCGACTATCCTAGCTCATTCAGTACCAGTGACGACATTTAAAGTATATTCCGGTAAACATTTAACGATTCTACTCAGCTAAGGAAGGACGACTATCAATTAAAAAGCTACAGACTATCTCAATTAATCAGTTTAGCTACCATTTAAGATTCCTAAGTTTCATAAAATTGTTTAAATGTAGCTGAAATAGAATATAAGAGAAAACTCCGGTCAGGGCTAGAAACCAATGTCTCTGTTTATCTACAAGCAAACAGTATGTTAGAGGTATACTTGTGACGTCTACCAGCGTTGGCAGAATCGCCTCTCGTTGGCCACTAGCGCTTGCCAGGGACATCGAAATGGGCTACAGTTATCAGAGAATGTTGTTCTTTCTTTCCTAGTAATCGCATTGTCACAGACAGTCCATTGGTGGTCTTTGTTTTCGTCTGTGACAACGGGTTATATTTTATATTAACAGTAGTGATAATAGTACCAGCGTGTGAATGAGAAAGACTTTCAGAGTGAGGAGGTAATTAAGTGTCTGTATGTACGGGTGCATTCCTGCCTTTCGCTAGCCATTGGACGGCATGTCTGGCTGTGTCCTACGACGCCTGCTGTCTTGTGACGTCTCAGCCCGTGATTGGCCGACCATCGCGCCTTTGCTGTCTCCTGTATAACTAACCTCCTCCATGAGGGTCCCCAGGAGCTGTCCTCGTCAGGACAGGCTTGGCGCGCGTGCTTCTAACATCCCTTTGCATACTCTCTCCCGATCACCACCTTTATCACTGTTTCTCTCACTCGATTCTCTCTTTCCATACTCTAACCTTTATTAACTGCACAACACTCCCCTTGGGTTCTGCATACGGTTTTCATAGCCGGCCCATTGTATTGCATGCGCCGTCCTCAGAGATATTTACATGTACTTAGAATAGGTTTGAGGGTTCTTAGTTAGTATAGGTTAAGAACTTTGTGTGTCTCCATTAATGATTTAGTGTTTCTGCTCTTTTATTTAATGCTAGACTGGGATAAGGTAACTGTAGTCGTTGTTTCCGATGTGTGTACGGTTTGCTTAAACCTACACGACTTCGACCGGTCCTGTGGTAGCCTGGGTAATCTTTTCGGTTGCGTCCTTTGCGAGTGCAGCATTGTGTTGGCTGAGGGTTTTGGCCTGTAACAGTTCCACACTTTGCTGCCTCTTTGCTTATCTTTAGAGGGTCGCCAGGATAGAACCAGATACTTGTGATCTGGATCTATCGAGAGAGCCCCCTAGTCAATTAACGTAACTTAAAGGATGCAGTCTTAAGGACATCGCTAGGCTACGAGCCTGTCTTGCTCAACCCCAGTTCCTTACCTAGAGTATCCCAGCTAGACATTATTAATCGAGTAGACACTTGTTAGTATTTAATATAAGCTCTTTGATATGTGCGCATTATTATTCACAGCATTTATTAGTCTAGGTTGTTGCTGAGCCGCACAACCATAGCAGACTGTTTCGTTGATGAGGAAGTACTTCTTTTAGTGTCGAGCATTGCTACCGTTGCGCATTTATAGTATGCTCGTGTCAGTTAACATTATATGTCCTATCTCTTAGTGTATTCAATTTACACATGTGGTGTCCTGCCTCCTGCCTTTATATAGTTCTAAATCAGTATGAGCATCTTATGAGCATCAGACTTTCTTCAGAAGTTTCCAGGTCTATGCTGTAGGACTATACTTCACTTTCTTTCAGATAGGAGTGAAGAGTTTATTGTTGTTTAGAGTAACTGTATTGAAGCATCTTTTAATTGTATTTAAATCTTGCAGTGATTTAATTGATCTTTCCATAGATTCCTTTATATGCATTTTAACGTAACTTGCATCTTGTTTGTTATCAGGCTATACCAGTGCAGGTTAGCCTGAAGTAGAGTACATTTATGCCCAGTTAAGGATACCCCACTATCGCAGATTAACCCTGGAGGGTATAGGTGTTTTGTTTGCCGGCATATAAGTTTGAGGGTTTGGATTTAGGTACCGTTGTTGCATAGTTCCCTATTACTAGTCCAATCATTGAGTGCCCTTGTTTTATTCGTAGTCCCGGTCATAACAAATGGCGACCTTGCCTAGTATCTTATCTTAGTCGTCATAACAAATGGCGACCTTAGTCTAGGATTTAGTGAACTAAGAAATAATTGCAGGATTTTTTTTGTGGAGATTTTTTTTTGTAATCACCGTTTGGGGGTCGATTGTTATTTCTCACAGTTTGGCAGTGGACATTTGTTTTTGAGGAATATTTTGGACACGTTGGAATTTTTTTTTGGCAACGTAGTATAGCACTTAAGTTGTCTTCAAGCATTTTTTGAGTGGATAGTGCTACATGAGAGTTTAGGTACTTTTTTTTTGTTTATAAACGTTGAGGATTTCCGGTGGACACTATGTCGAACGACGGATCAGTGCACAGTGAGGACACAGTACGGGAAGCAGGCGAGGAGGTGGAGAAGGTGGAGTTGTCTAACGGCGTTCGGGTGGTGAACAATGAGGAGGATGCTCAGATTTTTTTTGGAGGAGCCTGTGTCGGCGGCTCGGATGTCGGGGCTAGACCGGTACGGACTACAGTGTGTAGCCACGGTCTTAGGGTTGTCCGGTACTAGCGGTTTGTCGAGAGGTGAGCTGGTTGCCTGGGTGCTCGGTGGGGTACATGGGGCTTCGGGTGGAGTGGGAGCTCGAGCACCTTCTGCCCAGCCCCCATTCCACTCGACTCCTATCATGGCGCCCCCTCGGGCTCCGGAACCGGGTACGTTCCCGCAGGCCGATGCCCGCTGGCAGTTGGGTATGCCTCTAGGTGATTCACGGGGTGGGTCCCTAATAGTAGCACCCCCTCCTCAGGGTTTGTCTTCCGAGATGTTGTTTCAGCTCGAACTCGCCAAACTCGAGCTGCGAAAGCATGAGGCTGAGCTTGAGCAGCGAAAGCATGAGGCTGAGCTCAGGCAGCAGCAGCAGCAGTGGGAATCTGAGCTTAGGATTCAGGCTGAGGAGAGAAAGGCCATATGTGAGGCTGAGCTTCAGGTTGAGGCTACGAAGTACTGTGCAGACATAGAGCTTGAGAAGTCTCGGGTGGAGTCGACAGGGCAGCGTCTCGGTTCTGGGAATCGAGGTCTTGATCAGTCTTTATCGCACCTTCTTAAGTTAGTCCCTGCATTTGACGAGTCGGGTGTCACCTAGTTTTTCCTCCATTTTGAGAAGAAGTGCCGGGAGCACCAATGGCCCGAGGTTAAGTGGGCAGCCCTTGTTTCCTCTAGGTTGGTTGGCAAAGGACTCAAGGCATATGATGCGTTGCCCTTGGAGTCTTGCACCGATTATGAGGTATTGAAGGAAGCTGTTCTGCAGGCGTACGAGTTACAACCAGAGACATAAAGGTTGAAGTTTCGGGGTGTTACGAAGGGTCGTGAGTGCACTTTTCTAGAACATGCCCAGGAACTGTCTGATGCTTTGAGAAATTGACTGAGGTCAGAGAAGGTGACGACGTTCGAAGAGCTTGAGCAGTTATTCCTTCTAGAGCAATTTTTTTAAATGCACAGGCGGCGACCTGACTTTGAACCTCAAAGAGAAACATCCTAAAACTCTACAAGAGGCAGCTGAGTTGGTTGACCTGAGATTATCGCTGATTCGTGGGTGCGGGTCTGCACAACGGACCGATGCAGTTAACAAGGGGCGCAACACTCCACCCCCCCCCCGAGTCAGTGCTGCAACATTTAATAACAAAAGTAAGAGCAATGATACTAATTTTGATCACAAACCAAAAACTGTCCCGTTTAAGAAAGGTCAGGGCCCTTCCCCACCTCAGGGGAAGTCCAAGGGTGAAGTAGAGTGTTTTAAGTGTCATAAAAAGGGGCTTTTTGCACGTTCCTGCCCTAGTAACCAACCTGCAGCAGTCGTGTCTTTGGCTAGCAACATTGGGGTGCCTCTGAGGTCTTCTGCGTTTACCCGGGGTGATATGTCAGATGCGGGGGCACAGCCAGTGAAGGAGTGTCCGGAAGGCTCAAAACCTGTCCGCGATGCTTTTTTGCGACCATAGAGGGCGTGGCTGCGTGAGTTGGGCTGGTTGCAAGCATGGGTTGGAGATGTTGCGTGATACAGGTGCATCCCAGACTCTGATGAAAAACTTTACAGGCCAACCTATAAACACGGCACGGGTAGTTGCGGTGCAGGGTATTAATGCTATACGGTCATACCCATTGGTTCGAGTGGAGCTGGAGGTTGATGGTGTGACACGAGAGAGAGATGTTGGAATCGTAGAGAAACTACCAGGAGAGGGCATCGACCTTCTTCTCGGCAATGACTTTGCGGTGCCTACTTCTGAGGTTCCACCCTTAGTCGTTGCCGAGAGGGCGGCCGACGTGAGTAGGGAGGGGCAGGAGTTGGTCGAGAGGTGTCAATTACAGCAGATGGTGTGTGTTGTCACCCGATCTCGTGCATCTAAGGTGTCACAGCCTATTCCTCAGTCTCTAGACCAGCGGAGGAACGGTCGGAAGGAGAAAGCTAAAGTTGGGAGAAGTTTTGTGAGTTTTGATCCAGCGGCTCTTCTTGGCGACTCAGTATTAGCACCAATGTTTAGGTCCGGAGTGGCCCTGGAACCTGTCACACTTGGTGAGGAGGTAGGGCGTGAGAAAACTCCGAGACAGCAACGTTACACACTTAAGCAAGATAGGATCGAACAGTCCAGTATCGGGGGAGGCCATAAGTTGCTCCGGGAGCACTTAGATAGATTGGCTCCTTCGGATATCTGTCGGCTGCAGATAGATGATCCTGAGCTTCAGAAGTGTAGTAACGGTGCGATTGAACTTGATGAGGACGGGGATGCAAAGCCGGGGGACTTCTTTCGTGTGGAGGGCATATCTTACAGGCGTTTTCTAGATCCCAGACGGAGTTGGGAGGGTGGGTCGAGAGTGGTTGACCAGTTGGTAGTGCCTAGTGTGTGCCGTGATAGCCTACTGAGGTTGGCGCATGATGTACCGTTGGCAGGGCATCTGGGTGTACGTAAGACGGTAGCAGCATTGGCGATTTTTTTTTTGGTGGCCAGGTATGAAGGCACATGTGGCGTCATGGGTGGCAATGTGCAGTACCTGCCAGACAGTAGGTAAACCAAACCAGTGTATTCCCAAGGCTCCGTTACACCCTATTCCTGTAATCGGGCCAACATTCAGTAAGGTTATAATCGACATGGTTGGCCCTCTACCCCCTATTAGTGCAGGCAACAAGTTCCTCCTCACAATCATGGATGTTGCCACTCGTTATCCGGATGCATACCCCATGCGAAATGCTACTGCTAAGACTGTTGTTCGTAACTTGCTATTGTACTGTTCTAGGTACGGGTACCCGCAGGAATTGCAGTCAGACCAAGGGTCCAACTTTACTTCTAACCTTTTCAAACAGACCATGCAGCAGCACGGTATCAGTACAGTTGTCTCTTCAGTCTATCACCCAGAGAGTCAAGGGGTGTTGGAGAGGTGGCACTCGACTCTGAAAAGCATGCTGCATTGTTACTCTGTTGAGAATGGCAAGGATTGGGATCTTGGGTTGCCCTATGTATTATTCGCTGCTTGGGAGGTACCTGGTGAAAGCCTAGGGTTCAGTCCCAATGAGTTAGTTTTCGGACATCAGGTCAACATGGTTAGAGAAATCTGGGAGGGCACAGCAAAACCATGTTCCATGTTAAAGTATGTCCTCGAGAGTAGAGAGAGAATGCTGAGAAGCCTAGAGTTGGCAGGTAGGAATTTGGTAGGGTCGCAAGCGCTGATGAAGGACAGGTACGATGAGAAGACAAAACTCCGGGAGTTTAAGGTGGGCCAGGAGGTGTTGATTCTGTTACCTCTGCCAGGTCATCCGTTGTCTGCCAAGTACGCTGTTCCTTATAAGGTGGTAAAAAAGATCTCTGACCTAGACTATCTTGTGGCTACTCCAGATAGGCGTAAAAAGAATCAGCTGTGCCATGTGAATCTGGTGAAAGAGTTTGTGAGGCGCCACCCTGAGCCTCTCGCTGTCCCTGTGTTGACCTGCAGCGGTCATGGAGGAGAAGGAGTGAGGGACAGTGAAGCCCAGGTGGAGGATAACTGGGAGTGTCATGTCTCTGCTGACCAGTGGGCGGGGAACTCCAGACAGGTGGCTGACGATGCTCTAGTGCACCTGCCTGAGCAACAGTGTGCAGCCGTGCAGTGCCTGTTTGCTTCATACCCCACTGTGTTTGCAGAGCATCCAGGCCTCGCAACTCGAGTGGTGCATGACGTGGACGTGGGAGATCACCCCCCCCCCCCCCCCTTTAAATCAGTATCCTACAGAATTCCACCCATTAAACTCCCAGCCCTCAGAGCGGAGTTAGAGTATATGTTGGAACGGGGGCTGATTGAGAAGGGGGCAGTTAGGTGGACATCTCCTGTCACTCTGCAGCCCAAGCCTGACGGGAAGGTTCGCTTCTGCATTGACTTTCGGAGATTGAACGGGTTGACTCCCACCAATGCTTATCCCCTTCCCCGTGTTGACGATAGTGTAGACAAGATTGGTAAGGCACAGTTTCTAACTAAGGTAGACCTAGTGAAAGGCTACTGGCAGGTGCCCTTGTCTGAGCGGGCGAAGGGGGTATGCGGGTTTGTGGTTGATGGGAACACCTACCGTTGCAATGTGTGATGCCGTATGGCCTTAAAAATGCCCCAGCAACCTTCCAGAGTCTTATGAATGAGTTAGTAGCTGACATCCCTAACTGCACTGTCTACCTAGATGACGTTATAATCTACGATGACAACTTTGAGAGTCACTGTGAGCACATAGAAGCCTTGTTTCGGAAGCTCAGTGAGGCCAGCTTGGTGGTCAATCTGGGCAATTGCGACTTGTCCGGGCAACTGTGCAGTATCTTGGGTTTGTGGTCGTGTTAGGCCAGGTGTGCCCCCAAAAAAACAAGATACAGTCTATTAACCAGTTCCCCAGGCCGTCCACCAAGCGGCAGATCATGAGATTTTTGGGCATGATCGGTTACTATCGCCGCTTCATTCGGGGTTATTCTACTGTGTTAGCTCCCCTGACAGATTTGCTAGCAAAAGAGAAAAAGTTCAAGTGGGCACCTGAGTGTGAAAGGGCTTTTTCGCTGGTCAAGCACCTACTATGCACTCACCCAATCCTCAGGGCCCCTGACTTTGAAAGACCGTTCCAGCTGGCAACAGATGCCAGCGGTGTAGGGGCTGGTGCCGTCTTAATGCAAACAGACGAGGAAGGTTTGGAGCATGCAGTCAGTTTCTTTTCCAAGAAGTTTAATTCCGCTCAGAAAAACTACTCTGTGGTGGAGAAAGAACTGCTGGCAATAGTGTTGGCGCTCAGGCACTTAGAAGTATATGTTCCTGCCTACGGGCCAGTCGTGGTGATTTACACCGACCACCACCCTCTTAAATTTCTGAACCAATTCCACAACCGGAATATGAGGCTGACACGTTGGTCACTCATGTTGCAAGAATACAATCTAGACATTCGCCATATTGCCGGTTGTGAGAATGTGATTGCAGACTGTTTGTCGAGGGTGGAGGATCCGGCGTAGATCACCACAGGTGTGTAGGTTTGAGTGGAGAAAAACCAGGCTTGCCCCTGTAGGGCAGCCGTTAAAAACAACATTAAAATTAAATCAAAAATCACATAAAAACTCTTTCTTTTTGATAGTTAATTGTAAGTTGCCAATGTTATAGCTGAAAACCTAAGTTGAACCTGTCTTTCACTTAGTAGGCTGGGCTCTGTGAAGCTCGCTCAGGGAGCATAGCAGGCTAAATTATACTATTGTGTTTGGGAGGGGTTGTAAGATTTGCTTCATGCTAATATGTTGTTTTATTTAAGATTGAGCTTTGCATTTCATTTCTGGTGGAGTGGCTAGGTGTGGCGGATCTTGTCGGCATTCTGCCTTGTCAGATATGGTGCTCGCCTAATGTTGAGCGTCCCATATCTTGGGCGGGGTGTGACGTCTACCAGCGTTGGCAGAATCGCCTCTCGTTGGCCACTAGCGCTCGCCAGGGACATCGAAATGGGCTACAGTTATCAGAGAATTCTTTCCTAGTAATCGCATTGTCACAGACAGTCCAGTGGTGGTCTTTGTTTTCGTCTGTGACAACGGGGTATATTTTATATCAACAGCAGTGATAATAGTACCAGCGTGTGAATGAGAAAGACTTTCAGAGCGAGGAGGTAGTAAGTGTCTGTATGTACGGGTGCATTCCTGCCTCTCGCTCGCCATTGGACGGCGTGTCTGGCTGTGTCCTATGACGCCTGCTGTCTTGTGATGTCTCGGCCCGTGATTGGCTGACCATCGCGCCTTTGCGGTCTCCTGTGTAACTTACCTCCTCCATGAGGGTCCCCAGGAGCTGTCCTCGTCAGGACAGGCTTGGCGCACGTGCTTCTAACATCCCTTTGCATACTCTCTCCCAATCACCACCTTTATCACTGTTTCTCTCACTCGATTCTCTCTTTCCATACTCTAACCTTTATTAACTGCACAACACTCCCCTTGAGTTCTGCATACGGTTTTCATAGCCAGCCCATTGTATTGCATGCGCCGTCCTCAGAGATATTTACATGTACTTAGAATAGGTTTGAGGGTTCTTAGTTAGTATAGGTTAAGAACTTTGTGTGTCTTCATTATTGATTTAGTGTTTCTGCTCTTTTATTTAATGCTAGACTGGGATAAGGTAACTGTAGTCGTTGTCTCCGATGTGTGTACGGTTTGCTTATACCTACACGACTTCAACCGGCCCTGTGGTAGCCTGGGTTGTCTTTTCGGTTGCGTCCTTTGCGAGTACAGCATTGTGTTGACTGAGGGTTTTGGCCTGTACCAGTTCCACACTTTGTTGCCTCTTTGCTTGTCTTTAGAGGGTCGCCAGGATAGAACCAGATACTTGTGATCTGGATCTATCGAGAGAGCCCCCTAGTCAATTAACGTAACTTAAAGGATGCAGTCTTAAGGACATCGCTAGGCTACGAGCCTGTCTTGCTCAACCCCAGTTCCTTACCTAGAGTGTCCCAGCTAGACATTATTAATCGAGTAGACACTTGTTAGTATTTAATATAAGCTCTTTGATATGTGTGCATTATTATTCACAGCATTTATTAGTCTAGGTTGTTGCTGAGCCGCACAACCATAGCAGACTGTTTCGTTGATGAGGAAGTATTTCTTTTAGTGTCGAGCATTGCTACCGTTGCGCATTTATAGTATTCTCATGTCAGTTAACATTATATGTCCTATCTTTTAGTGTATTCGATTTACACGTGTGGTGTCCTGCCTCCTGCCTTTATATAGTTCTAAATCAGTACGAGCATTTATGAGCATCAGACTTTCTTCAGAAGTTTCCAGGTCTATGCTGTAGGACTATACTTCACTTTCTTTCAGATTGGAGTGAAGAGTTTATTGTTGTTTAGAGTAACTGTATTGAAGCATCTTTTTATTGTATTAAATCTTGCAGTGATTTAATTGATCTTTCCATAGATTCCTTTTTATGCATTTTAACTTAACTTGCATCTTGTTTGTTGTTGTTGTTGTTGCTGTTCCTCAGGATGTCTGGCCGAGCAGCCCCAAGGTCCCGAGCAAGGCCAAGGCCATAACCGAGCGCCCCCACAGAACCCTCCCAGCTTACCACTAATAATGCCCAGGTGACCGTAGCCACTCAAAGGCGGGGAGCTGAGGAGGCCGCGGAAATGCCCGGGAAACAAAAGCCCCACCCAAGGCCCTGTGCCCCTCAGCAATTATAAAGGGAAAGTTGAGGGGCAAAGGAAAAATGTGACGCTTTGGCTCCCAATCTGCCAGGGTTGGCCGTAGGGAGGTCAATCCACGGAAAAGACGCCCTCACTTGAGATCTAGAAAATATATAAGTAAAAGGAACAGTCAGAGTAAGCTATGGGTATGGCAGAGAACGCTCAACTCTCATTCTGATAGACCAGCCCTTCACCAAGCATCTTGTTTGTTATCAGGCTATACCAGTGCAGGTTAGCCTAAAGTAGAGTACATTTATGCCCAGTTAAGGATACCCCGCTATCGCAGATTAACCCTGGAGGGTATAGGTGTTTTGTTCGCCGGCATATAAGTTTGAGGGTTTGGATCTAGCGTACCGTTGTTGAATAGTGCCCTATTACTAGTCCAATCATTGAGTGCCCTTGTTTTATTCGTAGTCCCGGTCATAACATACCATATTCCAAGTAAGTAGGCCTAAAGTGTTGAACTTTAACCCCTTCTGTACCGGCTACGTCTTCTTAATTTTATTCTTAGTATACAGTATATAGACGATTTTCTACAGCTTAAGAAGAAATCTTTGGTAGTAAAAAGGGTTAAACGAGATAGTTTAAAGCCTGTTACTTGCTGGAGGCCCTCTTTAAACTGAATACAAAAAATGTAATAGTAGCCAAAATAATTTAAAAGGGACGGCACCGGTACTGAATGGGTTAACCTCTATAATTTACATACGACTAGAGTACTCAAGATAATATTTCTACCATTTGTGAAGGGTCAGCCAGGGAATAGGTGTGCACATTTACAGGTAATTTGCTCTAACCTTTAAGAGTTATAGAGGTTGAAGTTCACAAATTCTTGATTACTAATCTGGAACAGTGTATAGTAGACTTGTAATTATAATGAAACATTTGTAACCCAGATACTAATTATGCAAGTAGCCAAGGTAACATCCATATATTTTAAGGGGGAATGGGGTTTTATTTCTGGCCTTCTTTATCCCTCATGTTTAGGTTCCATTGCTTTTGATATTTCAAGACGTTCGGCCCATTAGTTTGGTGATTTTAAGACCTTTCGCCCCATTTCTTTGTCAATAATATGATATTTCGTCACATTAAGACAGTGTCGAATTTTTCCAGGCGAGCAATAGCCAGCCTGTAATTTAGGAGGCACCGGCCTTTGGCCGAAAAAAATGTCTACCGAAAAAAATTCACATTTATCTAGAAGGGGGATCTTGAGGATATTTTTTGTTTAAAGCTTTATGGAGGTCTAGAGAGGAAACTAAAAATAAAATAACAAATATACATAAACCGACCAATACCTAAACCCTTCCCCCCTTAATTTAAAGAGCATGTATACAGAGATGAGCACCGTAGCTAAGTGAGGCCTAGCATTAACCGTCTAACTTTACATTGATATTTAGTTTAGGAATATCTGCTTGAGTTTCAATAGTTTGTTTGAATTACTACCCATGTAATTTAATCAGCTTAGGAATGACCTGCCGGATTAGGTTATCATGAGAAATATATCTAGTATATTATATATATATATATATATATATATATATATATATATATATATATATATATATATATATATATATATTATATATATATATATATAATATATATCTATATATATATATATATATATATATATATATATGTATATATATATATATTAGATACGTTAAGTTCAAGAAACTCTAAACTTTAAAATGGTGGAAATAAACACCCCGAAATTGTGCGATCACCATTACGAATTATTATATGAGCATTAAGTTTAGGAGTCGTAGCCCTCTTGGTTAAAGGGAAGCGGCCTAAATAAACTAGTGGGTTATAGACCAAAGATAACTTTCATTGTTGAGCGGTACTTGAAAAGTTGACAGAATGGATAAAAAACACCATCTGAGGAAGAGCACTTCATTGACAACGTTTCGCAGATGATGTTTTTTATCCATAAATTTCATGACTTGTGGACTGTGAACAATATGTATCTATCTATCTACTCAGGCACATTCCTCTTTTTTTTTTTTTTAGCTGGGGGTAGCCGACCCGAGACATAGCCCGAAAAAATAAAACCCGCACACACACACACAACAAAAAATAATAATAATACAAATAATAATTAACTCACAAAAACAAAACACAAATTCACACACATCTAGGTCGCCAAAGAGAAAATATACATTGATAAAAATAAACAAGCTTGCTATAGGTTTAAAGTTACCGTAATAGTATATTTTTCATATTATTAACTCTGCGTAAGCAGAGTGGTATCGCCCCCCGTATAGTGGTACATGCCGGCCGAAATGTCTGTCTGTCTGTCCGAGAACTCCTCCTAGACCGTTTGACGGATTTTCACTAAACTTCGCACGAACCTTCGGTACGTGAATTCGTCGGTAATTAAAAAAAAAAAAATGAATTTGTGCAATAGTTATGATCTTAGGTACAAAAGCCCCCCCCCCCTCCCCACACCACCAAAATTATTTGTTTTTGTTTAATTACCGTCGAATTCACGCACCGAAGGTTCGTGTGAAGTTTGGTGAAAATCCGTCAAACGGTCTAGGAGGAGTTCTTGGACAGACAGACAGACAGACAGACATTTCGGCCGGCATGTACCACTATACGGGGGGCGATACCACTCTGCTTACGCAGAGTTGACAAGATTTTTTGAATTTGTGCAATAGTTATGATTTTAGTTCCAAAATATGGTTTTGCCCCCCTAGGACCCCCCCTCCCCCCCAGGACCCCCCTCCCCCAGGACCCCCCCCCCCAAGCAATGATGGCGTTGCACCGTAGGGGCAACGCCATCGTTCTGGGGGCGAAAATAATTTGCCCCGCATTTGTTAGGTTAAGTTAGTAATTAGAAGTGATGGTAGTAATAGTGGGGATGATGGTGATATTAGTGATGATGGTGATAATAGTAGTGATGATGGTTGTAGTTGTAGTGATGATGATGACAGTAGTAGATATGATGGTGAAAGTACTAGTAGTAGTGATAATGGTCATAATAGTATGATGATGGTGACAAGTAATGATGACAGTTGTAGTGATAGTAGTGATGATGGTAGTGACGATGGTGACAGTATTAGTGATGATGGTGAAAGTTGTAGTGATGACAGTTGTAGTGATGATGATAGTAGTAGTGATGATGGTAGAGTAGTAGTGATGACTATAATAGTAGTAGTGATGATGATAGTAATTATTATAGTGACTAATAGTGATGATGGTGACCCATCGCAGAGTTGGGTATGCCGTTTTGATTTTGGGCGAAACACACATCTACTTTATTCGTATTGGTGTGTAAAGTAGATTAATTTGAATACTAGTATGTTGTATAGATATATAGATATATTTGTTATTTAATATGTGAAAATAGTGTCCCTCTAAATAAAGATTGACAATAGACAGCCAAATTAAAGTCCGCTTAACTCTATCAACATATGAGGATGTGCCCTTAACCCTTTGAAGATGATGACGCATTTTGACCGTTTATTTCGGCGATCATTAGACGATTTCATTCAATTTAGGAAGGATCTGTGGGAATTATAAGGGTAAATACTATCTCAATTAGCCATCTCACGTCCATATGCCCTTCCTAATCTGAATAAAATCGTCCAATAATAGCCAGAAAACAGAAACGAAATGCGTCATCGGATCTTCCAAAAGTTACTCTATTCTGACTAACCTTCGCAGATATTACCAAGTTTAGGAAGGATCTTGTTACGACTGAGGTTTAAATATATCAGGGCTCTTATTCATTGGACTAGTAATGGCATAAATGCTACAACGGAAAGCGCTAGATCCAACCTCTGATGTATATTCCCAGTGAACAAAGAACACAAATACTCTCCAGAGTTCTATATGCAATAATAGGTTATCAAACTCTCAATAAATGTGCGTCTACTCTAGGCTTAATGTTATGTGAAAACAGCCTATTACTACCTATAACCGAAGGTGCTTGGTTATGGTATGCAAAGTAAGGTGGTAAGAGAAGTTACAGCTTACGTTACTTTAATCAATAAATGTCAGGCACTCCTGCATGAAAGAAGGTGCACTAAAGTCCTTCAACACCAACAAGGAATCTTCTTTAAATGTTAGATGCTATCAAGATGCTCAAATCGGAAATGGAACCCAAAAAGGCAGGCAGCGGAACAATGCTCGTGCAGGCTATGCACACAAAAAGGCAGGATATATAATGCCGTCGGAGCCAAGAATATCCTAACTGCTACAACAATAATAATAATCGCCACGACAATGCAGTATTCCTATCAACAAAAAGAGCCTAAGTCGTTTGTGTCTCAATACATCAAACTAGGCTGCGAAATGCTTGTGTAATCATAAATGGGTATGCATAATAAGAGTAATTGGTTTAATATACTTAATGTCTACTATGACGGATAAAGTCTAGCTAGAGTCAATGATACGAGATACTGGTGCGCATGGCATGCCGCATAGCCTAGTGCAAATCTCAAGTCTGTGCGTCAAATATTACGTTATAGTGAAGGGTAGCTCTCTTGAGAAACCTTAGTACCGAAGTATCAAGAGTTCTCCTAGCGTACCTCAAAGACAAACAACCGAGCTTAGAACAGTGCAGAATCGTATAGGCAAAAAGCCCTCATTCGTGCATGCTTTACTCTCAATGGCACACAGACTAGAATTTACCCAATCAACTCCAGTTCTCAGGTATGTCGTGCAGCTTTTAACTAAAGCCAGCACCCATTGGAAACAATACCTTATAATATCAGACTCCTAGTCTAGCATTATCTAATCCAGCAGAACACTAATAATTATAGGAAGCGGTACTGAACAATATGAATGCCAACCAATGCTTCGTGATCAACTTATCTTAACAACTAACATACATGGGTTATATAAGACCTTAATGCACAATACAACTGGCCAGCATGAAGCTGATTATGCAGAGTTAACCAGAGGGGGTATAATATTAATAAAAGGTGGTGAAAGATATGGAAAATGAGAGAGATAGGCAGAGGAAAAGGTTCTCAGGTGCAGAGAGGGAGACAGATATCAATGGGATAAGAGGGATGCGTTTTAGAAACCAGATCTGAGGGAGAGAGTGGCAAGAGAGCTGTATATATACTAGCACTAGCTCGCACCGCGTAAGCAAAGCGGTAACAAGTCCTCCAGCCAATCCCAAAGAGGCCAACCAACCATGACGTCACCAAGCATGGTAAAAAATCATCCAACCAATCCCCAAGAGGCCAGCCAGCCGTGACGTCATCGAGCATGGCAAAAAACACTGCGAGCCTCCTCTCACTCTGTTCTACTCTCTCTATCTCTCTCTCTCAAATCCTACCATTACTACTTAATGATAAAACATATACTTTGCAATTAAATATATAAAGCCTTGACATGGGCGAAAACAAAGAGCCTTTCTGGACTGCCCATGACACGAGCTTTCATATGAAATATAGCACACAATAATACATCAACTGTAGCCACATCCACTGCCCTGGCGATCCTAGCGAGTCACTGTAGGACAAGCCATGCGGTTCTAACGGAGTGGTTAACGTCACAATCTCTAGTAATCCAAAGGGTAAATTCTATCCTAACAATCCCTCTGACTTCTAAAATTCCTTCCTAATGATAACCAGAACAAAATACACACACGCGTCTTTGAAAGCAGAGAGGGTTATGGGAGTGTTTGTTCTGCACCTATTTCTTTTTCCTGTTTTGTCCCATTAATTTTAGGATATTGAGACTTTCACCCCATTAGTTTGGGGATTTGAAGTCCTTTTGCCCCTATTTATTTTTCAATGTTATATACTTTTCGTGCCATCTAGGTGTCTTTATTTTCCTGGCGAGCGAGAGCGATCCTGGAATTTGGGAGAAACCAATCTTTGGCATTTTTTTCTACAGAAAAATATACAAATGTATCTCGAAACAGTGTTTTGGAGGTACTTTTTAAGCTTGATGGAAGTCTAGGGAGGGAATTCATGATTGATATATATACAGTATATATATATATACATATATATATATATAAAAGAAACATCTCTTAAATGTACAGCCATGGAACAGTATATGCCAGGACACACGGAGCCTGATGAAGTTTTGGTCGTAGAGTGAGGGAAAGATGAATAGAGTAAGTTCCAAAGTAAAAGAAAGGGTCTGCCAAACGATTCACTATTGGGTTAGTGAGTTGGACACAATATTCAAGACCACAGGTGAGATTACGTGTTGGAGTCATGTGATATGAGGCTAACATTGAGGCCTATATGAGCCGTTTGTTGAGCTAATTTGAAGCTTAAGCGGGGATGAGCGTATTATATTTGTTAATTTATGTATTTTTATATAATTATTTTAGCTTCCTCCCTAAACCTCCATCAAGCTTAACACCTTACGAGCGGCCTAGGCGGTAACTTCTACTACCTGCCAAGCGGGGGGTTTTACCCTAAACGAGCTTATTTCCGTGCTCTTTTTCATGCATAAACAAGAGCCAGAGCGTAATACAATTATGTATCCCTGAAAGGGCAATAATTGAGCTTTCCAATGACACCAGAACCATCCTCCTACGACTACGCGTTCTCTTTCAACGATCGTGCAAGACGAAGGCAAAATCCCTAAAATACGGTAATTTCCTTACATAATTCCGTGTGTATTGAGGTAGTGAGTAAGGATGAGTGTGGAGGGGGCCTTAGTTGTCGCGCGGGAGCCGTGCCGACCGGTCAGAGGGAACCTATGCTCCTCCCACCGCTCGGCTCTCTCTCAGAGCACATTATGTGCTCAAAATTGCATGCGACTATAGCCGGGCCCCGCTCTTTAGGTTGGGGTTCTCTTGTCCGACTATAGCCGGGTGCCGCCAAAGAGGGGTTAAACAAAAAAACACCTCAAGGACCACCTTCAAGATAAATTTGTAAATTTTTCGATAGAAAAATTTCCCGGCCGAAGGCCGGTTCCTCTTAAATTACAGGCTCGCTATCGCTCGCCACGAAAAGAAATGACACGAAGCGTCTTAATATTGACAACGAAATGGGGTGTAAGGTCTTAAAATCGTCAAACTAATATGACGTACGTCATAAAATCTGAAAACTAATATGGCTAAACATGAGGAAGAAAAGGGCCCAGAAAAACGACCCATCTCCCTTTAATATTTTACCCCCAAGACCCCGCTTCGAGATAAATTTCCGCATTTTTCGGTGGAAAATGCCGAGGGCAAGTGCCTTCCAAATTGCAAGCTCGCTGTTGCTACGACGGTATGACTGTATTTTATTTGTTAATGTAGCTAAATATCGATGTGTATATCTCTATCATTGTGTTTCACCTACACAGAGAGTAATCCAGCGAAATCTCACAAATACCTCCTCCTCCTCCTTCTATTCATTTCACCACACTTGTTTTTCAAACACACCCAAAGTACTTCTAACGTACAGTTGTGGACAGATGAAACAGATGCAGCCTTGGTCTGTCCAAGACCTCAATAGAGGGCAGCACAATTAATGCCCATAAATTATCTGGTAACAGTGATGGTGTTGGGGTAGGAGGTGAAGATATGGGGTGGAGGGAGGAAGGCGAGGGAAGGGGAAGGAGGGTACAGGAGTGGGAGGGGTAACCAGCGGCAGGTGGGAGCAGGTGGGGGGTGGAGGGAAGTGGGTGACCAAATACTTTACTGGGAAAGAATAATTAATTTTGTGTTTTGAACATTATGTGGGATTATGATTGCAAAATATTGGAGTCGTGAGGTGTGTAGCATATTAAACGCGCTACAGGCTATTAATCTGCTATTGCTCTCTCTCTCTCTCTCTCTCTCTCTCTCTCTCTCTCTCTCTCTCTCTCTCTCCATATACAATATATATGTGACATATAGGCATTCAAATATATGATATCTTAAATCTATAACGTAATACTACTTCATTTTTCTTCTGCTTAGAGCGCCCACTGAGTTTTGATATCGGGAATGTGGTATTTTTCAAACATAGGAGCGTCAGATACAACTGAACTACCTGTTGGTTAGCCTACCTAACAAGGGGAAATATAGTAATTGTTATTATTTGTCAGTTGGTGAGTCAGTCAAACTTCAAATATTATAGTTAGTGTTTCAGCATAATGGTGAGTGTATAGGTCATAGTAGTAACGAAAGTATGCAATGCATATATGGTGTATATAATACGGTATCAATAACACGCCAATGAAAGTGTTTTCCAAGTTTACCGGAGGTGTTATCAGTGTTGACATTGCCACGGGTATATAATCGCTTTTCATATACTGTACGTCCATAAGAATTTAAACAATATAATATTATAAATGAATAAAACATTATTCAATGTATCTATAAATATTCGATTTGCTTTAATTTCACTCTAAAGCAGAAACCACGAAACAAAGGATGACTAATGTATATTTACATGGCAATACGCCTGTTCAAGAAAAGCAACCAGTTATATAATTATAATGTGTCAATACAATCCTCAAAGTTTTGGTATAGAGGCGCAAAAGACCATGTTATAAAATATTATCTCCACATTAAAAACTAAGTTATATTTATTGGTCAAACGTCTTGGTAGATATGCTCAACAATAATGACGCAAGGGTACCGGTGTAAGCTTAATTAATATCAAATGAAAACACGATTATGCAGAACCTTTCCGGTATACCAGGTGTTTGTTGTTACGTTTTGACGGCATCAGTAGAAGTGAAAGCGTTAAATGAGATAGCGTTAGGGCCATTCCTTGCTACGGGTTCTAAGCTGTATACAGTTGGTTAGTGCCTCAGAGATATGAGGATACGCTTCTTCACTTATTATGGCATATAGTAAATGAGTTCATTAATTGTTGGCGGGACGTCTTGTAGTTGGAGGAGTAATTGAGATAGCCATTACCGATTTTATAGATATATAGCATTCCAAAACTGAGGAACATCCTATAATGATCATGACATTAAAGTGAACCAGCTTACACGTATTAATAAAGGGTTGGAAATACATTACAATGAAAATACTGAATAGGATTGCAATAATTATGGTGAGCAAAGATGCATGGTATATACAACTAGTAAAACGAAAATAATGCCTTGTGCTGCTTTATGATATATACTGTAATTGTGTTTAAGATAATTAGAGAAATTCATAATATCATGACATAGATAAAAGTAGACTTCGAAGGTTTGAGATATAGCTACTAACAATCTAGAGAAAGATGAACCAGGAGAGATACATAAAGCTTGATAAATTAACTTTAACAGATTATAGAAAACAGGAAGAGATTAAAGGCGCAAAGGATAAACGGGAGCAACGAATTATCAGTCCTTATTGATAATTTAAATCCGTTCACAAAAAACAGGGTGAATGTTCATGTATGTGAATATATGACCTGTGATTTCGTATGCTATTTAACAGTAAATTGTGAATAACATAAAGCTTAACAACAAGGTCAGTATCTAAAAAATGATTGCAAAGGAGGAGTTGCAGCATTTCCGTTTATTGTTGTCAGAATTGTTGTACGAAAAAACACACTTGGTATGGAATATACAGTATACACATATATTTAATTTACGGGACTTTCAAACTATTGCACGTATCATAAAATGTCTTAATTCAATATTTTCTTAGGTTACCAATAATGCAATCTTGACAAATATTGCCAATCAATAATAATTATAAGGTCCATTGATTTCTTAATATATTTAGTTACAAACCGACTTTGCAATAGCATTATTGGTAATATTTTATACATCCGTATTAACCAATAAAGAGGGTAATCTTAATCTTACTAAATAATTGACTCGCACAAAACCAGTAGAGCGAGACTGAAATAAAAATATGGTCATATTATAGTTAGTAGATAATTGTTCTATGTGAGTTAGTGAGACAAAAGGCAGAACTGTCTGTGACGAATTCCTTCCCCATAGTTGAAAGAGTGACAGGGCTAAAATCAAGGAATGTTTGAGCCAAAATGCCTGGATACACGGAGTTTAAAGTAATTAATTCATAGAATGGGGGGAAAATGGATTCAGGGTAGAGCGTTCCAGAGCTATCTATCTATCTATCTATTGCCTGACGCCGTGATCCCCGAAGGGGTGGACACGAACGAACCGCCCCCATGCACCTCTGTCCCCAGTCAGTCGACGCCCCTCCCCCCAACCAGCACCGCCTTCGTTCATGTACTTCCTCACTCCATCCTTCCACCTCTCATTCGGTCTACCTCTCCCTCTCTGTCCCTCCACCTCGCTCTCATACACCCTCTTAGTCATGCTCTCGCTTTCCATACGTTCCATATGGCCGAACCATCTCAAGTTGTTCCTTTTCACACTTTCCAGCACATCTACCTCCACACCACACCTCCTTCTTACTTCCTCATTAGTCTGTCTATCCCTCCATGTAACTCCACACGCACTCCTTAAGTAATTCATTTCCACTGCTCTCACTCTTGGTCTGAGTCTCTCAACCAACGTCCATGCTTCGCTTCGGTAAGTCAGTGTCGGGATTACCACACTGTCATGCAAGGACTTCTTCACTTCCATACTGACACCCTATTTCTTGTTACTGCTTTTAGCGTTCCTACAACCCTCTTCCCCTGTTGTACCCTCTCCCGCACTTCTTCATCCATAGTCCCATCTTTACTTAACACACTGCCCAGATACTTAAAAGAGTTGACGATCTCCATAGCCTGACCGTTCAGCTTCACCTCACACTCTGTGACTTCACCCCTTTCGAAGACCATAACCTTGCTCTTCCCCGCATTTACCTTCAAATTCCGTTTTTCGCACACTATTCCAAACTCATTTACCAGACCCTGCAACTCCCATTCATTATCACTCATCAGAACTGTATCATCCGCAAACAGTAGTATAGGTAGCTTCCACTCAATTCCCTCCCTTTTCAGCGATACACCAACATCCACTGCTCTTGATAGTATTTCTTTCATGACTCAATCCATATATACAGTAAACAACCACGGGGACATCACACACCCCTGTTTCAACAGCTCAGCTGTTGAATAGGGGAAAGATTGGGAATATCGTTTCACTCTTGGGTTGGAGAGTTGCAAAGGGTAGGGGTGGGATTGTATTGGAAGACAGGTTCTACGTACTATTCGTAAAGGAGGTGGTATACATTGAGAGATGGTGAGGAACACTGATTATTGTAATATCAGTAGAATAGCGAGAGAGATGCAACTTTGCGGCGAAGAGAGCGAGATCGCAGAGAGTCAGGGAGTGGACATCAGTTAATGAGACGAAAGGTTTTCTTTTCCACTTTGTCAAGAAATGCTGTGTGAGAGGATCTTCCCACACATGTGAACAATACTCAATACATGGACGCACTGTGCCTCTGTACAGAGCAAGAAGCTGTGCCGCGGTAAATAACCCCCGGAGACGATTTAGCATACCCAGCTTCTGGAAAGCTGATTTAGCATGGGTGGTAATGTGATCTTTCCAAGTGAGATCAGGAGAAAAAGAGACACCGAGAATACTAAGAGAAGATGAAGGGTTGATTTGTGTATTGTTGAAGTATAAGGGAAAGTCCTGTGGGAGTTCTTGATGGGTAGATAAATGGAGAAATGGGTTTTGGAAGCACCAAAAGCAACAATATATTTTCTGCCCCAAATGGGAATTGTTGATAGGTCAGAAGATATGGCATCGTCACGTGACTTTTTGAGAGATTGCTTGCTGGGGTGTTCTGAAAAACTAGTTGAATAGTCTAAGGTAGAGTCATCAGCATATGAATGAATAGCTGATAGTTGATAGGTTGAGGAAGTGAAAGATGGCCGTCCACAACTGCAGTCATGGAATGGCCAGGAAGGGAAATAGAGATAAAGGCACAATTTGAGGGACAAAAACTAAAGGTGGGTAGTTTAGAAGTTAGAGATTTGTGCCAGACTCTATTAAAGGACTTATAGATATGTATAGCACAATAGAAAAGGTTTCATCAAAATCATGAAAGGAAAAGGATGATCAAAAGTTAGTAAGATATGAATAAGATATGAAAGAAGACCACCAGTAGAGCGACCCCTAAGGAAGCCATATTGGCGATCTGAAAGTAGATTATATGGGTAGAGAGATGCTTAAGAAATTTCGAAGTAAGAATAGTTTCCAAAAACTATGGAGATGCAAGAAATGAGAGCAATTGGAGCAGTTGGAGGGTTGAGAGCGATCATCCCTTCTTTGGGATAGGTTGAATGAGAGCAAACTTCCAGCAAGAAGGAAAGACATTAGAGGAGAGACAGAGACGAAAGAGTTTGCCTCGGCAGGGAGTCAGCACGGAAGTAAACACATTTTTAGTACAACAGGAGGAACACCATCACGTCTTCTTAAGCCCAGAGAGGGTAGAGAGTACATATTTAAAAGAGATTAGGATATTAGGTATAAGTAGGAGAGAGGGGGTTGGATGGGGAGGAATAACACCGGAATCATTCAAGGTGGAGTTTGTAGCGAAAGTTTGGGTGAAGAGTTTAGCTTTGTCAGAGGAAGAAGTGACGGTAGTGCCGTCAGAGTGGAAAAGGGGAGGGAAAGGCGAAGAAGAACAATTGGGGGAGAGGTTTTTGGCTTGATACCAGAAAGCTTGGGAAGAACCTAGAGTTGGATAGTTCAAAGAGAGGTAACCTGACCAAGATTCGAACCCACTCACTGCAGGTATATTTGGAAGAGCTGGGCACCATAACCACTCGGCCATGAGCATATGGCTGAGTGCTTATGGTGCTCAGCCCTTCTAAATATACCTGGAGTGAGTGGGGTCGAATCCTGGTCTCCCAGTGTGTCCGACATTATCATTAGATATTGGATAGTTCAGTGCATTTAATATAGAATCGATGAAAGAGTGTTTGGTGAGTCAAAGAACAGATTTGGCTTGATTCTGGGCAGAAACATAGGAAGAATAAAATTCTTGAGTTTGAAGGTGTCGGTAACGTTTGAATGCTTCATCCTTATTGTGGACAGAAGTTGAACAAGCGTGAGTAAACCAAGTTTGTTTTACATTAGTCTGAGGGAAAGAAAATGGAATGTATGCCTCCATGCCCGAAAGGATTACCTCGGTAATGAGTTCAGCACTCTCCGAGGGTCCCCGGCAACGGAAGCAAAAATCATTCCATGGGAAATCAAAGAAGTACTACCGGAGAGCTTCCCAGTCGGCAGTGCCAAAGTGCTACAAGTGCAGCCGGCTGGCTAGTTCGGCTCAATCGGATGGCCGTACTGGAGAGATAGGACAGGTAAGAGAGATAGGTAAGAGGAGCCCAAATGAGGGAAAAGATCAACAGTATAAGAAGAAAGGTTAGACGTTAGAAACAAGTCAAGAATATTAGGCCGATCTCCGAAGCTATCTAGGATACGGGTGGGTTGCTGAACCAACTGCTCTAGGTCATTTAGGATAGAAAAGCTATTGATTGTTCACCAGGTTAGTCAGTGGAATGAGAGGAGAGCAATTGGTGGTGGTGAGTGTTAAAATCTCCTAAGATGGTGATTACTGAGAAAGGAGAGATGGCTAGGATGTGTTCAAGTTAAGAGTTTAGATACTCAAAGAATTTGGGAAAGTCAGTAGAGTTAAGGGAAAGATAGACAAAACAGAAGTATTTAGTATGAGAATGACAGGATACTTTGAGCCATCAAGTGGAGAATTCAGAGGAGTCAAAATCGGGATCATGAGAGCCTGTGAGTTTGCTGCATCTGCCTTTGGCTTTGAAAATAGGATAGAGAAAGTAGGATGATACAGAGAAGGGGCTGCTGTCAGTTGTATACAATTATGTCTAAAAGAATATGGTAGTATTTATTTTACAAAATCAAGGAACTGCACTGCAAATATATACAGTGTAGTGTGTTAATATTATCACGGTGTACCCAGTTTGCTATAACAGTAAAACTGCAGACTAAAACATATAATGAATATAACAAAGATAAATAGGTAGATAAAGCTTGCTTCATTTACTGCAATACTATATATATATATATATACTGTATATAATTATATATATATATATATATATATATATATATATATATATATATATATATATATATATATAATGTTTCAAAGTAAATTAGATATACAACTGACAAACGGTTTGTGGTAATGTTCCAATAGAGAGAGAGAGAGAGAGAAAGAGAGAGAGAGAGAGAGAGAGAGAGAGAGAGAGAGAGAGAGAGAGAGAGAGAGAGAGAGAGAGAGAGAGAGAGAGAGAGAGAGAGAGAGAGAGAGAGAGAGAGAGATAGATAGCGAGGGCAAGTTGCCTATAGCGCGTTTCATGCTACACACACCTCTACCTAATCTTATCAAGGTTTATGGTATTATGAGGCTCTGCGAAGATATTTTTCATAGTTGAATATTTAATGCATAAGAATTCGTTGTATTACTATCACAATCGAAGGTGGGTGAGTGAGATGTTAGACAACTGTGTTATTATGATATTACCAAAGTTTAAGTTAATTGTTCTTCATAAAATAATTATTCACACTCCAGCTATCTTTGTAATCCACCACCACCTACCCCTATCCTACACTACTGCTAGGCTGCCCTCTATAGTTTGTCACTCCCCACTTTGTATATGGATCTCTTTATGCACGTTCTGTCTCGTGCTCGTCTTTTACCTTTCTGTAACGTGTTTTCCCATAGCTTTGTATCTTTCTTGAATTCGCCTAGCTTACCTCTGCCGTTTAATCATGAGTTTTAGTGCCACATAGTTTTCATGGGCTTGGTGCTAGTCTTTATAATAATAATACCTTCTCCCCTCCCCCATCTATGATTCTCGAGGTAGAAACACACAGTTTCTTATTGGAGGGTGTCTGTTTCAATTTGCTACAACTTTAGCAGTATTATGTTTCATTAATACCAGCAATCCAATATTTTGCAATCATAATACCACATAATGATAAAAACACAAAATCAATTGTTCTTTCCCAGTAAAGTATTTGGTCACCCACTTCCCTCCACCCCCCACCTGCTCCCACCTGCCGCTGGTTACCACTCCCACTCCTGTACCCTCCTTCCCCCTCCCTCGCAATCCTCCTTCCTCCCCATATCTTCACCTCCTACCCCCACACCATCACTGTTACCAGATAATTTATGGACACTAATTGTGCTGCCCTCTATTGAGGTCTTGGACAGACCAAGGTTGTATCTGTTTCATCTGTCCACAACTGTACCTTGATTTTGGCTCTCAATCACTCTTCCAACCTTGGGGGGACACTTGTTACAGGTAGCTTTTCCTTTTGTCCCCTTCATGCACATAACAACAAAATACTTCTTTATAGCCTAAAACTCGCAAGTGGTGGATGATGTTGAAGGGTCCGAGTGGTTTGGAATAACAGGAGCATGTACTGTACAGGAGTGATCAGGAATATTTGAACACCATCTAAAGTTACAAACAAGGCAGTCAATATTAACTATACTCTCATTCGAAATGAGTAGTACCTCTTGAACACGAACCTCTACAACTCACAAACTGTTAGAGTAATCGAGCTAATATATCTACCATTTGGGAAGGGTCAGCTAGGGAACAGGTGTGGACATTTATAGCCCATTTGCTCTGGCACCTTTTGAGTTACAGAGGATAAAAGTTAGGATTTATTGGTCTACTCATTTGGAACCGGGTAGTGAACCCAAGTAATTTGACGCGTGTGTCTTAATATAAGAGGACATTGGTTATATTTTTGGTATATTTAATTATATATTCATATTTTTTTAGTTTCCTCCCTATACCTCCATCAAACTTAAAACAAAAACACATCCATTAGATCCCCTTTCTAGATTAATTTTTACATTTTTCGGCAGAAAAAAATTCCGGCCGAAGGCCGGTTCTTCCAAATTACAGGCTCACTATCGTTCGCCAGGAAAAAAATCGACACCTAAAGAGCACAACAGGTCTTAATATTGACAAAGCAATGGGGCGAAACGTTTGAAAATAGCCAAACTAATGGGCCGATCATCATAATATCTGAAAACTAAGGTGCTAAACATGAGGAAGAAGATGGACCAGAAAAACAACCCATCTTCCCTTAACCAGTTTCTCAAAAATGTTCGCCCGTGTATCATTATAAGCCTACCAAAATTGTGATTTCATTTTTTACCACGACTGTGCATAACATAAATTCAGGTAAGGTGTGGTTGAATGTTTAAGGTGGAGAGATTATACACTAAATTTGTAGATTTTTCGGTAGAAAATTGTCCCTACCGAAAGCCGGTTCGTCCTAAATTGTAGGCTCGCTATCGTTCGCAAGGAAATAATCGACACCTAAATGACTCAAAAGATCTTAAAATTAACAAATAAATGGGGTGAAAGGACGTATAATCGCCAATCTAATGGGACGGACGCGTTTAAATTTCAAACACTAATGGAGCTAAGCATGAGGGAGATGGGGGCTCAGAAAAAAAAGTAGTTATAGCAAAAATATTATACATAATAAGCGATTCAATGTTCACAATAGCAAACATAAACTACGAAACAATGATTATCTGTATCATTTTTATTAGGATTTGCCGTTCATTTTAGACAGTTTAGAAGTAATAGGCCTACGTTCATATAATTATTTACACCGAAGCCTGGTGTCTTTATATTGTCGGTAGTTGTATTCAGTCATTAACGTGTTCATAAAATAAGTCATAAACTACGAAACTCGTTTTATGCGCTTAATTTTTGGTATAATGTAGTGTTCATTTTTGACAGTCTAGAAGCTATACAACCATATAACTATACACACCGATTCCTTATATCTATATAATGTCCGTAGTTGTGTTAAATTTTGTACGTGTTCAAATCAGGACACATAAACTACGAAAGAATATTCTTCCGTATAATATTGGTTACAATTTACTGTTCATTTCTGACAATCTAGAAGCTATGCGACCAAATAATTATATACACCGAATCCTGATGTATATAATGTCGGTAGTTGTGTTCAGTCGTATATGTGTTCAAATCAGCACACAGAAACGACGAAGCAATTTATATGTGTATCTTGTTGTTACAATTTGCCATTAATTTCTAACAGTCTAGGAGCTATACAACCAAATGAGTATATACACCAAATCCTGACGCCTTTATAATATCGGTATACCCTGTTCAAAACAAATAGGTCAAAACTCTTGAGCATTAACTTCTATAACTCACAAACAACTAGAGTAATCGAGCTAATATTTCTATCAGTTGAGAAGGGTCAGCCAGGGAATAGGTGTGAAAATCTATAGCTCATTTGCTCTAGCTTTTTTTGAGTTCCAGAAGTTAGGGTTCACGATTTCTGGCCTACCTAATTAGAATAGGATGTAGTTGTCCACTCTCTGTCTCCTGCAGGGTCTATGTCACCGTGTCCTTAAGGTCATTGCCTCTCCGCTCTTTGGCAATTCGTGCAAACTAAACTAATTGCTAGGAAAGTGACTGTTACAAATTTCTCCCTGCCAAAATTGTTGCACGATGGTATTGACCTCTGGAGTCTTCATGGGGTCATTTGAGGTGGTATATGTGTGTGTGCGTGTGTGTGTGTGTGTGTGTGAGAGAAAGAGAGAAAGAGAATGTGTGAGTATTCATAACGGTGTATGTGTGTGTGTGCTTGTGTGAGTGTTATTATGTGGGTGTGTGTGTGTGTATGTGTGTGTGAGTCAGAGAGAGAGAGAGAATGTGTGAGTATTCATAACGGTGTATGTGTGTGCGTGCTTGTGTGAGTGTTATTATGTGGGTGTGTATGTGTGTGTGAGTGAGAGAGAGAGAGAGAGAATGTGTGAGTATTCACAAGGGTGTATATGTGTGGGTGAGTATTTGTGTGTGTGTGTGTGTGTGTATGTGTGTGTGTGTTGTCTACATCAGTATCTGTCTACGTGATTGTCTACAATTTATAGACTACATATTAATATATTTTGTTAACCCATTCAGTACCAGTGACGTTCTTTTTAATATATTCTGGCAACTACTAGACGATTCTATTCAGTCTAAAAGGGTCTCCAGCAATTAACAGGCTTCGAACTATCTCACTTAACCTTTTATAGTGTGGCAGCTAAGTGAGATAATGTGAGAATTGTGCGTTTGTTGATAAACGTTTCAAAATTGCCACACACAATAATACAAGCAGTATAATACAAATTAGATAATGGGCCATCATTGGTTTAGCCTATGTTGGATTTGGAAGCCCCTTTTCAATTAATCTTCATTAGAGTACTGACACACAGAACATTTACCCCAAACTCTATACTGTGGTGGAGACGTCAAACTAGTTTCAAATGACTCGTCTGGACAAGGGAAACAATAAATGTTCAGACAACGTTTATAGAAAGTTGACCATTAAACTTGTACTGGTCTCAGTAGTTCAACAAATGAGTGACAATTGGCAACAATTCTTACATATTTGTAGCATGATGATAAACTACAGGGACCAGTACAAGTCAAACGGTCAACATTAGCCAAACATTCTCTGAATATAAGTTGATCCCCTTGCTCAGGTGAGTCATTTGAGACTAGTTTATCATTTATACCATGGTATACAGTTTGGGACAAATATCAGTGTTTCAGAACTCTAATGGAAATTAATTGAAATGGGGTTGCAAATCCAACTTTGGCTAAACCAATGATGATCCAATATCTAATTTTGATTATACTGCGTTTATTATTGTGTGTGCCAATTTTCACACTTTTATCAAGAAATGCACAATTCTTCTACCTAACTGCTACGCTATAATACAACCACAAATCCTCAATAAACTGCACAAAATCCTCTAATTATAGCTAGAATAAAACTAGAAAGACGTCGACGGTACAGAATGGGTTAAGAAATAAACTAATATTACAATAAACAATGGACAGAATAACAGATTAACCCTGTGAGTGCGGGAGGCCCATCTTGAGTGTAACAAAGTCATCTAGATTTTATTCAGGTGATGGTAAATTGAATCCCTTATGCAACTTTTCTTTATACTAATTGAAAAAAGTATGAAACTTCAATTTCTCTGCATTGTATCAATGTTAAGGTTGTGGAATTAACAACATATTTATCTAACCAATCTTCCTAATAGCCGAGCAATCAAGATGAGGACATCACATTTTACCATCAGCTGGAAAAACAGACTATAATACCAATAAATCATGAGTGCTAAGTAGGCTACATATTTCTGTCAGTCACGTGAACAAAACCTTAGTAGGTGTCATCTGAATTTGTCCAAGCTCTTCTTGGGTATGCCATTGATTACTTTTTTTGTTGTATTAAGGAGACAAACGACAAGGCTTCCTGTAACAAATATCCCCTCCAAAGTTGAAAGAGTGATAGGGAGCCAAAATCAAGGTACAGTCGCAATCCCTAAAAGTAAGCCCCCCTCGACTCGAGAAATATTGGTATCCCGGGTATTTCTGGATGACAGGTAAACGTGGCACAACCGATTACACTCCGCTCCGATTTAGCACAGGTGGCTCGAACAGCAAAATGAACCCTTGATGGTTTTGATGTGTCAACGTTAGTTTTTTCTTTCCATTGCTATCAGTTATTTAAAGGTCAGCCAAATAAAATATTGCACAATTCACAAATATCTTTTTCATACGGCTATATTTAGTTTGAAACGCATGACATTTGAAATAATTCAAACAAATTCTTCAAAGTGTCCGAAACCTACAAGTTCAAAATAGAATAAACTGTTCAAGCAATACTATTTATAGTAACAACACACTATTTTTTAACGAAGGTCATAATGCAATGGATAGGTATGAAGCTTGGCCAACTATATTCAATCCAAGCTTCAGTAGGCTATATCGCAACCCGAAGTCACAAGATCGAGTCGAGTCCTTCAGAAATAAAAATCTTGATTATTATACTCCGGGTAACTCAATTTCGTATTTTAAAACCTTGCTAAAGTGCTTTCCTAAATATGTCATTAAAGAAATGTAAACAGATTTAATGTGTTATAAAGGGCTTAGTCCATTCATAATCGAAAGATTACTATTTGTTTGTGCAAATTTCGTCTGTGAGGAATTAGGGAAGCCTTTCTGTGAGATTTAATAATATGGCAGTAAATTCTGAATAAACATAATTCACATTGCAACACGTGTCTACTATTTGCGACAATACAAAACATGCGCAATACCTGACTACCGTAGGTAAAACGAAATGTCATATATTGCATATATGTATGCGCACTCAACTCAGTTTTGTCCTACTCCATTCATGATTAGTTATTTCTGCAGGTTACCAGATCACCTTATCGAGTTATTGCTCCTTCCCTCTCACTTTCTCAAACACAGCAGTGTTGCAAAAATACCATTAACCCCTTCATTACCGGGTTCGTCTTTTCATTATTTTCTGGCAATTGTTAGACGATTTTATTTAGCTTAGGAAGGGTATGCACTAATTACAAGGCTTCCAAGTATCTCAATTCATTATTTTAACTAACACGTCATTCCTTAGTTGTATAAAATCGTCTAAAATATCTAAATATAGCTGAAATAAGAAAAACAACGACATCCCCGGTAGTGAAGGGGTGAACACTTATCCAATCTAACATATGTAGTGAAGTATATACAGTATATTTATTTTGTATATGTGTATGAAGGAGACAAAAGGCAGAACTGCCTGTTACGAGTGCCTCCCCAGAGTTAAAAGGGTGTTAGAGCCAATATCAAGGAACGGTTGAGCTCAAATGCCCGGATACACGGAGTTTGAAGGCATTTAAGTCATAGGATCAGGGACAGATGGGTTCAGGGAGAGAGTTCCAGAGCTCACCTATTGAATAGAAAAAAAGACTGGGAACATAGGAACGCTGAAAGCAGTAACTAGAAATAGGGTGGTCAGTATGGAAGTGAAGAAGTCCTTGCATGACAGTGTGGTAATCCCGACACTGACTTATGGGAGTGAAGCATGGACGTTAGTTGAGAGACTCAGACCAAGAGTGAGAGCAGTGGAAATGAATTACTTAAGAAGTGCGTGCGGAGTTACATGGAGGGATAGACACACTAATGAAGAAGTAAGAAGGAGGTGTGGTGTGGAGGTAGATGTGCTGGAAAGTGTGAAAAGGAACAACTTGAGATGGTTCGGCCATATGGAACGTATGGAGAGCGAGAAAATGACTAAGAGGGTGTACGAGAGCGAGGTGGAGGGACAGAGAGGGAGAGGTAGACCGAAGGAGAGGTGGAAGGATGGAGCGAGGAAGTATATGAACGAAGGCGGTGCTGGTTGGGGGGAGGGGCGTCGACTGACTGGGGACAGAGGTGCATGGAGGCGGTTCGTTCGTGGCCACCCCTTCGGGGATCACGGCGTTGGGCAATAGATAGATAGATAGAATATAGGTTAGCTCTTGAATTGGAGAGTTGCACAGAGTACAGTATATGCTCATGAACGGAAGCTCATATTAAACAACATAATGATTGAAGGAAGTTGATGGCATATTAATAAACGTTAAGCTGTATACCTTAGAAGTTATCCCCTTGTGGATCACTACGCATTTTTGACAGTGTATTCCGATTATAGTTTTATGAGTAGCATGGAACTCAAAGGATTTAATGAGTGTTTTCCTTGTAATACCAACAGATCTTCCACAAGGTGCATAACATTGAGTTGTGATAACAAGAACAAACGGTTAAAATTCATCGTAAATCTTCAGAGAATTAAATTAGTCGAGAATGGGATTTCTTTACATATATACTTATTTCAAAGTTATCATGAAGCCGATTGCGTCACATTAGTCATTACATTACTTTTATCTAGCATTTCAACATGCTGTAATTACGGAGTGAATATAATGCCCTTGAAAATAATTAAGAAGTGTTTAATTAGTAAATAAGGTAATTGGATAACATCAGACTTTAGTTTTTTTCCTCATGGGAGCTACTTCATTCTCAAAAGTCAATAGTATCGCAAAAATAGTGGATTATTGAATCATGAGGATCTAAATCTGAGCTAGATAAAACAAACGGTCAATATACAGGAGGCGCTACAATATAGGTAGCAAAATTCTAATGGTAGTTTTGGGTTGTATCATCATATGCTTCATTTATATATACTTTTTATCCCCGGGAAAAAAAAAAAATCTTGGGATTTTTCATTTATTTTCTTGGGATTTTTTGTTTTGGTCATTAACCTAACCAAAAAACCTAACCTAACCTAACCTAATAGCCCCCAAATACATTTAGGTTAGGTTAGGTTAGGTTTTTTGGTTAGGTTAATAAAAAAAAAAAAAAAAAAATCCAAGAAAAAATAAAAAACCCAAGATTTTTTTGTTTTTTTCCCGGGGATAAAAAGTATATAGAAATGAAGCATATGATGATAGGAACCCAAAACTACCATTAAAATTTTGCTACCTATATTGTAGCACCTCCTGTATATTGACCAAACAAACTTTAAAGTAACAAGATTGAATGCAACAATAATATTTGGTGAAATAATATATCAACATATGCAATATTGTTACTATTATTCAACAACTGCTAGTATCATTCCATTATCTCTCTCTATCTCTCTCTCTCTCGGCTACCTATCTGAATTGGCGTGGTTCTCCACTTCTACCAACCTATTTTTTGTTGTCGAGTTTTATTATAATTATGTTAATGATTTGCAAGTTAGTTCATATATACTATAAGCTCTAAATGTATAGTGACAGTTAGTTCCTATGTACTATAAGCTCTTTATGTATAGTGACAGTTAGTTCATATATACTATAAGCTCTTAATGTATAGTGACAGTTAGTTCATATATACTATAAGCTCTTAATGTATAGTGACAGTTAGTTCATATATACTATAAGCTCTTAATGTATAGTGACAGTTAGTTCATATATACTATAAGCTCTTAATGTATAGTGACAGTTAGTTCATATATACTATAAGCTCTTAATGTATAGTGACAGTTAGTTCATATATACTATAAGCTCTTAATGTATAGTGACAGTTAGTTCATATATACTATAAGCTCTTAATGTATAGTGACAGTTAGTTCATATATACTATAAGCTCTTAATGTATAGTGACAGTTAGTTCATATATACTATAAGCTCTTAATGTATAGTGACAGTTAGTTCATATATACTATAAGCTCTTAATGTATAGTGACAGTTAGTTCATATATACTATAAGCTCTTAATGTATAGTGACAGTTAGTTCCTATATACTATAAGCTCTTAATGTATAGTGACAGTTAGTTCATATATACTATAAGCTCTTAATGTATAGTGACAGTTAGTTCATATATACTATAAGCTCTTAATGTATAGTGACAGTTAGTTCCTATATACTATAAGCTCTTAATGTATAGTGACAGTTAGTTCCTATATACTATAAGCTCTTAATGTATAGTGACAGTTAGTTCATATATACTATAAGCTCTTAATGTATAGTGACAGTTAGTTCATATATACTATAAGCTCTTAATGTATAGTGACAGTTAGTTCATATATACTATAAGCTCTTAATGTATAGTGACAGTTAGTTCATATATACTATAAGCTCTTAATGTATAGTGACAGTTAGTTCATATATACTATAAGCTCTTAATGTATAGTGACAGTTAGTTCATATATACTATAAGCTCTTAATGTATAGTGACAGTTAGTTCATATATACTATAAGCTCTTAATGTATGGTGACAGTTAGTTCCTATATACTATAAGCTCTTAATGTATAGTGACAGTTAGTTCATATATACTATAAGCTCTTAATGTATAGTGACAGTTAGTTCATATATACTATAAGCTCTTAATGTATAGTGACAGTTAGTTCATATATACTATAAGCTCTTAATGTATAGTGACAGTTAGTTCATATATACTATAAGCTCTTAATGTATAGTGACAGTTAGTTCATATATACTATAAGCTCTTAATGTATAGTGACAGTTAGTTCATATATACTATAAGCTCTTAATGTATAGTGACAGTTAGTTCATATATACTATAAGCTCTTAATGTATAGTGACAGTTAGTTCATATATACTATAAGCTCTTAATGTATAGTGACAGTTAGTTCATATATACTATAAGCTCTTAATGTATAGTGACAGTTAGTTCATATATACTATAAGCTCTTAATGTATAGTGACAGTTAGTTCATATATACTATAAGCTCTTAATGTATAGTGACAGTTAGTTCATATATACTATAAGCTCTTAATGTATAGTGACAGTTAGTTCATATATACTATAAGCTCTTAATGTATAGTGACAGTTAGTTCATATATACTATAAGCTCTTAATGTATAGTGACAGTTAGTTCATATATACTATAAGCTCTTAATGTATAGTGACAGTTAGTTCATATATACTATAAGCTCTTAATGTATAGTGACAGTTAGTTCATATATACTATAAGCTCTTAATGTATAGTGACAGTTAGTTCCTATATACTATAAGCTCTTAATGTATAGTGACAGTTAGTTCCTATATACTATAAGCTCTTAATGTATAGTGACAGTTAGTTCATATATACTATAAGCTCTTAATGTATAGTGACAGTTAGTTCATATATACTATAAGCTCTTAATGTATAGTGACAGTTAGTTCATATATACTATAAGCTTAATGTATAGTGACAGTTAGTTCATATATACTATAAGCTCTTAATGTATAGTGACAGTTAGTTCATATATACTATAAGCTCTTAATGTATAGTGACAGTTAGTTCATATATACTATAAGCTCTTAATGTATAGTGACAGTTAGTTCATATATACTATAAGCTCTTAATGTATAGTGACAGTTAGTTCATATATACTATAAGCTCTTAATGTATAGTGACAGTTAGTTCATATATACTATAAGCTCTTAATGTATAGTGACAGTTAGTTCATATATACTATAAGCTCTTAATGTATAGTGACAGTTAGTTCATATATACTATAAGCTCTTAATGTATAGTGACAGTTAGTTCATATATACTATAAGCTCTTAATGTATAGTGACAGTTAGTTCATATATACTATAAGCTCTTAATGTATAGTGACAGTTAGTTCATATATACTATAAGCTCTTAATGTATAGTGACAGTTAGTTCATATATACTATAAGCTCTTAATGTATAGTGACAGTTAGTTCATATATACTATAAGCTCTTAATGTATAGTGACAGTTAGTTCATATATACTATAAGCTCTTAATGTATAGTGACAGTTAGTTCATATATACTATAAGCTCTTAATGTATAGTGACAGTTAGTTCCTATATACTATAAGCTCTTAATGTATAGTGACAGTTAGTTCATATATACTATAAGCTCTTAATGTATAGTGACAGTTAGTTCATATATACTATAAGCTCTTAATGTATAGTGACAGTTAGTTCATATATACTATAAGCTCTTAATGTATAGTGACAGTTAGTTCATATACTATAAGCTCTTAATGTATAGTGACAGTTAGTTCATATATACTATAAGCTCTTAATGTATAGTGACAGTTAGTTCATATATACTATAAGCTCTTAATGTATAGTGACAGTTAGTTCATATATACTATAAGCTCTTAATGTATAGTGACAGTTTGTCAGAAACAATTTTACTATTCCTAGAGCTGAAAACTTACGATCATATATTTTACCAGAGATATGGTGGTAAGCCTGGACAGAGTGAGCTGTGCATTTTGCCGGTCTAGAAAGGTAAGGTCTTCCTAAAAAATCATGGTAATCTCTACCTAGTGTCAGAGGGCAATAGAAGCTAAAATATTTTCAAATTAGGAAAAAGGGGGATTGGGGAGAGAGTAGTTTAGCAGGACACACAGGAATATCGACTGTATATATTACCATCAATAGAGAGGAATAGAGTATGAAGTTAAAAAAACGGTTGCCAGTTGTTCTAAATGTCATCAATAATGCTTGACCACTAAAGTTGCTTCAATGCAGTGAATATAAGTAATTGTTTTATCTATTGATTCACAGACATAAATAACCATACTCAACCATTATCAAAATGCCTCGTTTGGTTCAGTAGGCCTAGTGCAGATTTCCGTGTCCAGTTATACAACTTGAAGTAATTTACATCCTGCGAAAATAAGAAACATACTGTGGTTGCAGTCAACCACAAAAGGTTCATATGGCTGTTCGAACTTCTGTTTCATTTGAGTGGAGTGTGTTCGTTTGTGCGTTCCCAAGTTTACCCGTCGTTCAGAAAGACTCTAGCTAATTTTATTGTTAGCATCGAGGGGGCTTACTTTTAGGGATTGAGACTGTACAGTACATTAGAGGAAATTTAGGTGTGTGGGAAAGAAGTGTAGTGTGCTTGTAAAGATTAGTGAAATTAACAGGAGGAGGAGGTGTTTGTGAGAGGTAACTGGATTACTCTGTGTGTAGGTGAGGCACAACAAAAACAGTGGGGGAAGCCAGGCAAATGAAACAGGAATTCCAGCAACTCCTTACCATATGCCTATGTGGCCTCCCCTGGGTACTGCCTTGCTTGATTGGTGCCTACAATCTCACCATTCAGGTTGAACATTCAAATTCAGCCGGGCAGTCATCGATTGGATTGAACGGTCCAATTGGGTTGAACATTTTATTTGGATTGAATGATTGAATTGGATTCACTGCTTCAATGGGTTGAATGTTTGAATGGATGTGAACCAAACAATAATTGTATAATCGCTGCAAATTACTTTATAACCGTAATTAACCCTCTGAGGATCTGGATATTATTAGACGATTCTATTCAGTGTGTGTGTGTAAGTGTGAGAGTCCGAGTGTAGGGGGTGAGACAGTGAAGCACGGGAACGAGGTGGCTTCAGAGATGGGGTCGTTTCGGGCCATGAGTGAGCACCGTGCCTCATGTGAAGGCAAGATGGCAAGTGCTCGTTGTACTCTACGTGCTTCACATGTCTCACTCCCTAGACTGTAATAAGACCTCACGGGCTTCACTGTTCATTGTAAAGCGGTGAATGTTAAGGCTCTCAGCCTATGCCCGAGAGGAAGTAAGTTGGAATATAGAAAAAAAAAAATAAATAAATAAATTATGAAGGGCATATGGGAGTCAGAGGGTTAATTGAGATAGTATTTTCCCTTTTAATTCCCACTGATCCTGCCTAAGTTGAATAACATCGCCATATGACAGCCAGAATATATTGTAAAAGTGCGTCATAATCCCCAAGGGGTTAAGCTTCTAACTTTCATATACCCTTCCCAATCTGAATAAGCTAATAATAGCCAGAAAACGAAATAAGATGGATCTTTTTGGAGCCTCCCTAATTAAATCCACTGGTTTGGATATTTTGAAAATATATATTTATTTTATTTCTATTTTTCGGTAGAACATTTTCCCGGCTGCAGGCCCTTTTTTCTAAATTGCAGGCTCGCTATCGTTCGCCAAGAAAAATGTGACCTGAATATGGTGAAGCGTCTTATTATCGTCATACTAATTGGGTGAAACGTATTAAAATCGACAAACTAATGGAACGAAACAGATAAGGCCCAAAAGGCTCTCACTCGGGTCAAATAGTGTTAAAGGAAGTGGGGCGTTTTCTTGGCCCCCCTTCTCCTTCATGCTTAGTCACATTTGTTTTAGATTTTAAGAAGTTAGACCCATTATTCTGGTGATTCTAAGACCTTCGTGCCATTTAGGTGTCGTTTGTTAACCTGGCGAGCGATAGCGAGCCTGTAATTGTAGGAGGAACCGGCCTTCGGCCATGGTATTTTTCTACCGAAAAATGTACAGATTTATCTCGAAAGGAGGTCTAGGGGGATGTTTTTTTAGTTTGATGGAAGTCTAGGGAGGAAACTAAGAAATAACTTAGAGATCAACAAATTAGCCAATATATAGCCCATATATATAAGGTAACATCGGGGATCATAAATACCAGTGCTTGAACTGAAGTAACTAATTCCCTTAGTTCCGACTCTCCATAAACTGCCACAGGTAATTATAATTATGCAAGGCTTCATAATTGAGTTTATATACACCATTAACCATACGTCAGAAAAACATTCGTAGTTGTAAATGGGGTAAATAAATATATATATATATATATATATATATATATATATATATATATATATATATATATATATATATATATATATATATATATATATATATATATATATATATATATTATATATATATATATATATATGTATATATATATATATATATATATATATATATATATATTGTTACGAGGGGAGGTTCGGGGAAAGCAGATGCTCAAATAGCCTAGCCCACAGCACTGTCCAAAGAGAAATGCTGCAGCAAAGAGACAACAATGCTGTAGTCCTGCACCCAACAATGCTCACTGTACTGCACTAACCCTGCAACAGACACGCTCTTAATATCTGACTCAAAAACCAAGACATGCAGGTTCTCTAGGAAAAGGTTTATCTTCCTCTTTGCTCTATTTAAAGCAGTACAAAGGAGACACAAAAATATCTACTGTCTCAGAGTCGGGGCCTGTCCGACTCGGGGTTAATAGGCTAGTGCTATTAGTATCTTAGAGTACTTCTCAGGTTATTCTGAACTGGGCAACTATGCCAAAAACATAATACTACTAGACTCCCATACTATGCCCAGTCGCTTAGGAACCGAGAATAATATATGAAACAAAAATCATGGGAGGAGTCCAATGCAGTAGCTTAACAGATGAAACACAATGGCTGACATCTCAGTAGGTTAGGGCTGGCTGTTAAGCTGCTAGGCCAAACATACCAGTCACTAAACAACTGTAGATGTCAACCTCACTAATATACAATATAACATACAATAATAATTGACAATGCAGTATAATAAAGGAAAAGAAATGGATGAAAAAAGGTGTGAAGCTTATATCTAGAATGCCAAAGAACGGCTGCAGTACCTATGGCTTAGACAAATGAAAACAACTCTTAAAAGCAAACTACTAATGTTACAACAAAATAATTATGCTCAAAATGACTCCAGTCTCGCTTTGCTCCGATCTAATAAGGAACAAAAGATATATATGCGGTATTTAAGGAAAACAATGAAGCAAGCCTAAACAACACGAAGCAGCGGGTGTTGTCAGTAGAGGGTCTACAACTGGAGTGATGTACTGGCCTCCCGGGCCTAGTGTGGGAAAGAACAGGAGAGCTCCAGACATCGCCAGAAAACACAACCATATCAGCCACCTGTGCTCTCACTTTTTTTTAAAAAAGACCTTCGTCTACGTATTTTGAAAAACCTGTTATCCTCCGGCAAATTACGGGGTGAGTGAGTGAAGTGAGAGACAGTGAATGTATGAGAATACATGTTTTTCATAATACGTGTTGCTAGCCCCAAACGCGCGAGCAACTGTGGCTTTCAACCATCCGACACATCCCCTTTTATTTATGTACATCAAACATGTTAAAAACAAATAAAGTTTATTTTTATACCCTACCGTGGAAAGACTACGGATACACCACTCCTGCCCGGGCCTCACACAGTGGCATGGCCCAGTAGTACTGAGCTCATGACGCTGGTGGCATTGCCCAGTAGGATAGCCATCCCTAGTCTTTGCTTGAGCCAGAGGGTTTCCCGGGGTTCTCCTGAAACTTCTCTGCTTTTACGGCCTATTTCATTCACCATTTTAAGGGTGGTAGGGCCGAAGACTCCAGAAGTTTTGAATGCCAGAGGCTCGAACTGATGATTTCTGGCGATGGCTTGATATTTGTCTCGCTTTCTACTCTCTGCTATCCGGGCGGCTTCACCTGCTTCGTCGGCGTTTCTGGCGATGTTGTGCTCTCACTAACAATACAGAATTAATCAAATAAATATAAGACATCATTGTGCAACTTACAGTAAACTGAAACTATTTGCAACAGGGTTAAACAAACTAAATAATTATAATCTTAGCAACTGCGAAAGTGTTGCATCACATGGTGCAATCATGACGTCACCACCTCGACGAGGCACAGGAGAGAGAAAGAAAGCAGGACTCTCCCACAAATAACAAAGGCTATATGAATTATAACACACATGAAACTGAACTGGGTTATAAGTTCAGGGGGATGTGACACCCTCACACCCAGGGGGAGTCTGTTGGTGCATCTTGGAACAACAGACTGCCTATACTTCAATAACACTACAAGACATACACAACTACAGTCTGTTTTCTAGTATTTTTATAGTTTTTATATATTTGTATTTAAAACATTTTCTTCTATACAGAAACACAGCAACTCCTACTTTACGACCCTACGCTGGCCTACATACAGCAACGAACAAGCACCAGATGTAAATATGCTAATCAAACCAAAGTAGGAGGCTACACCAAAACTGACTGACCGGCAAGGGTTCTCCTTACAACATACCCTCCCGTGACAAACAATCATCCAGAACATTATCAGTGCCCTTAACCCTCTCACATCCTGACGCAATTTTTGAGCCTATTAGGGATACTTTAAAGCCTTTGTTACCGTCAGGGGTATCTATAAACCTTTAGTTTGTTTACTTCAACCTCTGCAGTTGTCTTTGAGTTAGCTGTGGGTAGAAAACTAATTTTGGAGAGGTAATTATAACAGTGAGAGTAATCTATTTCTTATTGCTAATCTGGCAACCTCTGCGTCCTATGGTCGTGAGAGGGTTAACATGCCACACATCCAGACTGTGTCCCGGCAGCAAAACATGACCTGACACTGATAAACTGCCCAGTCCACAACAAGACTGGCACATTTCTTCGCTCTCTCAGGCAACGGGACCTGCCAATAACCTTTCACTAACTCCACCTTAGTGATAAACGTGGCAGCCCCAATGTGGTCTATGGAGTCGTCAACTCTAGATAATGGATAGGCGTCTGTCTGGGATAATGCATTGACCCTCCTGAAATCAGCACAAAAGCGAATCTTGCCATTCTGTTTAGGTTGTAAAGTCACAGGCGAAGACCACTCACTCTATCCCTTCTTCACCAGACCCTTCTCCAACATGGAGTCCAGCTCTGCTTTTAAGGCAGGCTGCCAAGCAGGCTTTATACGGTAGGGGCCAACTTGAGCGTTGTACTGTCTCCAACCTCTATGTTGGGTACCGCCCCAGACATCAGGCCTGGAGAATCACCAAACATGAGGGAGTACTGCCATAGCCTAGTAAACAACTCCTACTGGAGCTTAGAAACAAGAGGATGCAACTGGTCTCAAAGAGCAACATACCCATTGCCCTCCCACAACCCAGCCGGGACCGCAGCTTCTAAATAGTCAACCTCCTTCTCCTCCTCCGTCCCTAATACAGCCAGGTCATGAGAGGGACAATCAATACCACCTGTGCAGTTACTCCCATAATTCTCAAGTACTAAGACTTCCCCTCCGATACCAGACATGCGCACCCCCGCATTCATTGCGGCTACACCTGCCTGCGCAGCATCACCTCCATCAGCGCCACAGCCAGAGTCGGTCTATGGTAGGGCTTTAGCATTTTAATAGGGCAGCATTGGGAGGCTATGCGACGGTCGGGCGTATCTATTACATAGTCAACCTCACCAATCTGCTTAATGACCTGGTACTGACCACAAAACTTAGCATCCATGGGTTGACCCTGAACTGACAACCTTGCCAAAGCCTCGTCGCCCACCTTGAACGCCCTAGATTTAGCCTGTTTGTCATAATGGTCTTTAATCTTTGCGTTCATGCTGCTAACTGGAATAGCCTCCGGGTATCTAGTGGTAGTATCCATCAAAGTATGCAAGTATTTATATCCCGAACTGGTGGATGGTAAGGGACCGACCATGTCAACTATGGCACGAGTAAATGGCGGTTCAACTGTAGGTATAGGGATCAAAGGTGCCATGGGTATTTCTTGGTGGGGTTTTCCAACTACCTTACCAATAGGACTCGACAAAAAAAGAGTAGCCACCGATGCATACATATTAGCCCACCAAAAATGAAAACGTAGCCTATCAGTAGTCTTACGTACTCCTAAATGACCCGCCAGTGGTGCCTTATGCATCAGCCTAACCAGCTCCTCCCTGAACTGGGCAGGCACCACCAACTGCTCCTCCCCCAAGCCTGAGTCCGTATCCGGCGTCCACTGCCGATACAACAATGTCCCTTTTACAATAAATTTCACTGGACCGTTCTTCCCACCAGTCGTGCCAACCTTCTTGAACAGGAAGCCCAGACTCGGGTCCTCTTGCTGCAACTTGCTCAGTTCATCTCTAGGTATCTCTGACAAGGCAGTTACCTTTGACCTCTCAAAACTAGCTGAAGGTTAAGTCGGCGGCACTATGTCAGACTCCTAGTCCGGCACTAGGTCACCTCTACTTGTCTCGGTAGCCTCACTGGGGTCAGCCACGCCCACAGCTACCTCCGAGCCAGTGTCATCTAGTAGTGCATCATGGGATGGCCCGCACTCATGGCTATCGGCCCCCGCATTCACTAAATCATCTCCCTGTTGTGCCACTTGTGCCACTGATAGGGTGACTGCACCAACAGGGTAGATCAAGTCCATGTTAACTTCTGGCAAACCACCACCAGCAGTGGGCTCAAAAGCAGCCTCAGCGACGACTATAGGAGGCGGGAAAACTACATCCCCAGCCAAATCAGTCCCAAGCAAAAAGTCCACCCCCTCAACTGGCAGAGTGTCCACCATGGCCACCTTACCCTCTGCGGTCAAAAGTGGGCACTCTAGGGTCACCAGGACTAAATCACAGCATTGCTCACTGTTGATTCCCTACATAGTACAAACTCTCCCGTGCTAATAGGTCCCCCTGTCAGGTTGCGACACATGGACTGTTGCGCACCAGTATTCCTATACACCTTGATAGGGTACGTCTGCTCCCCAACCAGTACTAATCCATCATGTATAAATGGCCGACACCAATCAGGGGAAGCTTGGTTATGCTCAGGTGGTGTTACCATCTGGGGGCGGCAATGTCCTTACAACCCTGCTTACCGCTGGCCTACACTGCCACCCAGACTCACCTGTACCTGGCTCGCCTTTCACAGGCACCTCCCCTAGTGTCGCCACCAACTGGACAGCCTTGGGTTCCTGGGTAGCCTTCCATTTAGCACACTGAGGTTTGCTAGCATAACTCGAAACAAATGTACCTGTGAAAATGACGGGGCCGTACTGATAGGGTGAAAAGCTGACGGTGGAGGCATGGTGGCAGATGCTGTGGTAATAGTAGGAGGCTGTCTAACTGTAGTATCACCTAGCTCTTCTGGAGTTGTTGCTCCACTCCGGGCCCCAGTAGAATGATAGCTAGCCTAACTGCTAGGACGCTGTGGCACATGCAGGATGGTGCCATCATCCACAACACAAGTACTAGCTTCAACCCGAGTACCACTAAGCTGTATAACTACCTTACACACTTCTTGAACTAATTCTCCCTTAGACAGACCACTGCACCTCCAACCATACATCTCCAACACACGTCTTAATTCATCACTACTCCTGCCAGCAACCTCTTCTTGACTAGGTTGGGTTCTAATAAACTGCCAAACGTCTTCCCTCCCCACAACATGAACAGGAATGTAATCAACATGCGACATCTTAGCAATAGTTGTGGACACGGGTTAATAAATGAGAGTACTAAGTCCGTAGGCTTTCAACTGCGAGAAAATTACTAAACAATCTAAATATAATTAACTTCACACCACCAAACACTCTATAGTATCACACTATCCTGGTCTGAGGTCGCCACTGTTATGAAAGGAAATTTGGGAAAGCAGATGCTTTAATACCCTAGCCCACAGCACTGTCCAAAGAGAAATGCTGCAGCAAAAAGACAACAATGCTGTAGTCCTGCACCCATCAATGCTCACCGTACTGCACTAACCCTGCAACAGACACGCTCTTAATATCTGACTCAAACACCAAGACACACAAGTTCTCTAGGAAAAGGTTTATCTTCCTCTTTGCTCTATTAAAGCAGTACAAAGGAGACACAAAAATATATACTGTCTCAGAGTCGGGGCCTGTCCGACTCGGGGTTGATAAGCTAGTGCTATTAGTATCTTAGAGTACTTCTCAGGTTATTCTGAACTGGGGAACAATGCCAAAAACATAATACTACCAGACTCCCAGAACAATTCATAGTATTCCCAGTCGCTCAGGAACCGAGAATAATACAAAACAAAAATCATGGGAGGAGTCCAATGCAGTAGCTTAACACATGAAACACAATGGTTGACATCGCAGTAGGTTAGGGCTGGCTGTTAAGCTGCTAGTCCAAACATACCAGTCACTAAACAACTGTAGATGTCAACCTCAATAATATACAATATATCATACATTAATAATTGACAATGCAGTAAAAAAAAGGAAAAGAAAAAAGGTGTAAATCTTATATCTAGAATGCCAAAGAACGGCTGTAGTACTTATAGCTAAGACAAATGAAAACAACTCTTTACCCTTGTCTAGCGGGGGTGGACTTTTTTTGGCAATAATGGCTCTGAGAGAGAGCCGAGCGATGGGATAAGCGTAGGTCGGCTCATGACCGCTCGGCACGGGTCCCGCGCGACTACTGACATCTACTCCACACACATCCACCCGCCCTCCCTCACTACACAGGGAATTATGTAAGGATCTTACCGTATTTTTGGGATTTTGCACTCGTCTTGCACGATCGTTGCAAGAGAGCGCGTGGTCGTAGAAGGATGGTTCTGGTGTCATTGGAAAGCTCAATTTACGCCCTTTCAGGGATATATAATTGTATTACACTCTGGCTCTTGTTTATGCATGAAAAAGAGCGCGGAAACAAGGTCGTTTAGGGTAAAACCACCCGCTTGCCAGGTAGTAGAAGTTTCTGACGGGTGACGGGCCCGCTCGTAAGGCGTTAAAAGCAAACTATTAATGTTACAACAAAATAAATATGCTTAAAATTACTCCAGCTTGCTATGCTCCGATCTAATAAGGAACAAAAGATATATATGAGGTATTTAAGGGAAACAATGAAGCAAGCCTAAACAACACGAAGCAGTGGGTGTTGTCAGTACAAGGTCTAGGACTGGAGTGAAGTACTGGCCTCCCGGGCCTAGTGTGGGAAAGAACAGGAGAGCTCCAGACATCGCCAGAATACACAACCATACCAGGCACCTGTGCTCTCACTAACAATACAGAAATAATCAAATAAATATACATCATTGTGCAACTTACAGTAAACTGAAACTAATCGCAACAGGGTTAAACAAACTAAATAATTATATTCTTAGCAACTACGACAGCGTTGCATCACATGGTGCAATCATGACGTCACCACCTCGACGAGGCACAGGAGAGAGAAAGAAAGCAGGACTTTCCCACAAATAACAAAGGCTATATGAATTATAACACACATGAAACTGAACTGGCTCAGTTGGATGTGACACCCTCACACCCAGGGGGAGTCTGTTGGTGCATCTTGGAACAACAGACTGCCTAAACTTCAATAACACTACAATACATACACAACTACAGTCTTTTTATATATTTGTATTTAAACATTTTCTTCTATACAGAAACACAGCAACTCCTACTTTACGACCCTACGCTGGGCTACATACAGCAACGAACAAGCACCAGACGTAAATATGCTAATCAAACCAAAGTAGGAGGCTACACCAAAACTGACTGACTGGCAAGGGTTCTCCTTACAACATACCCTCCCGTGACAAACAATCATCCAGAACATTATCAGTGCCCTTAACATGCCACACATCCAGACTGTGTTCCGGCAGCAAAACATCACCTGACACTGATAAACTGCCCAGTCCACAACAAGACTGGCACTTTTCTTCGCTCTCTCAGGCAACGGGACCTGCCAATAACCTTTCACTAACTCCACCTTAGTGATAAACGTGGCAGCCCCAATGCGTCTATGGAGTCGTCACCTCTAGATAATGGATAGGCGTCTGTCTGGGATAATGCATTGACCCTCCTGAAATCAGCACAAAAGCAAATCTTGCCATTCTGTTTAGGTTGTAAAGTCACAGGCTGAAGGTGGTATCGGTGAGGTTTATGTAGAGTCGAGGATATGCTTACGGCACCGTAAGAACCCATAAGCCGGAAAACCCCCTCAGACCTATAATCTCCTAAATCCCGACGGCAACTTACCAAATTGCGAAGACCCTTAACAACCTCCTGACACCGTACGCCCCCTCTCAATACACCTTATCCTCCGCCATGGACTTCTTCGAAATTATCCGTGATGCCCCACCGACCGATGATAACCTAATCGCTTCACTCGATGTAGAAAGCCTCTTCACTAACGTACCAGTGGATAGGATGATCGACATCATCCTACGTCGTTTATACCACTCCACCACCTCCCCACCTCTAGACATCCCGGAACAAGCCCTGCGAATGCTATTGGAGCTATGCACTAAATAAGCTCCCTTCATCTGCCCCCGAGGAAACATGTACCGGCACATAGATGGCGTGGCGATGGGCAGCCCCCTCGGTGTACTCTTCACAAACATTTTCATGGGAGCCATCAAGGAGGACCTCCTGGCCACCAACCGCCTCTCCGTCTACTGCCGTTACGTTGACGACATCTTCGTGCGGGTGAAAGACATTGTAGAACTACGAGAGCTTCAGCAGCGCTTCATCTCAGCATCAGGACTCAACTTCACTTACGAGGAGACTACTGAAGGGAAACTACTCTTCCTTGACATCCTATTCAAAACCACGACACAGGCTTCAAACCTACGGTCTACATGAAGCCAACAAACAATGAACTCTGTCTCAATGGCAAAAGCGAGTGCCCCAAACGATATCACATCTCCACCATGTCTGCCTACGTCAGGAGGGCACTCTCTCACTTCTCCTCCTGGCGGGACACCCACCTCGAACTCAACCGCCTCACACAAGTCCTCATAATTAACGGCTACTCTAACACCGACGTTGACAAAACCATAAAAAAACACATTGAACAATGGTACAATAATGAAGCCCCCAACACCACCAGCCCTGAAGACATCAACATTTTCTATAAAAACTACATGTTCTCAGATCATAAAACAGACGAAGCTGTCATAAGAGACATAATCCTGAAGAATGTATAGCCCACCAACACTGACAGCAATATCAAACTAATAGTACATTATAAATCTCCCAAAACCTCCTAACTTGTTCTACGTAATCGCCCCGCCAAAGATAAGAAACAACTGAACCTGGACCATGTCGTGTACCAACACTTGTACCCACGGGGACTGTGGAATGTCGGTATGTCGGCATGACCCAGACTCGCTTGAGTCGTCATCTTACCCTCCACCTTCAATCTGGCTCCATCAAAAATCACTACAGCAGCCTTAACCACCCTAATCTAACCCGTAAAGACCTTGACACTAAGACCTCCATATTAGATAATGAGCCGGACCCTAGGCGCCTCCCCATCCTTGAAGCCATATACATACAAACACTCAACCCTACCCTCAACAACCAGACCTAGGACCTCCAAATTCTCCCCACAGCAAGGAGATCCTACCCCCGCAGAAATCCTGATGAAAATGACCATAGCACTACTACCCCGAGCCAACGCCCACCTGACGATGCCCCTGCGCCAAGCCAGCCAATCAACAGACGCAGCGCATGCATAGCAGCAACCAACCAACCACACGTGCAGATCGCCGACTAGCCCCGCCCACCTGTGCAGAATACGCGGCGCGTGATCCCAGCCTTCCTATATATACCCCTGTTCTCCCCTTTACCTATCATAAACCACTGTTATGAATATGGCTAATGTTATAATCTAAACGTCACAACCTACTACAACCTCTACAACCCAGCAACCCACTACAACCTCTACAACCCAGCAACCTACTACAACCTCTACAACCCAGCAACCCACTACAACCTCTACAACCCAGCAACCTACTACAACCTCTACAACCCAGCAACCTACTACAACCTCAACAACCCAGCAACCTACTACAACTTCTACAACCCAGCAACCTACTACAACCTCTACAACCCAGCAACCTACTACAACTTCTACAACCCAGCAACCTACTACAACCTCTACAACCCAGCAACCTACTACAACCTCTACAACCCAGCAAGCCACTGCAACCTCTACAAAACAGCAACCTACTACAACCTCTACAACCCACCAACCTACTACAACCTCCACAACCCAGCAACCTACTACAACCTCCACAACCCAGCAACCTACTACAACCTCCACAACCCAGTAACCCACTACAACCTTTACAACCCAGCAACCTACTACAACCTCTACAAACCAGCAACCTACTACAACCTCCACAACCCAGCAACCTACTACAACCTCTACAACCCAGCAACCTACTACAACCTCTACAACCCAGCAACCTACTACAACCTCCACAACCCAGCAACCTACTACAACCTCTACAACCCAGCAACCTACTACAACCTCTACAACCCAGCAACCTACTACAACCTCTACAACCCAGCAACCTACTACAACCTCCACAACCCAGCAACCTACTACAACCTCCACAACCCAGCAACCTACTACAACCTCTACAACCCAGCAACCTACTACAACCTCTACAACCCAGCAACCTACTACAACCTCTACAACCCAGCAACCTACTACAACCTCTACAACCCAGCAAGCCACTGCAACCTCTACAAAACAGCAACCTACTACAACCTCTACAACCCACCAACCTACTACAACCTCCACAACCCAGCAACCTACTACAACCTCCACAACCCAGCAACCTACTACAACCTCCACAACCCAGTAACCCACTACAACCTTTAAAACCCAGCAACCTACTACAACCTCTACAACCCAGCAACCTACTACAACCTCCACAACCCAGCAACCTACTACAACCTCTACAACCCAGCAACCTACTACAACCTCCACAACCCAGCAACCTACTACAACCTCTACAACCCAGCAACCTACTACAACCTCCACAACCCAGCAACCTACTACAACCTCCACAACCCAGCAACCTACTACAACCTCTACAACCCAGCAACCTACTACAACCTCTACAACCCAGCAACCTACTACAACCTCTACAACCCAGCAACCTACTACAACCTCCACAACCCAGCAACCTACTACAACCTCTACAACCCAGCAACCTACTACAACCTCTACAACCCAGCAACCTACTACAACCTCCACAACCCAGCAACCTACTACAACCTCTACAACCCAGCAACCTACTACAACCTCTACAACCCAGCAACCTACTACAACCTCTACAACCCAGCAACCTACTACAACCTCCACAACCCAGCAACCTACTACAACCTCCACAACCCAGCAACCTACTACAACCTCTACAACCCAGCAACCTACTACAACCTCTACAACCCAGCAACCTACTACAACCTCCACAACCCAGCAACCTACTACAACCTCCACAACCCAGCAACCTACTACAACCTCTACAATCCAGCAACCTACTACAACCTCTACAACCCAGCAACCTACTACAACCTCCACAACCCAGTAACCCACTACAACCTCTACAACCCAGCAACCTACTACAACCTCCACAACCCAGCAACCTACTACAACCTCTACAACCCAGCAACCTACTACAACTTCTACAACCCAGCAACCTACTACAACTTCTACAACCCAGCAACCTACTACAACCTCCACAACCCAGCAACCCACTACAACCTCTACAACCCAGTAACCTACTACAACCTCCACAACCCAGCAACCCACTACAACCTCTACAACCCAGCAACCCACTACAACCTCCACAACCCAGCAACCCACTACAACCTCTACAACCCAGCAACCTACTACAACCTCTACAACCCAGCAACCTACTACAACCTCTACAACCCAGCAACCCACTACAACCTCTACAACCCAGAAACCTACTACAACCTCTACAACCCAGAAACCTACTACAACCTCCACAACCCACTACAACCCAGCAACCTCTACAACCCAGCAACCCACTACAACCTCTACAACCCAGCAACCTACTACAACCTCTACAACCTCCACAACCCACTACAACCTCTACAACCCAGCAACCAACTACAACCTCTACAACCCAGCAACCTACTACAACCTCTACAACCCAGCAACCTACTACAACCTCCACAACCCAGCAACCTACTACAACCCAGCAACCTACTACAACCTCCACAACCCAGCAACCTACTACAACCTCCACAACCCAGTAACCTACTACAACCTCTACAACCCAGCAACCTACTACAACCTCCACAACCCAGCAACCTACTACAATCTCTACAACCCAGCAACCTACTACAACCTCCACAACCCAGCAACCTACTACAACCTCTACAACCCAGCAACCTACTACAACCTCCACAACCCAGCAACCCACTGATAACTTCGGTTCCCTTCTGTACCTATTGAATGAACGACAACGCAAAATTACACGAGACATTGAATCTCTGAATAATAACATATAAATGCTAAATATGGTGTTTTATTTAATCTCACATGCCTTCAAGAAAATATACTACCTGGCTACACTAACTTCCAAATATATATATATTATATAGTCATCTAAATGTAATCCCATTCAAACTCAGTAACTTAATTTCAGCTAAGATGTATCCATTTTGTAATGTAATGACTCAAAGCTATCCTGAAATTCTATATTATGTCTCTCTCTCTCTCTCTATCTATCTATCTATCTCTCTCTCTCTTTCTCCGATATAGTTCTACTGCAATAAGGACAGACACTCCAATATTGACTGTGTATTGTAAGATTATATTCTATTAATGTATTTCGTTAGTTTGTTTAGGCTAACACTCCATTGAATATTGTATATACTTTGTAAATAATATAACAAGAATAACCACTGTTGGCGGAAATATACTGTTATTATTATTATTATTATTATTATTATTATTCTCTCATTCTCTCTCTCTCTCTCTCTCTCTCTCTCCTTACTAATCACGCTCGTCCGTCATTACACCGCACTATTACCGCAGAGATAAGGAAGGTAATGAAGGGACCGCCGGCATTGATAACGATAATAATTAGGGAGGGGGGGATGAAAAGTTCTCAATCTGGAAAACCCAACTACAAAAGGAGAAAAAGTTATATATATATATATATATATATACAGTATATATACTATATATGAGATAGTGGTGAGATAGTGATCGAATGGGTATGGAAAATGTGCAAACTAGCATGGGAGAAGGGGAGTTCACCCAATGACTGGAAGACTGGCATAATAGTCCCCCTATATAAGGGTAAAGGGGTAAGAGGAGTGTGTGTTAACCACCAAGGAATATGTCTTTTAAGCGTAGTAGGGAAGGTGTACAGTAGGGTAGTGATTGAGAGAGTAAGAGTGATAACGGAGAAATGGATAGGCGACGAGCAGGGAGGTTTTTAGGAAGGGAAGAGGATGTGTAGATCAGATTTTTACCCTGAATTGTGTTGTGGAGAAATATCTGGAGAAGCAACAAAAGGTGTATGTTGCCTTTATGGACTTGGAGAAGGCCTATGACAGAGTAGATAGACAAGGTATGTGGAAAGTACTTAGAATAAACGGAGTAGATGGCAAGTTGCTGAAAGCAGTGAAGAGCATGTATGAGGGTACAAAGGCGGCAGTACGTGTGGAGAATGAGCAGAGCGAGTTCTTTGACCTGAATGTAGGGTTGAAACGGGTGTGTGATGTCCCCGTGGTTGTTTACTGTATATATGGATGGAGTCATGAAAGAAATAGTAGGAAGAGCAGCGGATGTTGGGGTATCGCTGAAAAGGGAGGGAAATGAGTGGAAGCTGCCTATACTGCTGTTTGCGGATGATACAGTTCTGATGAGCGATAATGAATGGGAGTTGTAGGGTCTGGTTAATGAGTTTGGAACAGTGTTTTGTTTTTTGTTTTTAAGAGACAATGAACGGAGGAAGGAAAAACACAGATAAAACAAAAAGGTCCATGTGCCTAAAGGCATCCTCCATTCATAAAATGTTTGTAACAACTGGATTTAAACATTTGTAGATTGTAAGTTTGTGGAAAGCAATTCGAGGGAAGTGAATTCCAAAGAGTAGTAGTTCTAGGGATAAATGAATTTTGATAAGCAGAAGTTCTGCATTGTGGAGGAGAAAGTGTAAATTCATGGGCTCTCTCAGCTGCCCTAGTTCTACGGGGAAAGATGTGGAGAGGCGGAACAATTGAAGCAAGTTCCTCGGAACAATTGCGGTGAAAATATCTGTAGAATAATGCAAGGGATGCAACGTTTCTTCGTATGGATAATGTAGGAAGGTCCTGTATGATTGCAGGGTTATTGATTAATCTAATAGCTTTATTTTGAATTTTGTCCAACTGCCTCAATGCAACCACTCCACTTCCACTCCACAGAGGTGAACAGTAATCCATCTGAGAACGCACATGACTTTTATATATTACGGCCAACTGCTCGTCAGTGAAGAATTCTCGAACTCTGTACAGGAGTCCCAGTTTTTTAGAGGCATTCTTAGCAATGCTTCTAACATAATGTGTCCAGCTCAAGTTAGTAGTTAATGTTACACCGAGAATGTCAATACTAGGGGAAGTGGGAATATTTACATCATTAACAAATATATGGGAGTCAGTGAGATTCTGTCAGTTAGAAAATTGAATGTACTTGGTTTTCTGTGCATTAAAGGAAACTAGATTCTTTTGTCCCCATTCATCAATTCTAGAAAGGTCCTGGTTCAGAGAAATTGCAGTGTTTATTTTTGAATTTATAAGATCGGGTTGGGTGAAAGAATTGGTTAATGTGAAGGAACTGTGGAGTGTTGAGTCATCTGCGTAGGAATGTATTGGATTATGAGTGGTAGATATGAGATCATTAATATGAGTGAGGAACAGAGATGGGGCCAAAACTGATCCCTGGGGAACACCAGCATTTATTGAGTGAAATTGAGAATAAAGGCCATCTACCATTACACATATTTTTCTGTTATGAAGATAAGAAGAAATTAGTGGAACTAATGATGCAAGGCCGTAGTGTGACATCTTCGACAATAAGGATTGATGCCAGACTCTATCAAATGCCTTTGATATATCCAGTGCTATTGTATGTGTTTCACCATGTTGGTCTGTAGCTTGGTTGATTTGATGCGTAAGAAGGCAAAGAATGTCTGCAGTTGATCGACATCGTCTAAAACCATATTGCCTATCACTGATTAATTTATTATTCTCAAGATGCTTAATTATGTGATTATTTAATAAAATTTCAAAGACTTTACCAAGAGTGGAAGTTATTGGTCTGTAGTTTGATGGATCTGAAGAGGCACCTTTTTTAGGAACTGGATGGATGTTTGCTTCTTTCCAGGGTACTGGGAAGCATGAGGTATGAGTACATAGACGGAAACATTTTGCCAATACAGGAGCGAGCACCAAGGAGCAATTCTTAAGTACTATTGGAGGAATTTCATCTGGACCAGGAGCCTTATCTACTGAGAGATTCTGCAAAATAGTTTTGACATGTCTGGTGTGGATCTTAAGTGAGGGAATTTCAGGCGAATTAAAATTAAGTACAGGTACACCTTGATTTATTTCATCTAAGGTTGAGTTGGTAGAGAAAATATCCGCAAGAAGGTTAGCTTTACCTCGTGGGTCACTTACAAGATTGCCAGTCGGAGATTTTAATGGTGGAATGGATGAAGCAGTTGTGAAGTTGGATTTGAATGAGTTAAGAGTAGACCAAAATATTTTGTTATCATTTGGATTATTTAGAAGTTTATTTGACTGCTTGTGGAGAAAGTTTGATTTAGTTAGGTTTAATACAGTTTTGGCATGATTTCTGATGTTTCTAAAGTAATTAAAGGCTTCATGTGTTTTTGATCTTGTGTATGCATTGTAGGCTATTGCTTTTTGTTCAGTTACTCTAGCACAATTATGGTCAAACCATTTAGGTGAATTAGATCTTTTACTGTACTTTTGATGAGGAATAAAAGTTTCCATTCCAATTTTAACAAAATCTTGTATGTGGCTCAAGGTGGAGTGTGCATCATTAGAAAAGAAAGAAGTCCAGGGAATATCAATAAAGAAACCTTGAAGACCCTCCCAGTCTGCCCTATCGTAATGCCATTTAGTCACCAAACAGGTTCAGAGTGGGAAGGTGTGGTAGGTGATAGACAGGTGGCCTGTGTCAGACAGTGATCAGAAGATCCAAGCGGGGACCTCACTGTAACATCATAATTTTCTGAATTGGTTGTTAAAAATAAGTCCAGTAGGTGGGAATTATGATTAGGATTATCTGGTACACGGGTTGGTTGGTTGACTAGTTGAGTGAGATTAAATGAGTCTGCAAATAGCTCACATTCAAAACCAGCATCATCAGTCCTGGCTGAATGAGTGAGCCATTCAACATTATGGACATTAAAATCACCCAACACAGTGATTTCAGAAGAAGCATTTAAGTTGAGGACACTGAGTTGTGAGGACAGAAAATAAAAAAGACTTTGCTCTGGAGGAGTATTTGGGGAACGGTAGATGCAACATATGTATTTAAATTTACCAGCAGAAATTAATTTGTATATAGAATAATCAAAATAGGGACAATTGAAACTAGTAACCTCCTCCAGGGCAATTTCAGATTTTGCGAAGCAACATACACCTCCATTAGGTCTGAAATTTTGGAGCAGTTGATAACCTGGAAAATTAAATCTAGACGTGTCAGATGTGGATGTTACTTGAGTCTCTGTCAAAAAAAGGAGAGTAGGGGATTCTGCTTGAAGAAATTGGTGTACAGAATTGATGTTAGAGTGAAGTCCCCTTATATTGCTAAAGAAAAAGCTACACCGACGAGCAGCTTTGGGACGTTGCAAATGCTCTTGACACAGTCGCATGATGACGACCGGGAGGGCCTTGTGTCAATGACCCAACCCTGCCGGGGGTGGATATCCAAGGGACCACCAGGTTTGCTCTTAACAATTGTACTGCCATATTTATTGGGTAAGGTGTATGGTGTTACATGTATGATATGTAGTGGGAAGAGTAGTGTTTTATGGATAGAGGATAGCGATGTAGGGCAATATCATGAAGTTGGATGTGTATGTTATATAAAGAGGGTTTTCCTGATACCCCTGATGTGTGAGGCAGAAAGATATGTATCCAGCTACCAAGGCCTGGGAGAGAAAATGGAATTCAGGCTATTCCCTGAGTCTCCCGAAACCTTGGCGGTAGTACTTCCCTGGGTGGGGCTGCCTAGCCCTACTACCTGGAAAACGAAATTTGTGTGAAAAAAGTGTGCGGAAAACTAAATTTGAAGGTAAATGCGGGGAAGAGCATCGTTATGGTCTTCGAAAGGGGTGAAGTCACAGAGTGTGAGGTGAAGTTGAACGGTCAGGCTATGGAGATCGTCAGCTCTTTTAAGTATCTGGGCAGTGTGTTGAGTAAAGATGGGACTATGGATGAAGAAGTGCGGGAGAGGGTGCAACAGGGGAAGAGGGTTGTAGGAACGTTGAAAGCAGTAACAAGAAATAGGGTGGTCAGTATGGAAGTGAAGAAGTCCTTGCATGACAGTGTGGTAATCCCGACACTAACTTACGGAAGCGAAGCATGGACGTTCGGGAAGAGATTTAGACCAAGAGTGAGAGTGGTGGAAATGAGTTACTTGAGAAGTGCGTGCGGAGTTACATTGAGGGATAGACAGACGAATGAGGAAGTAAGAAGGAGGTGTGGTGTGGAGGTAGATGTGCTTGAAAGTGTAAAAAGGAACAACCTGAGATCGTTAGGCCATATGGAACGTATGGAAAGCGAGAGAATGAATAAGAGGGTGTATGAGAGTGAGGTGGAAGGACAGAGAGGGAGAGGTGCACCGAAGGAAAGGTGGAAGGATGGAGTGAGGAAGTATATGGATGAAGGCAGTGCTGGTTGGGAGGAGGGGCATCGACTGACTGGGGACAGAGGTGCATGGGGGCGGTTCGTTCGTGGTCACCCCTTTGGGGATCACGGCATCAGGCAATAGATAGATATACTGTATATATTCTGACATACGGAGTCCTGTATGTTAATTTAAGAGTTAGAATTAGAGTTGAAGCAGTGTCAAACTACCCAAGCGGCGAAGCAGACTAGCGAGCGAACCAGCGAGCGGGAAACCAGCTCGCCTGCATACCAGCAAACAAGCCTTCACACCTGCGTGCGTCATAGGGGACCCTGCAAACTACTTCGATGACCCGACGCTATTGACGTATGGTCAACGCCAGGAGCCCCCATTGGACGACGCACCTGCTATGCAACTCGAGGAGCTATGATAGGGGCGCGCACCATCACTCGCCTCCTGATTCGTTCCTACACCATCATTGTTTAGTATATAAGACCCGAGTAGTGAGCATTCAAATCAGTCTCATTTGGAGTTGGGGAAGGTGAACTTGCAGCTGGAGGAAGACGGGGTGAAGTATTATAATGGGATTGTGACTGTCAGTCAGATTATATAAGTGTGTGTTAAGTGTGTTCGGTGTAAATACTTAGGTTATGTTGGATAGTGAGATATGTGATTGCGAATTAACGTTAACGCTATTATTATGTACTTAACTATTTTAGTTGACTGACTTGTGGACTAAAGCAACTCTTTAAGTAGTTGGGTTATGATAAAAGTAATACTATTGTTTTATATTAAGACTTACGAGTTCTTTCATTTTCTTTTAATTAAGCTTACATTGCTTAACGGTGCTTAGTACGGTGATACTATTGTGTCATATTAGTAATATCGCCTTAGACTAACATGGCTGTATTAATATTACTTCTAGTGATTTCCTAAGCTGAAGAAAATTCTTTTAGCTTCAAAATATATTTTGCTTTTCATATTATTTGAGTGAGACTTGAATCGAATCTATGAAGCGATCCTGTAACTTAATTTACTCATAATCAAACCTCAATGTTACGTGGTTAAGAAATACATTTAACTAATTATTAAATATATATCTAACTTTTTATGTGACTTTGATATAAATCCTGATGATAATAATAATATAATACTGTTAACGTAAGACAAGAACCAAGAATAATTACATTAAATATAAATAAAAGGACATATAAGAAAACTGTCTATTCATTTCAAAAAGGGTAAGAGACAGAAATATTCTTACTTTAATATTTATCTTTCAAGACTTTTTATAGAATTAATAGTCCTTCTTTAGGTTTAACTTATTCGGTTCATAACCATAGCCTACTAAGCTTCGGTTAAATAATAATTCTTTATAAATACTACATGACTTTAATTAGTTTCAGTATTTTTCATAATTAAAGAGTATCAGTCAATAAAGGATACTAAGTCCTAAGATCCAAAAGGAAAGGAAGCAACAACAGGAAATAATTTTATTTGATTTTACTTATGTTTTGCCTTCAGCTGACTGATACCTTAATATATATCTCTGTGCTATCTAGATTCATCAAGTTAACCACTTGAGGATCAAGATACGTAACAATATATATAGATATATTGCCAGACCCTGTGATCCCCGAAGGGGTGGCCACGAACGGAACGGCCCCAAGCACTTCTGTCCCCAGTCGGCACCCCTACACCCATCCAGCACCGCCTTCACTCATACTTCTTAACTCCATCCTGCCACATCTCATTCGGTTTACATCTCCCTCTGTGTCCTTCCACCTCACTCTCGTACACTCTCTTTCTCTCGCTTCCAATACGTTCCACATGGCCGAACCAACTCAAGGTGTTCCTTGTCACACTTTCCAGCACATCTACATCCAAACCACACCTCTCTTGTACTTCCTCATTCGTCTGTCTATCCCTCCATGTAACTCCGCACGCACTTCTTAAGTACAGTGTACTCCCAGTATTCGCGCCTAGGTCGTACCGGCCCCCTTCCGCATATACATGGTTTGGCGTATACGTGGTTACTAATTAACATAGGTTTTAATGGGAAATCGACTTAGGTCGTACCAGGCTCACCCATCTTAGACCCTCATTTCCCCCCAAATACATCCAATAAATGCATGATATTTGAGGAGATTACATATAAATACATATTATCAGGAGATTACTTACCACACAGACATTATTTCAAATCAGTCATATACACTATAGCCTAGCCTAACTCATCGGCATAATCTCGCCACTTTTGTCCGACACAGCGTCAGTAGGCTTGACCGGCCTTAACTCTCTGTTTTGATGGTCCTGGGCATTTAATTCCTTCATCATTACCACCAGGCCCATGTACCTATCACTGAATGGACTAAAGGCCCTAATAAACGCGGGGGATACAAGGTTAGGGCAGAAAAAAAACTTGTAAATAGGTATTTTTCCAACACACTGGTGGCTTTGATGGGCGGGCTGTGATCTGCAAGATGGCCGACCAAAAAAAGAATCAAGATTATCTAGATAGATAGATAGATCATTACCACCAGGCCCACTGTCTCTATCAATGAATTTACAAAAGGCCCTAATAAATACGAGAGATACAATGTTCGGGCAGAATAAAAGTTTGTAGAAAGATAGTTTTCCAAGACAATGGTGTCTTTGGTGGGTAGGCTGTGAGCTGCAAGATGGCCGACCAAAACAAGAATTGGGATGCGCATCTGCCTGCCTGATTAAAATTCGTGAATAGCAGGTATTTTGCAGGAGTTTTTGCGCGGATAACGAGTAATGGGATATTTAGGGGTGTCCACGGATAACGAGTTTCGTAAATACTTGGAGTGAGGATAACGGGAGTGAACTGTAATTCATTTCAACCCCACTTACTCTTGGTTTGAGTCTCTTCACCAATGTGCATGCTTAGCTCCCATATGTCAATGTCGGGATTACCACACTGTCATGCAAGGACTTCTTTACTTCCATGCTGACCACCCTATTTCTTGTTACTGCTTTCAGCATTCCTACAACCCTCTTCCCTTGTTGCAACCTCTTCCGAACTTCTTCATCCATACTCCCATCTTTACTCAACACACTGCCAAAATACTTAAATGAGCAGACATTCTCCATAACCTGACTGTTCAACCTCACCTCATACATATATATACAGTATATATATATATATATATATATATATATTTAATTGCGTTCTCTTTTATGTAGATCTCTCCATACGCATTCCATTTATGCTTCTCATACCCCCAATACTGTAAGTCAAATGAAATCCTATAACATATAATAAACACATATATAAGTAAACAAATGAAAAAAGGTCTTTATGAAGCTATATAATGTTTCTCTCTCTCTCACTCTCACTCTCTTTCCCTCTCTCTCTGTCTCTTATCATCCACATGTTTATCTCTCTCTCACAACAAGTTTCCTCCAGCGTTATCTCCTCCTCGCTATCTCTCATTTGTCTTATCTCTCATTTTTCTCTCATATTAATATTTGTTACCACTGTCTTTGTCAGTATCTTGATTCTTACTCTCCACTCTTCTTATAATTACTGTGTGTGTGTACGGGGGTGTGTGTGTGCTTATGTGTATAGGTGAATATGTGTGTGTGTGCTTGTGTGTGTGTGAGTGTGCGTGTTTGAGGTTATGTGTTCGTATGTGTGCGTGTGTGTGTGTGAGTTTGTGTTCTTACATGTGTGTGTTTGTGTTCATATATGTGTGTGTTCGTGTTCATATATGTGTGTGCTTGTGTTCATATATGTGTGTGTTTGTGTTCTTATATGTGTGTTTGTGTTCTGGTATGTGAGTGTGTTTGTGTTCTTATATGTGTGTTTGTGTTCTGGTATGTGAGTGTGTTTGTGTTCTTATATGTGTGTTTGTGTTCTGGTATGTGAGTGTGTTCGTGTTCATATATGTGTGTGTTTGTGTTCATATATGTGTGTGTTTGTGTTCTTATATGTGTGTTTGTGTTCTGGTATGTGAGTGTGTTTGTGTTCTTATATGTGTGTTTGTGTTCTGGTATGTGAGTGTGTTTGTGTTCTTATATGTGTGTTTGTGTTCTGGTATGTGAGTGTGTTCGTATTCATATATGTGTGTGTTTGTGTTCATATATATGTGTGTTTGTGTTCTTATATGTGTGTTTGTGTTCTGGTATGTGAGTGTGTTTGTGTTCTTATATGTGTGTTTGTGTTCTGGTATGTGAGTGTGTTCGTGTTCATATATGTGTGTGTTTGTGTTCATATATGTGTGTTTGTGTTCTTATATGTGTGTTTGTGTTCTGGTATGTGAGTGTGTTTGTGTTCTTATATGTGTGTTTGTGTTCTGGTATGTGAGTGTGTTTGTGTTCTTATATGTGTGTTTGTGTTCTGGTATGTGAGTGTGTTCGTGTTCATATATGTGTGTGTTTGTGTTCATATATGTGTGTGTTTGTGTTCTTATATGTGTGTTTGTGTTCTGGTGTGTGAGTGTGTTTGTGTTCATATATGTGTGTGTTTGTGTTCTGGTATGTGAGTGTGTTCGTGTTCATATATGTGTGTGTTTGTGTTCATATATGTGTGTGTTTGTGTTCTTATATGTGTGTTTGTGTTCTGGTATGTGAGTGTGTTTGTGTTCATATATGTGTGTGTTTGTGTTCTTATATGTGTGTTTGTGTTATGGTATGTGAGTGTGTTTGTGTTCTTATACGTGTGTGTTTGTGTTCTTATGTGTGTGTTTGTGTTCGTTTATGTGTGTTCTTTTGTATTTCTGTCGGAGTCTGTCTGTGTGATTCAAATTGATGAAAATAATATGATAGCTTTCTCGTGTGACACCGTTTTTACCTTCCTGTCGTTTCTTTCTCTTGTTCCTACTATTTACTATACGTTCTCTATTATCACATCTTCGTCCCTCTTGGGTTGGTTCATTTTTTTGGTCGATTTTTTTCATTTATTAATTATTTTTCTAGTTTCCTCCATAGACCTTCATCAAACTTTAAACAACATCCATTAGAACCCCTTTCGATATTAATTTGTACATTTTTCGATAGAAAATTGTCCCGGCCGAAGGCCAATTTCTCTACAATTAAAGGTTCGCTATAGTTCGCTAGGGAAAACGTATGACACCTAAATGACACGAAAGGTCTATTGATAACAAAATTGGGCAAAAGGTCTTAAAATCGTCAAACTAATGGGTCGAACGTTTTAAAATCTCAAAAAATGGGGCTAAGCATGAGGAAGAAAGGGGTCTAGAAAAACTATCTTCTCCCTTCTCATTACCAGTTCCGTCCTTTTTTCTATATTCTGGCAACCAATAGATTGTTTTTGTTTTCAGTTTAAGAAGGGCCTCCAGCAATTAACAGTTTAAGAAGGGCCTCCAGCAATTAACAGTTTAAGAAGGGCCTCCAGCAATTAACAGTTTAAGAAGGGCCTCCAGCAATTAACAGTTTAAGAAGGGCCTCCAGCAATTAACAGGCTACGAACCATCTTAATCAACCCGGGTTTTTTTCTACCACAGATCCTTCTTAAGCTGCACAAAATCTTCTAAATATAGCTAGAAGAAAATTAAAGAGACATCGCCGGTACAGAAGGGGTTAATCTTCCTCGCCATTTTCTCCCTTATCCCCTTTCTTTTCTCTCCTTCTCCTCCTCCTCCTTCTCTTCTATTTCTTCCTTCCTGTATTTATCCTATCTTCCCTTCCTTCTTCTCTTACTCGCTCCATATTACTCCCTCATTCTGTCTTGCCTCTTGTCCCCATTCATCTTCCTCCTCCTCCTCCACATCCTTATCATCATCATCTTCTGCTTCTTCTTTTTCTTCATCTTCATCTTCTTCTTCTTAGTCAAAAAGTAGGCATACCAAACATTTTAGGCAACTCAGAACAATAGGGATACATTAGAACACGATAGACTGCAACGAACAACTCATCAAACGAAGTAAGACAAATCTGGAACTCCATATTTCCAGCTCCAACAAGTCTAATCCGAAAGAATTTTATAGTTATAAAAAGAAATAGAAAAACGGTAACTTCATCGATAGGCCCACTTGTTGTGGAAAATGGAGATCATACCGATAAAGAAGTACAAATGGCGAATATCCTAAATTACTATTTTGCATCAGTATTCATGTCGGAGGATATTACTGGTAACCGACCTAACCCTACAAATCAAACAAATGGCAATGAGCTCCAAAACATTATGATTTTTGAAGCCGATATCATGCTCACAATCAACAAATTGCAAGTGAATAAAACCTCAGGCCCTGATGAAATATCCCCAAGGATCTTAAAAGAAACAAAACACGAATTCTTAATCCCACTCTCAAATCTGTTCAACAAATCATTGAATATTGGGAAAGTTCCAAACGAATGGAAATTATCTAACATGACGCCCATATTCAAAAAAGGAAATAAGTCCTCTCCAGGCAATTATCGACCAATTAGCTTTATATAAGTAATATGTAAATTAATAGAAACCATTATAAGGGACAAAATAGTAAAATATTTGGAGGAAAATACAATAATATAAGATTCACAGCTTGGTTTTAGAAATAAACGTTCATGTTAAACAAACTTACTCAATTTCATCAATGAAGTTTACAAATCGTATGATGAGGATGGAGCAGTTAATTGATTATATTATATCTCAATTTTCAGAAAGCTTTCGATACCTTACCCCATAAGCGACTAATTGACAAAATAAATGTTCATGGCATAACAGGAAACACTCTGAAATGGCTTGAAAATTGGTTTTCAAATCGTAAACAGCAAGTTGAAATAGATGGTAAAGAATCCGATTGGTGTAAGGTAAACAGTGGCGTTCCCCAGGGCTCAGTATTGGGTCCTATTCTTTATATAATTTTACATTAACGACAGACATAGACGAAGGAATAGAATGCAAAATATCGAAATAGGCCTATGTTGACGATACAAAAACATACTAATAAAGTAACCTCAACCGTACATTGGCAAAAACTAGAAGGTGTTAGACACTTTGGTTAACTGGGCATAACAAAGGTAAATGAAGTTCACCATAGATAAATTCAAAGTATTACACATCGATAGTAATAACGCTAAACAAGATTACTCAATGAACAAAATTCAACTATCAAAAACGGATAAAGAAAGGCATGTAGGAGTTATAATGTCAAGTGACCTGAAGCCGATTAAACAGTGTACAGAGGTAATAAATATTGCTAATAAAGTGGTGGGTTTCATTGGCAGAACATTTTAATTCAAATCAGAAAATATCATACTTACTCTATTCAACTCATTGGTGCGTTCCCATCTCAAATACTGTGTGCAAATCTGTTCACCGTACTACAGTAAGGACATAAATATACTTGAAAAGGTGCAACGAAGAGTCACTAAAATTATACCTAGATTAGGTAATATACCATATGAAGAGCGTCAAAAAGAACTAAATTTGTTTAGCCTAACAAAGCGCAGAGTGAGAGGTGACCTAATAGAGGTTTTCAAAATCTTCAAGCGGTTCAGCAACCTAAATTTAAGCTAATTATTCACGATCAATCATGCAAACACGAAAACAATGGTTTTAAGATTATAGGCAAGCGTTTTAATTCTCATGAGGTGAAGCATTTCTTCTACAACCGTGTTGTGAATATTTGGAACAAACTACCCTCGAACATTGTGAAATGTAATACTGTCGAAACATTCAAGAACCATCTGGATAAACACTTGGCAAATATACTCCAATTAACACAGTTTCTTTCAGAATAGCGTGTAATGAAGTGACAAAGCATACCGCAATGTATATGGATATTCATACATCTGTTCCCTTTCAGAATTGTAGTAATAGAGTTAGCTTAGATTACAAATCAACTTATTTTTCTCCATTGCCTATCCGAAAATCCGTGTCAGTTTTTCCATACTACAAGGTATTTTTCCAAGTGGTGGGTGGAGAGGAGCCTTCTTCTTTGTTATCCTTTTCTCTACCTCGTAGTCAGTAGATTATTAGTTTTAGATATCCAAACTGCCCCGTAAGGACCAATAGGTCTGTTGCAGTTTGTACTCCTTTGTATTCCTTCCTCATCTCCCTTTTCCACTCCCTTCTTCTTCCTGTTCCTCCTCCTTCATTCCCTCTCCTACCCATAACTCTCCCTCCCACCCCTCGCCCACATTGAGGTAATCAGCAGTCTTTTCACAGGAATCACGGTACTTTTGATGGAGAGGAGGAGGAGAAGGAGGGGGGAGGGGAAAAGAGGAGTAAAAGGAGGAAGAGGAGGAGACGAAGAAGAGAAGGTAGTGGAGAAGGAAGAGGATATGGAGGAAGAAGAGAAGGAAGAAGAGGAGGAGGAGGGGAGGAGGAATACAAAGGACTTACAAACTTCTACAGACGTATTGGTCTTTACAGAGTTAGAGGAAAAGGAGAGGGAGGGGGAGGAGAATAGGAATATAAGGAGGAAGAAGAAGACGAGAGCCAGAGGAGGAGGAGAAAAAAGAGGAATTGGATTAAGAAAAGAAGGAGGGGGAGAGGCGAGGAAGGAATGAAGAGAGGGAGGGAGAATGGACGTTATAAAAGAGGGACATTGAAGGAAGGAAAGAGGAAGAGAGAAGGCATAAGGAAGGAAGGCAAGGGAATAAAGGAAGAACAAGAAGAACGAAATAAATAACACAAATAGCAAGGAGTAAAATTATACAAAATGGGGAAGATTAAGGAAGGAAAATTAAGAACAGAGAGAGAGAGAGAGAGACTTGAGAGAAGGTAGATCAAAGCGTTAACTTAATTTTCTCAGATCGCATCAGTATGGCTACAATGGACGGTTCAAAGGATAGATAGATCGTTGAATGGATAGGTTAGTAAATTGAATGAGTGGAGTCATGAATGGTTCAGAGGGTGGATAGATGGATGGATGATTCAAAGGATGGATGGTTAGGCTAATGGGAGATGGGCGTATTTATATGCTCATTTATTGATTTCTATATAATTATATTAGTTACCTCCCTAGACCTTCATCAAGCTTAACCCCCCCCCCCCCCCCAGACCCTCCTTCAAGACAAATTTGTAAATTTTTTGATAGGCCGGTTCCTCTAAAATGACTGGCTCGCTTTCTCTCGCCAGGACAAAATCGACACCTAAATGACACGAACATTCTAAATGTTGACAAAGAAATGGGACAAACAGTTTTAAAATCACCAAGCTAATGGGGCGAACGTCTTAAAAGATTAAAACTAATGGGGCTAAACTTGAGGGAGAAAGGGAACCAGAGAAACGAATAATCCCCCCTTAATGCATGGATAGAATGATGGGTGCTTCAGAGGGTGGATGCATGGATGGATGGTTCATAGTATATATGGAAGTAAAGATGGATGGTTCATGGGATGGGTGGATGGATGGGTGGCTCAGAGTCGAGATCATAATAGTTAAGGGGGAATGGTTGTTTTTTCTGAACTCCCTTCTCCCTTAGGTTTAGCACCATTCGTTTTCAGATTGTAAGACGTTCGGCCCATTAGTTTGGCGATTTTAACACTATTCGCCCTAGTTCGTTGTCAATTTAAAGACCTTTCGTGACATTTAGGTGTCGTTTTTTTCCTGGCGAGCGATAGCGGCCTTCGTCTGGGTCATTTTTCTACCCAAAAATTTACAAATGTATCTTGAATAGGGGTCATGGGAGTTATATTTTAAGGTCGATGCTAGTCTAGGGAGGTCTAGGAGAACAAGTAACAAAACAGATGAGTATATAAGCAAAAGTTTGTTGAATTATACTCACTTGTACTCCTTATCTCACGTTCTTTGCATCATCACCCTGTTGAGTTGATTGACGAACCCAAGGATGGCTCCCATAATAACAGCATAACAGATATTTTAAGACGTTTTGCCTCATTAGTTTGGCAATCATTAGACGTTCCAGGTGTCGATTTGTTTTCTGGGCGAACGATAGCAAGCCTGTAACTTAGAAGAAACTGGCCTACGATCGATTTTTTTTCTATTGAATAATTTACAAATTTAGCTTGAAGGGGAAATGGTTGGGCTTTTTTATAGGTAGAAGGAAGTCTGGGAAGGCCTGTTTATTAGCCTAAAGCACACACTAAAGTACATTGCTCGATTTTGTTTTTAAAGCAAGCAAATTCCACAATAATAATTAAACAATATATCATATATACCCACAAACCACGGAATCCCATAGTGATAGTGTAAAGGCAAATACGGACTTTAGGAACTGGGCCCCACGAGACATGTGCCTATCATACAGGAGGATATGTTACAAAAATAGATGAAATGTTGATAAAATACACACATAATAAATAGCTAAAAATATATACTATAGTCCGTTTCTTTTCAACTGAGTTCCCACTAAGATTTCTCAGTTAATTTAAGGATTTTGCAGTGAAATATGGTGCTAGTTTCATAAATTTGGTCTTAATATGATATAGAGACACAGTAGTAGGCTACTGGGTGGATGGGACTCGTTAGCCTTGGTTGGCAACCCATCTAGGGGAGACAACCTTATACAAATCCGGGTGGATGGGACTAGTCAGCATTGGTTGGCAACCTGTCTGGGGGAGTAAACCTTATGCAAATTCGTACTGCTCACCTAAGGTGAAGCAGGTTGGTGGATGGACTAGCCGCGCACCACTGTAGGAAAATAGTGCTAAAGTTATACATAGAATGCCTCGGAGTCATACGGACCCTAAGTTGATTGATCAATCCTACAAGTCCTTCAGTAAACTGGCACAAATTGTCCTTCTCACGGGGGTTAGGTCTGCTTAGGGGCGTTTTGTGTATGGCCACCCTCGTAAAGAGGAGTAAGGCGTCCGGCAATAGATAGTAGTTTCCGAGTTGTCCATTAAGTATCGAAACATTAGCTGCTAAGGGATTCAATTTACCATCAGTTGAAATAGAACCGATTATAGTTTATTGAAAAAATATAATAAATATAATATTAATCTACGTTGCTGCGGAATAAAGGGATATTATTTATGTATGATCAAATGATAAGGCTGGGAATATACAATGGGTTTATTTAGTTATTAGTTATGCCTGTAGGATTAATGGCTTTGGTATATCATTGTTAGGGGACAAATGCTTATGAAATATTGGATGGAAGGATAACATGATATGATTTTTTTTTTTTTTTTTTTTTTTTTTTTCTATATTCCAACTTACTTCCTCTCGGGCATAGGCTGAGAGCCTTAACATTCACTGCTTTACAATGAACAGTGAAGCCCGTGAGGTCTTGTTCCAGTCTAGGGAGTGAGACATGTGAAGCACGTAGAGTACAACGAGCACCTGCCATCTTGCCTTCACATGAGGCTCACTCATGGCCCGAAACGACCCCATCTCTGAAGCCATCTCGTTCCCGTGCTTCACTGTCTCACCCCCTACACTCGGACTCTCACACTTACACACACACAACGCCACCTGTTGAGCAGATAACTCACCAGGCATTGCACCCCTATAGCATATTTTGAATATGGGAATATTCATACAGTGCTATTTAATCAGGGAACAATGAGGGTATTTTATTGACGTTTCGGTGGGCTTGTGGTAATGCACTGATACTAGGTACAGCACAAATTCCATCCCAATAATATCTTCCCATTGATACATCGGGATTTGAACCCGGGACCTTTGGATTACCAGGCCAGTGGCAAGACCACTCCACCACGGAGTGGGAAAATTTAGCGGGAAAATTAAATAGTATGCATTCATATGCCATGCAGTTTGGCTGTGGGGCTATGGACGGTAGATTTTGTTATTATTATTATTATTATTATTATTATTAATATTATTATTATTATTATTATTATTGAAGGAGTAATCCCGTCAGCCAATCATAAGGTGAGATTTACTGAGGTATGCCAGCCAGATTTACACCAGAATAGCTACCTGGGTTACTGCCCTTGCACCCAGAAACTCTCAGCCAATCACAGCCTGCCCTCGACACACCTAGACACCAGGCTCACCTCACCTCCAAAGTGCCTGGCTCATACCTTGCCCTTTGTCCATTCCCGTATTTGTTATTCCAACAAAAAGTGTACCGATGTGATGGTGCCAACCCCTTACTCCCGTCAGCCACTGAAAATCATTGTAAATATGCTGCCGAAAAGTTATTATGGAGATAGTAATCTAGAAGAGGGCGAGCTTACACTTCAAAGATCCCGGGCCTACCACATACACAAGAATGAGAACTTGGTTAGCCAATAGGATTGCTCATGAGTAAATGGGCTGGCTTTCTCTCGTGTTAGCCTTGTCCCACCCAGACATAAAAGTGGGTACCTGGAGTGTAAAATTGGCTTTGGCATAGTCATATCCTAGGTTAAATTTGATTACTTGTCTCACCTTTACTGAATTCCCTGTCTCTATGTGTTGGTCCGTCCTGTCCGTCCCTCTCTAAACAGATCCCTCAAACAGAACACTCAAAAGGAGTGTAAACTCACGCATGTTGGGTCAAGCCCCGACGCCTTCATCTCCTATTACAACTCATTTCCTCACCCCCTACTACTTCCTCTGTCCCAACTCTAGTATTCGAGGCATTGGGTGATCAAAATTATTACTTGTCTCACCTTTACTGTATTCCCTGTCTGCCCAGTGGAGTCAGACGGACACAGGCACCTGCCTGAGCAACACTCACTCTCTCCTAGCAATTAACCACCACTTATCTTCCCCAACCACAATGGGGGGATAAAGAAGGAGAATATATCTGACCTCCAGCAGCACACCGAAGCAGAATTTAGAGAGTAAAGCCAGTCTACACCGCTCACTCTCAGCCCAAATACATCTACAGTATCCATCCGCCTGTCGACACATTGCAAGTCTGCACACAGGGTCCTAAGCTGTACAGACCGGAACCAGGTTGCAGACGGATCAGAACAGAAGGACCGGGTGTATTGGCCAGCCCCGAAGATGTGAAGACAAGAGAAGAGAAGCAGCAGAGTAACCAAATTTATGAAAAGGACTACTATGGGCCCGAACAAAATTAAAAAGAGAGAGAGAGAGGGAGAGATGTTTCACAGAGACCTTGTATCCCACCAATAAAATTGATGTGTCCTTATAGGACAACCAAAGAGAAAGTTGATTAGACAAATGATGTAATAAACTACCATGTTTTGAGAGATAGGTTTTCTATTGTTAGCATAGCAAAAGCTATTTAGTTAGAAATAGTGATAGGCATATCTAGGAAATATCAAAAGATAGTTAAATCTAGAGTAAGAATTCCTAAGAGTTTTGAATATATTTAGAAGCTTATTAGACAAGATTATATCATTGAGAAAACGGGATCTAAGTACCCTACTCTCTGAGATTCTAGGTTTAGTGATCGGGGATCTAAGTATCTAGGTCAAAGAAAATATAGGATTATGTAATCGATTAGTTCGGGATCTACGTACCTGGTTAATCAAGAGACTAGAGTAATCAGACGAGCTGCTACTGTTCTTACTCGATCTGATAAATTGGAAATAACGTAACGGTACCCACAATTTATGTGGGTTAGAAATATAGGACTTGTATTACAAAATAATTAGCTTGAGAAATAGTTAGGATTGGCAATCAGGCCTCCATTATTTGGAAATCTTTTGTTAAACGGAAACTATATTTTCATTATAGATATCACCCCATCGAAAGCATGCTATCGATTGTGCTTAATATCTATTAACGTAATCAAAGGATATATTACTTTATGTTAGTTTCTGTTATTGCTATTACATAGTTATTGTGCCTTGTGGGTCGGAGTCGAAGTAGATCAAAGCTCTGTATAGCGATCGTACAGATAGGTTGTAATGGGAACACAACATTCTGTATGTTCATTAGTATTCAACTCTTCAGTTTTAACATATTTCGACCCGGACAGAGAATCAATCGCTATGAGGAATACTGATGGTTACCGATTTATTTTACTAAATATAGTATAAATTTACAAACAACTGTTGAATCATTCCTACCCTATTAGATAAGTTTTATATATAATATACAACAATTATTATTATTAACGTTATTATTATTAATATTATCATTATTCAGCGGATGAGCCCATCGAATATTTTGTTTACATAGATACACTGGCCACACATACCTTATGATCCCAGCGAGGTGGTTAAGACTTAATTTTAGTAGAGATAACAAACCCGTTAGTAAATTGAAGTGAAAGAAAAGGACAGCAACGAAGAAGGCCCACATGTGAAAGAGAAAAAGAGAAACATATAAGAAAAAACGGTAAAGATATTGATCAAAAGAAGCATTTACTTATAGCATACAATACCTATAGCATCGACACGAAATATATCCGAAGATAATATGGATATGATGAACTTGACCGGAAATTATTATAGTGATTATAAGTGATCATAAGTAAGATAACATGGTTATGTATTTACAATATGTTTGTATGCATAACTAATTATGCAATTAAAGTTATAATATATGATTAGGGGAAGTCACAATTATGATATAATAATTATGACGTATTGTAGGTATGATAATATATTGAATTATATAAAATGTATTGTTCTATCTTCAGTTTCGTTGTTACAAATCATCCCCTTCATTATGTACTCATACTCTCTGTCACTGTCTCTCTCTCTAGGAAAGAACTGAATTCAGAACTAAAGAGCTCTAGATTCCTTCAAATCTCTTATAAAGGAAGCAAAGAGGAATTAACCCCGGAACGACACCGAAACTCTTAAAAGGTTTTACTGGGAGAAGACAACGGGACTCTTAAGATCCAAGGCCTAAAAAAGAGCCTTTTAAAAGACCCCAGTGGCACTCAAAACAAAGGAATATGTGATTAAGTGAGAAATTTTCTCTCCATACCTCCTATCACTCCACCACATGTGTCCAACCCCCCCCCCCCCCTCTTTCCCTACCCCTTCAATTGTCACCTATTTTTCCTCTTATTCCCTTGTTTATCGGTTTATTTTCCGCACCAATATCACCCACCCGGTTTCAAAGTCAAAGAGGAGGCATATAGAGATCGTGGCAAGAGAGAGATTTCACTAGACATCAGTGTCGATCAATAAGTGGGAGGGGGAAGGTGTGTGCTGCGATGGCTCTCCTCTCATGAATGGACCGGTCGGATATACATCATCTTATACACCCCCCAAATACTATTCCCACTTGTTTTATTGTTGTTACATGTTAATATCTTCATATTAAACATAAAATAGGCACATATGAATAAGTGATAACAATATTTATCAGATAATGACGATTTTATTACGGAATGTATCAAAATGTCTTCGCCTGGCGGGCTCTTTTAAATAACATAGGTTCGCCGTTTAAAGGTTAACCCACTGAGCACCAGCTAATTAATAATAAAAGTACACCCCAGGACCAGCAGGTTGTAAAAAAAATTTGTTTTCCAGAAAACACTTCGAATAGGTTAGAAATGAAGGAAAAACCACAAAAAACCGATCCCCTAGGTCATTAAGGGGTCCTACGGGGCGCCCAAAAGTCGGAGTTACATGAGGGGAAATGGGTAGGCAAAAACATGCAAAAACACGTTTTTGCGCTCTCACGCGCACGCGGTTGGACTTTGAGAGTTTTCAACCAACGGCATTGTTGCATGGGATATTTACGCAATTCCCATACAAATCTGAGCCCTCTAGGTGCCATAGGACCGGAGTAATTAACCGTGACGCACCCTATGCGGCGCTGGGGTTTAGGGTTACATACATTGCCGACGCATAACGTGCATCGTCGCTGGTCCACAATGGGTTTAGGGGGAAGAGTATATATGTTAGTAGATATATTTATATATTTATTATTGTTTTAGTCTCTTCCCTACACCTCTATCAAGCTTAAAATACGTCCCAAAGATCCCCCTTCTAGATAAATTTGTATATATTTTGAAAGAAAAAAATCCTGCTAAATTAAACACTCGCTACCGCTCGCCATGAAAATAATTGACACCTAAATGGCACGAAAGGTCTCAATATTGACAAAGAAATTAAGTGCAAGGTCTTAAGATCACCAAACTAATGGGCCAAACATCTTGAAATCTGAAAACTAATGGGGCTAAACATGAAGGAGAAGGGGCCACAGAATAACAAACCAACCCCCCTTAAGAATTCAGGGTTACAGCCTTTTGTAAAGAGAGTCCTCAAGAGATCTTCAGGTATGCGAAACAGTAGGAGGCCATTCAAAAGTAGCGTTGGACATATAAAGGATCCAACAGGTCAACTACAAACATCTGATACTGAAATAGCTAAGTCCATAAATTATATGATAATTGTGCCTCAGTATTTACAAGAAATTATATCAGTAACATGCCAATTCCAGGATTATTGCATTAGGGTGAATTTCTTATCAGAACTAGGTGTATCCCAGATGAGGTAGCAAGAAGAATAGGTAAGTTAAATAGGTTCATGTCATCTAATCCAGATGGCATTCTTTTCCGAGTTGTGCGAGCTGAAATGTCAATTGTCATGGCAGAAATCTTCAATAATCACTAGATTCTGGAGTGGCCCCTGATAACTGGAAACTGACCAATGTTACCCCAATATTTAAGAAAGGAGATCATTAGTGCCAATTTACTTCCCATATATTAAAGTAAAGTAGCACTTTCAACAAAGTGCCTCACTGTAGGCTAATGTCAAAACTGAGTGCACTAGGAATCAGTACAGAGGTCTCTAATTGGATAGCAAGTTGGCTAACAGCTAAACAGCATTGAGTGGTAGTCAATGGTGTTTCTTCAGAGTGAATTCAAGTCACTTCTGGAGTTCCACAGGGATCTATCTTTGGGCCACTGCTATTGATCATGTATGTCAATGGTATATACTGTATAATGGTGCATTGTATGCGATCTCAAAGTGTGTAGATGACATTAACCTTGGAGTGACTGTGAATGATCCTAAAGGGGTTGAACATGTCAAGATGGATCTTAAGTAGTAGTTTATCGAGAGGCCTTCCCTAGGGTTAAGTGCCCCATTAATTACTATTTCCATTCACACCTATTCATACCCTCCGATAGTGCAGTTGGAATAATGTACACTCACGCCTACTAAAAGTTGCTCAGGGGTGGGTCCTTCCTTTCCTTACTCCACCCTGGGAAGGTGGAAGGGGGGAATCGGGTCCCAATCTACCCCCACCTTCCACCCCCAAACTATCCCCAACTCCCCAACCTTCCTTCTCTAGCTGGTAGTTAGTGATTAGCGACGATTGTTCTCATGTATTACAAATTATTGTTAAACCATCATTGCACACGCTTACAATGGCCGACATTAACATTTATTAGGAATGTATAATTATACACAATATACTGTATAATTGTATTCTCAAAATGAGTCTCTATACACAACGTGGGTTACACAAATCTTGGCTGTAGTGGTCTTCTCTCTCTCTCTCTCTCTCTCTCTCTCTCTCTCTCTCTCTCTCTCTTATTGCACTACTTTCTACGATCAAGACTTATTGTGATTTTAATATAATAATACCGTAATTAAATCCAATCTAATACAGTATTCAGGATATTATGTTCATCATTATTGCAATACACATCAACGTGCCCTTTACGATTTACTCCTATGTTCTCAAATTACTTACACAGTCTGGCTTTTATATCATAAAAGGAAAGAATGTGACGCATGTCCACGTGTGAGCATGCTGTACAGAACGCCTAGTCATGCCCCACTCTCGCTAGGATCGTCAGGGCAGGAACTTTGGCTGTAGTCTATGTAGAGTTTCCTAACTTAGTTCATGTGAGCCGTTGTAATATAAGTATTATGAATATGTATTTTGTTTTCATCTGAGTCAACGAGTTCTATTTTATATCATTAGTTATAAGTATTGTGTGTAAAACTTATTTGTAATGATGGGAAGAGAAACAGCCACCGTTGGGGGTCAGTGGGTGCGCCAGGTGGGAGGTGGGCCTAACTCACTAGCCCCCCCCCCCCCCCCCCCCCCCCCTCAGTGCTAGGGGAGCCTTTGTCTATCCCAGAGGAGAGAGAGAAATTACGTAATGGTTGTCAGTGGGCGGTCCTTAGTAGTTCACGTTGGGCTCACTAGAGGGCCGGGTATAAAAAGGGAAGTCTAGCCATTTTTTCATCAGAACTCATTAGGCAGAGCGACTTCTCATTTCCCTTGCTAACTATATATATTCTTCTGACTGATGTGAACTTTCTCTACTACCTTACATTCTTATCTCCTCTTTTCCCTGCCTGTTTAACTTCCATGGTCCCGTTGGTGCAGAGCTAGTCAGCCAACGTATTATCGCTTGAGTTCTCACGAGATACTTGCCTATTAGATAGCCTATTTTGGAAAGGTTAACTTAGAATAGGATTGATTTATGTTTGTTGCACTTGTATATGCATTTCCCTGTGTGTTATTATTATTATTCCTGTTTTCTGCTGGTCTAGGTAATGCTAGACTGGGGTAATGCTTTTCTGTGTTACGAGTTGTTGTTTGATGCAGTGGTTAAGCGATAAACCTGCATACTCGTTTCGGTTCAGTGAAGCCTAGGTTGTCTTCGCGGCTGACTGTGTTGAGTTAATAATTTACAGTGCATGAGGGCAAGAGCCTAACCACCCTGTATTTTATTAACAGTTTGTTTTTACTTTGTCAAGGAGCCGGGAGAAAACGAGATACAAGGGATCTGGATTTCTCAAAGTGCACTTGTTAGTTTTAACGTAATACTTTAAACAGTTGTGAGGACTTCCCTAGGCTACGAGCCGTTTTTGCTCAGTCACTGCTACCTTTTGCCCACAGTACCCCAGCTAGACTTTACTCGATTAGTAGATACAGAATAGTATTGAAGCTTTCCTTATGTATGATATTGTTTATGCACTATTGATTTCATGTGTTGCAAGCTTGGCTACTTTAGTGATTAGTGGCCCACGAGCACAATCCGAGTAGGCTATTGCCGTTGCATTTGCGGAGTACTTCTTTTTAATGTTTGCCATTTACTATTGCATATTGTTTTAATTATTCTTATGCCAATTTAAACCTTTAATAGTATTTAATTGCCAGGGTTTTTGCTTATTGAATTGCTGGTCAAAATCCGATACGTACTTCTTACGAGCATCCGAGAAGCATCTAACTTTTTTCAGAAGATTCCTTGCTCGATGCTTAAGGACTATTAATTAACGTAACGTAATAGTGCCGATCCGAAGTAGAGGGTGGAGGACTTCTTAAGTTCTTAGTCAAGGGTGGATTACTTCGGCTTCGGCCAACACTATTCTTTTGTGTTGTTGTTTCTTACTTCATTGATTGATTGTTGACCAGACTAGATAATTCCTGTCTCTTTATTAGTCTGTTGTTGAACACTAGTACCGAGTTCTTGTATACCCCGTTATAGCAGATTGAACTCTGGAGGGTATTGGTGTTTTTTGTTCGGCTGGCAGTACTCAGGGGTTGGGATCGTTTGTTTCCGTTGTGGCAGCGAGCCGTATTCGAGTCCTGATTGAGAGCCCTTGTGTACCCGAGTGCCAGTTCGTAACAAATGGCGACCTTGCTTAGGATTTTGTGAACAGTATAAATTTTTGCAGAGTTGTACAACATTTGTTTGTTTGTATTTTAGCGTGCATATTGAAGAATATTTTTTTTTGTATGGCAATTAGTAAAGCATTTAAGAGACTCCAGTTAATTTAGTAATTAGTGCTTGCATAGGAAATTTAACACTTTTGTCTCGAGAATTTTTTTGTGGACTTCAGTATGTCGTGCATTAGCACTGACGATGAGCGAGAGATGTCATTTGAAGGTGTGCCGTTAGTAACCAGTGACGAGGATGCTAGTTTTTGTGAGTAAGCGGTACCACGTGACGGAGGAGAGGCTGACTGGGGTGGATGTTTGTGGCTTGCACCTGATAGCCAAGGTTTTGGGCATTTCCAATGTAGTAGGGATGTCCAAGGGGGAGCTGATTTCCTGGGTGTTGCGTGGGCGACATGGGGTTTCGGAGGAGAGGGCGTTTTGGGGGGTTCCTCCCCAGATCCCCTCTCACTCGACTCCCACAGTGCCGTCCACTCAGATACCGGAGGTTAGCACTCTCCCACAGAGGGATGAGATTTGGCAGATTGGAGTGCCCTCGGGTGGTGCACATGGTGGTTCCCCAGTTTTTGCCCCCCTTCCTTCAGTAGTGGCAGCTCCCTCTTCCTGCCTGTCTCCAGATATGGTATTTAGACTTGAGCTTGCTAAGATTGAGGCTAGGAAGCAGGAGAATGAGACTAGGAGGCATGAGATTGAGGTTAGGAGGCAAGAGGATGAGACCAGGAGGCATGAGGCTGAGCTTAGGTACGACTCGGAGAAATATTGTGCTAAATTAGATTTAGATAAGACTCGTGCAGAGTCGACAGGGACTCGGATGGGCCGTGAGGGCCAAGTAAGAGAACAATTAGTCAAATTGGTGCCGGTATTTAGTGAAACTGAAGTCACAGAATTTTTTTATCGTTTTGAGAAGAAGTGTAGGGAGCATAATTGGCCTGATGAGAAGTGGGCAGCTCTAGTCTCCTCAATACTTACGGGTAAGGGTCTGAAGGCTTATGATGCACTGCCTTTAGAGTTTTGCATTGACTACCCAGAATTGAAGAGAGCTGTCCTACGGGCATACGAGTTGCAACCGGAAACATATCGATTGAAGTTTCGGGGTGTTACAAAGACTAGGGAGGCGACCTTTCTTGAACATGCCCGGGACTTAAAAGATGCACTTAAAAACTGGACACGTTCTGAGAAAGCTGAGACGGCAGAACAGTTGACTGAGCTGTTTCTGCTCGAGCAGTTTTATAAGTGTACTGGTGCAGAAATGACTTTAACTATTAAAGAAAAGAACCCAAAAACTCTACAGGAGGCAGCTGAGATGGCTGACCTCCAGCTATCACTAATTCGTGGGTGCGGGTCTGCCCAGCGTAGTGAGGCAGGTAACAAGGGGCGTGACGCCCCACCCCCCCGAGTTAGTGATATACCTTATGCAAACAAGTACAAGAGCCATGATACCATGACTGACCACAAGACTAGCACCGTCCCATTTAAGAAGGGGCCGGGCCCTTCCCAGTACCAAGGGAAGCCCAAAGGGGAGTTGGAGTGTTATCAATGTCATAAAAAGGGGCACTTTGCAAGAGTCTGTCCTAGCAAACCACCTACGGCAGCTGTGTCTTTGGCCTGCAACATTGGTGTGTCTCCGAAGTCATCTGAGTTTGCCCGGGGCAGTTCGTCAGAGGCTGAGGCACAGCCAATGCAGAAGCACCTGGGAGGCTCGAACCCTGCTCAGGATGTTTTTTGCGACCATAGAGGGCGGGGTTGCGTGATGTGGGCGGGGCGCAAGCATGGAGTAGAGGTCTTGCGTGATACAGGTGCTTCCCAGACTCTGATGAAAAACTTGACTGGCTACCCTATAAACGCGGCTCGGGTGGTAGTGGTGCAGGGTATTAATGCAACTCGGTCATACCCGCTGGTGCGGTTGGAGTTGGAGGTGGATGGTGTGGCACGTGAATTGGATGTCGGGATTGTGGAGAAACTGCCAGTGGAGGGCGTCGACCTTCTTCTCGGCAACGACTTTGCAATGCCCGCTTCTGAGGTTCTACCCTTAGTCGTTGCCGAGAGGCCGGCCGACGTGAGTAGGGAAGAGCAAGAGTGGGTCGAGCGGTGCCAGACACAACCCATGGCGTGTGTTGCCACCCGAGCTCGGGCAGCTAAAGTGTCACAGCCTAGTCCTCCGTCTTCAGACCAGCGGAGGAACGATCAAGAGGCTAAAGCTGGAGTTGGTTTTAAGAGTTTTGACTCGGCGGCTCTCCTGGGTGATTCAGTATTAGCACCATTACTTAATTCTGGAGTAGCCCCTGGGCCTGTCATCGAGAGTGACGAGGCTGGGCATGACGAGTCTCCACGACAGCAACGTTATGTACATCGAGAGAGACAGAGGGAGCAGCCCAGTATCGGGGAAGGTCATGCATTGCTCCGGGAGCAGTTAGATCACTTGGCACCCTCAGATATACGTCGGTTGCAACTAGAGGACCCTGAGCTCCAAACGTGTGCTAATGGAGCTGTAGAGCTCGACGAGGACAGCAATGCACAGCCAGGAGATTTTTTTTATTTAGAAGGCATCCTCTATAGGCGTTTTCAAGACCCTAAACGTAGTTGGCAAAAGGGGTCCGGAGTAGTGGACCAGTTGGTGGTGCCACGGGAGTGCAGGGATAGCCTACTGAGGTTGGCGCATGACATACCACTGGCAGGACATCTAGGGGTGAGAAAAACGGTGGCGGCTTTGGGGAAATTGTTTTGGTGGCTGGGGATGAAGTCTCATGTGCAGTCATGGATAAACTCATGTGATATTTGTCAACGTGTCGGGAAACCGAACCAAGTTATTCCTAAGGCTCCGTTACACCCTATTCCTGTGATTGGGCCACCCTTTAGTAAAATTATTGTTGACATGGTTGGTCCACTCCCTCCCACTAAGGCTGGAAATAAATTTTTGTTAACCATAATGGATGTTGCCACTAGATACCCCGATGCATACCCTATGAAAAATGGAATGGCTAAGACGGTAGTCAGTAACTTGTTGTGGTACTTCTCAAGGTACGGGTACCCGGAGGAGATTCAGTCTGATCAGGGATCTAATTTCACCTCCAACATGTTCAAGCAAACAATGCAACAGCATGGGATACGAGCAGTAGTATCGTCAGCGTATCACCCTGAGAGTCAAGGGGTGATTGAGCGGTGGCATGCTACACTTAAAATCATGCTCAGGTGTTATTGTGCTGACAACGGTATGCATTGGGATCTTCGATTGCCTTATGTGCTGTTTGCTGCTCGGGAGGTACCTGGTGAGAGCCTGGGATTTAGTCCAAACGAGCTGATTTTTGGACACCGTGTCAGGGGCCCCCTTAACATGCTGAAAGAAATTTGGGAGGGGACTGTGCAGCCTTGTCCATTATTAAAGTATGTGCTTGAAAGCCGTGAGCGCATGCTTAAGAGTCTGGAGATGGCAGGTAGAAATTTGACAGAATCACAAGCTTTGATGAAGGACAGGTATGATCGCAAAGTGAGGCTCCGGAAGTTCACTGTAGGACAAGAGGTATTATTTTGTTGCCTCTGGTTGGTAACCCCCTCTCTGCGAAGTACACTGGACCTTATAAAATTGTAGAAAAAAATTCAGACTTAGATTACCTTGTTGCCACTCTAGACAGGAGGAAAAAGAACCAGTTATGTCACGTGAACCTTATTAAAGAGTATGTGAGGCGCCCCTCTGAGCCTCTCACTGTCCCTGTGTTGGCTTGTTGCGGCCGTGGTGGAGAAGGAGAGGGGGACAGTCAAGCTTCAGAGGAGGATAGCTGGGATCAACATGTTTCAGCGGATCAGTGGGCGGGGAACTCGAGCGTTAGGGCTGACGAGGCTATAGCTCATTTGCCTGAGCCGCAGTTTGATGGTATCCTTCAGTTGTTCGGTTCATACCCCACTGTATTTGCTGAACACCCAGGCCTCACAACTCAGGCTATGCATGATGTTGACGTGGGGGACCATCTACCCTTTAAGTCAATCCCGTACCGTGTGCCCCCCATAAAACTACCAGCTCTGAGGGATGAGTTGGAGTATATGCTCAGTAGAGGGTTGATAGAGAAAGGCACAGTTAAGTGGACTTCCCCCGTAACACTGCAGCCTAAGCCAGATGGCAAGGTACGCTTTGTATTGATTTCCGTAGGTTAAACGGTTTGACTCCAACTAACCCATATCCTCTTCCTCGGGTTGATGATAGTGTTGACAAAATTGGTATTGCTCGTTTTTTGTCTAAAGTAGATTTAGTAAAAGGTTACTGGCAAGTACCTTTGTCCGAGCGTGCTAAAGAGGTATGTGGTTTTGTTGTGGACGGGAGTACCTACCGGTGCAATGTTATGCCTTACGGACTTAAGAATGCACCAGCAATGTTTCAGAACCTGATGAATGAAATTGTAAAGGACATTCCAAATTGCACCGTATATTTGGACGATGTAATCATTTATGATGACGACTTTGAGAGCCATTGTGAGCACCTTGAGACCTTGTTCCGGAAACTTAGTGAAGCAGGTCTGGTAGTAAATTTGGCAAAGTGTGACTTCGTAAAAGCCACTGTGCAGTACCTTGGGTTTGTAGTGGGAAGGGGACAGGTGTGCCCTCCTCAGAACAAGGTACAGGCTATCAATAAATTTCCGCACCCAACAACCAAGAAGCAGATTATGAGATTCTTGGGTATGATAGGCTACTACAGACGCTTCATAAAAGGTTACTCAACGGTGTTGGCACCTCTCACAGATTTGTTATCTAAAGACAAAAAGTTTTTGTGGGCACCTGAGTGTGAAAAGGCTTTCACTTTGGTGAAACATTTGCTATGTACTCACCCGATACTCAGGGCCCCAGACTTTAACAGGCCTTTTCAGCTGGCAACAGATGCTAGTGGTGTAGGGGCTGGTGCCGTCTTGCTACAGACAGACAATGAAGGTGTGGAACACCCAGTAAGTTTCTTTTCTAAGAAGTTCAATGCTGCACAAAAGAACTATTCTACAATAGAAAAGGAATTACTGGCGATTGTGTTGTCGCTCAGGCACTTCGAGGTGTATGTTCCAGCCTATGGCCCAGTCGTGGTTATCTACACTGATCATCACCCTTTGAGATTCCTGAATCAATTTCACAATTGCAATATGAGACTGACCAGCTGGTCTTTGATGTTGCAGGAGTATAACCTGGACATCCGTCATATTGCTGGATGTGACAATGTGATCGCGGATTGTTTATCAAGGGTGGATGATCAGTCGTAGGCGATCACAGGTGTGTGGGTTTGAGTGGAAGAAAATAGGCTGCCCTTATAGTGCAGCCGGGAAAAACATATTAAAATATAAAAATCATATAAAAACTCTTTCTTTTGATATAGGTAATCGTATAAGTTTGTCATAGCCTATAGAGTTTGAGTAGTCCACGAACTATCAAACGGCTGAGCTGCTGTAAGCTCGCTCTGGGAGCATGATATTGTGTCTTTTTGCTATTGTTGGGAGGAGTTATAAAATGTGAATTTTTGTTTAATAATAAGATGTGTTTTGGTGATAAACTCAGCTTTGATTTAGTGCCATGCGGTCGCTGGGTGTGAGGGGCTTGATGGGGTTCTGTGTTTGTCAGATTTTAGCTCAGGGTTGAGCGAGTAAAATCTTGGGGGAGGTGTGACGCATGTCCATGTGTGAGCATGCTGTACAGAACGCCTAGTCATGCCCCACTCTCGCTAGGATCGTCAGGGCAGGAACTTTGGCTGTAGTCTATGTAGAGTTTCCTAACTTAGTTCATGTGAGCCGTTGTACTATAAGTATTATGAATATGTATTTTGTTTTCATCTGAGTCAACGAGTTCTATTTTATATCATTAGTTATAAGTATTGTGTGTAAAACTTATTTGTAATGATTGGAAGAGAAACAGCCACCGTTGGGGGTCAGTGGGTGCGCCAGGCGGGAGGTGGGCCTAACTCACTAGCACTCCTCCCCCCCCCCCCCCCTCAGTGCTAGGGGAGCCTTTGTCTATCCCAGAGGAGAGAGAGAAATTTCGTAATGGTTGTCAGTGGGCGGTCCTTAGTAGTTCACGTTGGGCTCACTAGAGGGCCGGGTATAAAAAGGGAATTCTAGCCATTTTTTCACCAGAACTCATTAGGCAGAGCGACTTCTCATTTCCCTTGCTAACTATATATATTCTTCTGACTGATGTGAACTTTCTCTACTACCTTACATTCATATCTCCTCTTTTCCCTGCCTGTTTAACTTCCATGGTCCCGTTGGTGCAGAGCTAGTCAGCCAACGTATTATCGCTTGAGTTCTCACGAGATACTTGCCTATTAGATAGCCTATTTTGGAAGGGTTAACTTAGAATAGGATTGATTTATGTTTGTTGCACTTTTATATGCATTTCCCTGTGTGTTATTATTATTATTCCTGTTTTCTGCTGGTCTAGGTAATGCTAGACTGGGGTAAGGCTTTTCTGTGTTACGAGTTGTTGTTTGATGCCGTGGTTAAGCGATAAACCTGCATACTCGTTTCGGTTCAGTGAAGCCTAAGGTTGTCTTCGCGGCTGACTGTGTTGAGTTAATAATTTACAGTGCGTGAGGGCAAGAGCCTAACCACCCTGTATTTTATTAACAGTTTGTTTTTACTTTGTCAAGGAGCCGGGAGAAAACCAGATACAAGGGATCTGGATTTCTCAAAGTGCACTTGTTAGTTTTAACGTAATACTTTAAACAGTTGTGAGGACTTCGCTAGGCTACGAGCCGTTTTTGCTCAGTCACTGCTACCTTTTGCCCACAGTACCCCAGCTAGACTTTACTCGATTAGTAGATACAGAATAGTATTGAAGCTTTCCTTATGTATGATATTGTTTATGCACTATTGATTTCATGTGTTGCAAGCTTGGCTACTTTAGTGATTAGTGGCCCATGAGCACAATCCGAGTAGGCTATTGCCGTTGCATTTGCGGAGTACTTCTTTTTAATGTTTGCCATTTACTATTGCATATTCTTTTAATTATTCTTATGCCAATTTAAACCTTTAATAGTATTAAATTGCCAGGGTTTTTGCTTATTGAATTACTGTTCAAAATCCGATACATACTTCTTACGAGCATCCGAGAAGCATCTAACTTGTTTCAGAAAATTTCTTGCTCGATGGTTAAGGACTATTAATTAACGTAACGTAATAGTGCCGATCCGAAGTAGAGGGTGGAGGACTTCTTAAGTTCTTAGTCAAGGGTGGATTACTTCGGCTTCGGCCAACACTATTCTTTTGTGTTGTTGTTTCTTACTTCATTGTTTGATTGTTGACCAGACTAGATAATTCCTGTCTCTTTATTAGTCTGTTGTTGAACACTAGTACCGAGTTCTTGTATACCCCGTTATAGCAGATTGAACTCTGGAAGGTATTGGTGTTTTTTGTTCGGCTGGCAGTACTCAGGGGTTGGGATCGTGTGTTTCCGTTGTGGCAGCGAGCCGTATTCGAGTCCTGATTGAGAGCCCTTGTGTACCCGAGTGCCAGTTCGTAACAAGAACTACAGGCAAAGATTGGCTGGAATAGTGTTGCGACTGTTATTGATTGTTTAGTTTATCATTTGAATCAGTTTCTCCTATGTATTCAATACCATACATACTATAAACGGTTTGCATTTAATTGTATATGGCCTATACACTTTTTTTTAATCAAGTCAATGTAGAACTTGATACAAATGACTATCTAAATCGGTATTAACTTTTATTAAGGTGTGAGTATAGAGCCCTTGAGTAGCAGGGCCCTCCTTCTCTGTCTCTATCTGTGATCTCAGCCTCTCAACTCTACAAACCCCCAAATAAGGAATAGGATTAATTGGCAGTTTTACCATCAACTCTCCTCTATGTGTATCAAATGAATCACACACGCACTAATGAATGGAAATATACCACATGCAGACCCGTTAAATCTTGGTTGTAGAAAGTGTGTGCTGTGAGAGAGTTACAAGGAGTTACAAAGAATGGTTAGTATCTCAAAGACCTTCCGGTCCATTTCGGGGAAATATTCGAAGTGGAAGGAGAGACATTTTTCAATGCACTACACTCCTTACAGAGTGTGCAAAATACTATCTACTGTGTTCTTGAACTGCTCAACTGAGGAAATGTTTACAACTTCTGAGGTAAGTTTGTTCCAGGTAGAACAGATCTTAAATGGGAAACAGTTTCCACAAATACTAGTGCTTAACCTTTTCAATTCTAACTGCCAGCCATGGTTGCGAATTGTATTCATATAGAGGCTAAACATTTTGCTATGATACACATTATCAAACCCATTATATATTTTAAAACTTGAATGAACTGACCTCGTATTCTGCGTGTTGAGAGAGAGAGAGAGAGAGAGAGAGAGAGAGAGAGAGAGAGAGAGAGAGAGAGAGAGAGAGAGAGAGAGAGAGAGAGAAGCAAGCAGATCCCTACAGCTGAGATTCTTGTAACCCACGTTGTGTATAGAGACTCATTTTGAGAATACAATTATATAGTATATTGTATCAATACATTCCGAAAAAATATCAAATGTTGGCCATTGTAAGCATGTGCAATGATGGCTTAACAATAATTTGCAATACATGAGAACAATCGTCGCTAATCACTAACTGCCAGCTAGAGAAGGAAGGTGGGGGTAGACTTGGACCAGACTCCCCCCTTCCACCTACCCAGGGTGGAGTAGGGGAAGGAAGGACCCACCCCTGAGCAACTTTTAGTACGCGTGAGTGTACATGCTAAGATTGGTATGCAGGGTTCGGAACTGCATAATAAATCGTAGGCTTGTGCAGCATTCTTTAACTGTCTTCGTGGTGCAATGCATAAGTGTGTTGATTTTCAGTATGAGCATCCTGGGTTCGAATCTCCGGACTGCCACATGTGTTTGTTAATTTCATTAATCGAGTTTAGGAGTAAAGTTGGTTGGTGGAGAGAACATAATAATTCATTCTGGTTCAGTAGTAGTTTATCGAGAGGCCTTCCCTAGGGTTAAGTGCCCCATTAATTACTATTTCCATTCACATCTATTCATAGCCTCCGATAGTGCAGTTGGAATGATGTACATGCTAAGATTGGTATGCAGGATTCGAAACTGCATAATAAATCGTAGGCTTGTGCAGCATTCTTTAACTGTCTTCGTGGTGCAATGCATAAGTGTGTTGATTTTCGGTGTGAGTATCCTGGGTTCGAATCCCCGGACTGCCACATGTGTTTGTTAATTTCATTAATCGAGTTTAGGAGTAAAGTTGGTTGGTGAAGAGAACATAATAATTAACAGGCTCAGTGAATGGTCTGAAACATGGTAGATGCCACTAAACTTGGACAATTGGAAGGTGGTGATTATCGGTCAAGAAAACCCCAAGGCAGACAGACTACTCACTCATGGGAAAGCTCTGGAAGTGCCTAACTTGGGAAAATATTTGGGTGTTCTGATTACCAGTTACTCTACGTTTTCCAACCATCCGAATGAATTAATTCGTATATTTTCACCAACCAACTTTACTTCTAAACTCAACCAATGAAAACAAAAAATGCATGTGGCACTCCAAGGACTTGAACCTAGGATACTCACACCGAAATTCCGTGCATTTATGCATTACGCTATCAATACAGTTAAAGAAGAAAATGTATTATTGGGCTCTAATATTAAAGACGCAATTTAGATACAGGAGATAGTCCGACATTTTACAAGGCTCTGATATGGCCTTTCCTATGAAGTTCAGTTCTGGTTTCTAGTACTTAGGAATGATATACAGCAACTAAACAGAGTCGATGCTAGGCCTACAAAGCTTATTCCATTGATTAGAAGACTGAGCTATGAGGACCGGTTGAGATATTTTGATATCAGTTAATTGGAGTTGTGTAGACAACAAGGTCAACTTATTGAATTATTAAAGACACTTAATTGATAATATGAATTATAACAAAATGTTTATCCTCAGTATTAATATAATTCTCAACCATGGCTGGAAGTTGGAAATGAAAAGGTTCAATACCAATAAATGAGTGGACACTTTCTTACATTTAACATTTGTTCGACCTGGTACAAACTTCCCTAAAAAGTTCTATATAGTTCTTCAGTAGAGCAATTAAAGATGAGAGTAGATATAATTTTAATATAGAAGATAGTATTTAGCACTCTCTGCAGTGAGTATAGTGCACTACACAATCTCTCTTTACCCACTTTGGACCACAAGGCCTTACGGATCCAAACTATTCCTTTTAACCCCTTCAGTGACGGCAACGTCTTTTTAATTATATTCTAGCTATATTTAGAGGATTTTGTGAAGTTTATGAAGGATCTGTACTGGTAAAAAGGGTTAAGTGAGTTAGTTCGAAGTATATTATTTTGGGCATATTCTATTCCCTAACCCCCCCGGGGGTTAGGGAATAGAATATGCCCCACGTGCCTTCTGCGTGTCGTAAGAGGCGACTAAAGAGGTTGGGTCGGTGGGCTTGCGACTCCCACCCAGAAAAATATCTAAGCAAAGAAAAACGAACGAAAAGCCTCGGATGCGGACGGAACCTACGTTGACGAACCACGACCGACTAAGGACATTCCTTCGGACATTCTGAGAATGGCTACGTGGAATGTTAGTGGCATGAATGATGGCACAAAAGAGAGAGAGGTTCTGGAAGTGTTAGTGAATGCCAGGCTGGATGTATGTGGAATGACAGAGACCAAATGGAAAGGTTCAGATGTGAGAGAGTGGGAGTGTGGAATGGGTGTGTGTGCTGGAGTGAGTGAAGGAACAGCGAGTGAAGGTGCATGTTTGTTTGTAAGTAGCAAATGGAAGGAATGTGTAAGAGAGTATGGGTCTGTGGGTTCAAGGATTGTGTGGGTGAGAATGAAAGTAGGAATACAAACGTGGGTGATTGTATGCGTGTATGCCCCGACAGAGGATATACTTGAAAGAAAGAAAGAGGAGTTCTGGATGAATGTGGAGGCGTGCCTGGAGAAGTTTGACAAGAACGAAAGAATATTTCTGATTGGGGATATGAATGGTAAGGTGGGTGATAGGAAAGTTGAGGGAGTGGTGGGATGGGTGGGGGGTACCATCAGAGGTGAATGGGAATGGTAGTGCACTTGTGGATGTATGTGTGGGGAGGAGGCTGTGGATAGCCAACACCTTCTTCCGATACAGAATGATCCACAGGTACACGTGGAAACGGATGTTGACGATGAAGGATAAGACAGTGGTGGAACGAGAGTCATTGATTGATTATGTATGTGTGGATGAACGAATGAAGAAATCTGTGATGGATGCTAGGGTGTATAGGGGTATTGGAGGGGGTCTGTCTGATCATTATGTAGTTTGGTAGCTAAGGTTAGGATACAAAAGAAGTGGGTGAGGAGAGCTGGAGGGTGGAATGGTGAGGAGGGTGGAGAGGTTGCAGGAGGAGGAAGTCAGGGAGGAGTACAGGAGAGCAGTGGAAAGACGACTAGGTGGGTTCGACCTGGACGTTATGGAGGAAGTGGAGGAGATGAGTTAGGTGTTTAAGGATGAGCTCTGTGCAGCATGTGAGGAGGTGTGTGGAGTGAGGAGAAGAGGGAGGGGAGTGAAAGGTACAGCATGGTGGACAGAAGAGGTAAGAATAGCTGTGGAAGAAAAGAAGAAAGCATATAGAGAGTGGTTGGGTAGTAGAGGGAATGAAGATTTCGAGAGACAGAAACGAGCGAGGTACGTGGAGAGTAAGAGGGTGGTGAAGAGAGTAGTGAAGGAAAGTAAGAGAATAGTAGATGAGGAATTTGGAAGGAATCTGAGTGTAAAATGGAGGGAGAGTAAGAAACTGTTCTGGAAAGAAGTCAAGAAAGTTAGGGAAGGTAGCAAGGGAAACAGTAAGGGTGTGAATGATAAGAATGGGAGAATGCTAGCCGAGAAGCAAGAGAGAGTCGAAAGATGGAGGGAGTACTTCAATGAGCTGCTAAATGTAAGGAATGAAGAGCCAGCAAACATAGCTGGATATGGTATGGGAGGGAGAAGAAAAGTAGTGGAGGAGGAGGTGGGGATCAGGAGGTCAGAAGTGTGGGAAGCCATGAAAAGAGTGAAGTTGGGGAAAGCACCAGGAACAGATGGAGTGTGTGGGGAAATGTTGAGGTATGGTGGTGAGATAGTGATAGAATGGGTATGGAAAATGTGCAAACTAGCATGGGAGAAGGGGAGTGCACCCGATGACTGGAAGACTGGCATAATAGTCCCCCTATATATATATATATATATATTTTTTTTTTTTTTCTATATTCCAACTTACTTCCTCTCGGGCATAGGCTGAGAGCCTTAACATTCACCGCTTTACAATGAACAGTGAAGCCTGTGAGGTCTTGTTCCAGTCTAGGGAGTGAGACATGTGAAGCACGTAGAGTACAACGAGCACCTGGCATCTTGCCTTCACATGAGGCACGGTGCTCACTCATGGCCCAAACGACCCCATCTCTGAAGCCACCTCGTTCCCGTGCTTCACTGTCTCACCCCCTACACTCGGACTCTCACACTTACACACATACAACGCCACCTGTTGAGCAGATAACTCACCAGGCATTGCACCCCTATAGCATATTTTGAATATGGGAATATTCATACAGTGCTATTTAATCAGGGAACAATGAGGGTATTTTATTGACGTTTCGGTGGGCTTGTGGTAATGCATTGATACTAGGTACAGCACAAATTCCATCCCAATAATATCTTCCCATTGATACATCGGGATTTGAACCCGGGACCTTTGGATTACCAGGCCAGTGTCAAGACCACTCCACCACACCTCCCCTAAGGGCAAAGGGGAAAGAGGAGTGTGTGGTAACCACCGAGGAATATGTCTTCTAAGCTTAGTAGGGAAGGTATACAGTAGGGTAGTGATTGAGAGAGTGAGAGTGAGAACGGAGAAATGGATAGGCGACGAGCAGGGAGGTTTTAGGAAGGGAAGAGGATGTGTAGATCAGATTTTTACTCTGAATTGTGTGGTGGAGAAATATCTGGAGAAGAAACAAAAGGTGTATGTTGCCTTTATTGACTTGGAGAAGGCCTATGACAGAGTGGATAGAGAAGGTTTGTGGAAAGTACTTAGAATATACGGAGTAGAGGGCAAGTTGCTGAAAGCAGTGAAGCGCATGTATGAGGGTGCAAAGGCGGCAGTACGTGTGGAGAGTGAGCAGAGCGAGTTCTTTGACCTGAATGTTGGTTTGAAACAGGGGTGTGTGATGTCCATGGGGTTGTTTACTGTATATATGGATGGAGTCATGAAAGAAATACTATCAAGAGCAGTGGATGTTGGTGTATCGCTGAAAAGGGAGGGAATTGAGTGGAAGCTACCTATACTGCTGTTTGCGGATGATACAGTTCTGATGAGTGATAATGAATGGGAGTTGCAGGGTCTGGTAAATGAGTTTGGAACAGTGTGCGAAAAACGGAATTTGAAGGTAAATGCGGGGAAGAGCAAGGTTATGGTTTTCGAAAGGGGTGAAGTCACAGAGTGTGAGGTGAAGCTGAACGGTCAGGCTATGGAGATCGTCAACTCTTTTAACACCTTACGAGCGGCCTATGCGGTTTATTTATGTGTACCGCACAGCGGGGTGTTTTTAGCCAAAATAGGGCTGTTTACGTGATCATTTTCATGCCTAAATAAGACCCAGAACGTAAAACAAGTACCTATCCCTGAAAGGGCATAAACAGAGCTTTCGAATGACACCATAACGATCCTTGTATGATGGATAGTTTTCTTGCAATAACCGTGCAACGCGAGTGCAAAAAGCAGGTAATTCGGTACTTTCGGTACATAATTGAGTATGTAGCGAGTGAGAGAGGGAGGAGGGAGCTGAGATTTGTGTCAGTAGGTTCGCCGCGGTGGTCTGGAGCAGTCATACGCTCGCTAGTCTCCTGCCACCACTTGTCTCTCTCTCTCAGCCACATTACGTGCTGAAATTGCCACTCGAGTTATGTCGAGCGCCGCCACATAGTCCAGCTTTATTTAACTCGACTTATGTTGCTCGCCGCTAAATAAGGGTTAAGTATCTGGGCAGTGTGTTGAGTAAAGATGGGACTATGGATGAAGAAGTGCGGGAGAAGGTACAACAGGGGAAGAGGGTTGTAGGAATGCTAAAAGCAGTAACAAGAAATAGGGTGGTCAGTATGGAAGTGAAGAAGTCCTTGCATGACAGTGTGGTAATCCCGACACTGACTTACGGAAGCGAAGCATGGACGTTGGTTGAGAGACTCAGACCAAGAGTGAGAGCAGTGGAAATTAATTACTTAAGGAGTGTGTGCGGAGTTACATGGAGGGATAGACAGACTAGTGAGGAAGTAAGAAGGAGGTGTGGTGTGGAGGTAGATGTGCTGGAAAGTGTGAAAAGGAACAACTTGAGATGGTTCGGCCATATGGAACATATGGAAAGCGAGAGAAGGACTAAGAGGGTGTACGAGAGCGAGGTGGAGGGACAGAGAGGGAGAGATAGACCGAATGAGAGGTGGAAGGATGGAGTGAGGAAGTACATGAACGAAGGCGGTGCTGGTTGGGGGGAGGGGCGTCAACTGACTGGTGACAGAGGTGCATGGGGGCGGTTCTTTCGTGGCCACCCCTTCGGGGATCGCGGCGTCAGGCAATAGATAGATAGATAATATTTGTTTTTATTATGTAGATGAGGGAGACAAAAGGCAAGACTGCCTGTGACGAGTGCCTCCCCCAGAATTGAAAAAGTGACAGGGTCAAATTCAAGGAACTGTCCAGCCAAAATGCCTGGACACACAGAGTTTGAAGCAATTTAAGTCATAGGATGAGGGACAGATGGATTCAGGGAGAGAGTTCCATAGCTCAGCTGTTGAATAGAAGAAAGATTGGGAGTATCGTTTCACTCTTGAGTTGGAGAGTTGCACAGAGCAGGGGTGGGATTGTGTTGCAAGACGGGTACTAAGTACCCTACGTAGAGGAGGTGGTATACACTGAGAGACTCTGTGGAACACTGATTATTGTAGTAACGATAGCATAGCGAAAGAGATGCAATATTGCGGCGAAGAGAGAGAGATTGCAGAGATCCGGTGAGTGGACGGGAGTTAATGATACGAAAGGCTTTCCTCTCTACTTTGTAAAAAAGTGCTGTGTGAGAGGATCCTCCCCACACATGTGAACAATACTCAAAACTCAATTGCTGGAGGCTTTTGAAAACTGAATATAATCTTTTAATAGTAGTTAGAATAAAATTGAAAGACATCCCCGGTACTAACAGTGTTAACTCTCTCTGTCTTCATATCTCTGTCTGTCTGTCTTTCTGTCTGGCTGATTATCTCTCACTCACTCACTCACTCACTCACTCTCACTCTCTCTCTATCTCCCCATTACTCACCCCCCTCACGTCCCTCTTCCCGACGCCCCGGTAGGAAGGACTGAGGATAGGAGACTTCTGGTTTCAAATCCGCTTTTCTCACTGAATAGAAACATTTTACATAATTATCATATACGAATAAAATGACGGGGAAGATATTTTATTGGGGTGGTATAATCCAGGCACTCCTTTGATGTATATATATATATAGAGAGAGAGAGAGAGAGATATGCGAGTGTGTGGTGTGTTTATGTGTGTGGTGTACAGTATGTGTGTGTGTAGTGTGGTGTGTGTGTAGTGTGGTGTGCGTGTGTGTGTGTGTGTGTGTGTGTGTGTGTGTGTGTGTGGTGTGTTTAGTGTGTTTGTGACGTATGTTTTTGTCTGGATTCCATGTTAGTAATGATGGATTAGGAACCCTCTTGTCAAAACCTCAAACTGTGAACGTCGACGCATCTTTTGTGCTAATAAAGAATAATAAAGGTACAGCAATAATACTTGCATTACTATACAGACCTCCAGCTCAATCAGTGCAAACTGACCGAGAAATTTATGAACAAATTGCAGACGTAAGTAACTCACAAGATACCGTATTTTTTGGCGACTTTAACCTGTGACCAAGTGGGGCGATACTCTTACTTCACACTTCGGACACGACTTGTATGCGAACTTTCAAGAGAGTTCACTCTATCAATTTGTTCGATCGCCGACCCGTGGTAATAACGTTCTTGACCTTGTACTTGCAACAAAAGAAGAATTAATCGAGAATTTGAATGCTGGTGATGAATTCAGTAACAGCGACCATCGTACAATAACTTTCACTTTAAAGTTTACTAGTAACGAACCAAATAGCAGCATCGAAAAAGTCCCTAATTTCAAGAAAACAAACTTTCATAAACTTAGAGCTATGTTTAAAGAAACTGACTGGAGCTTTTTAATTAACAATAACGACATAAATACATCTTGGGAATTATTCGAAACCACTTACCTAAAAGCAGTGCAGGACTGCATACCATTGAAAATACGGCATACAGGCCATAATAAAAAGACCAAATGGTGGAATAAAGATATTTCAAACTGTCTGCTTGCTAAAAAGTTTGCTAATGATAGATTAAAATCCTTACAAAATGACGAAGAACGGGTGAAATTTGTAGAGCTACGACGCATAGCCAAAAAGTTAATTAAGCAAAGTAAAAAGACCCTGGAGTTACATATTGCGAATCAAAGTAAAACAAACCCAAAAGAATTCTATAGTTATATCAGAAAGAAAAAAGTAGTTACTTCAACTGTTGGACCGTTAGTCGATGAAAATGGAGAATACACCAAAGACGAAGTACAAATGAGTAATGCCCTCAATACCTTCTTTGCATCAGTTTTTACAACGGAAGACCTCAGTGATATCCCTACACCATCGCCGATTCAGATTGATAATTCAGATGTTCTAAGCAATATCACCGTTACAGAGAGAGAAGTATTGAATTGTTTAGATAAACTCAAGGTAAATTAAACGCCTGGACCTGATACAATCTCACCTAGAGTCCTAAAGGAGGCTAAGGATGAGCTCTCTAAACCACTGACATTGCTATTCAATAAATCCTTGCATTCTGGAACTATGCCTGATCAGTGGAAGCTAGCCAACATAACACCGATATTAAAAAAGGCAGCAAATCCCTACCCAGTAACTATCGTCCAATTAGCTTAACCTCAGTTGTATGTAAAATACTAGAAACACTCATAAGAGACAGACTCGTAAATCACTTGGAGGAAAATAACATACTTAAAGATACTCAACACGGCTTTCGTAAAAAACGTTCCTGTTTAACAAACCTCTTAGACTTCTTCCACGATATCCTCAACCTCTACGATGAGAGTAAAGCTGTAGATATTATATACCTTGATTTTCAAAAGGCCTTTGACAAAGTTCCGCACAAACGTTTACTGCTAAAACTAAAAGCGCATGGAATACAAAACGGTGTGTTGAAATAGATAGAAAATTTACTCAGCGACAGAAAGCAAAGAGTAGTCATAAACGGTAAGGCATCTAAATTGGACCAATGTAAGTAGCGGGGTACCCCCGGGATCGGTACTAGGACCAATTTTCTTTCTAATTTACATCAACGACATAGATAAGGGTCTCACCTGTACAATCTCAAAATTTGCTGACGATACAAAAATTGCAAATAGCGTACTCTCAAAAGAACAAGTTGACGATATGCAACACAATCTAGATAAGTTGTCTTGTTGGGCCCAAATTTGGCAAATGAGTTTCAATGCGGATAAATGTAAAGTACTACATATCGGATACCAAAATGAGAAAGCAAACTATTTGATGAATGGCACTCAGCTTAAGAATGTAAACAGAGAAACCAATCTAGGAGTAACGATATCGAGTAACCTAAAACCGAGTCAACAATGTTCAGAAGTTGTTAACCTAACAAGTGCGCATGGGGGTAATTAGAAACGTCCCCCTGTGCTGACGTATTTGAGCTGTTTCCATCACTAAAATATTCATTTTACCATAAATAGCATTATCTATACGCGCCTATTATGGGTTGATTATAAAGGTATTAACCTGAAACAGCGTTTGGATGGTCAAAATCGGAGATATAGGCCGCGAGTTATATAATGTATGGGTGAGGCAACCTGCATTCCTGCCAATTTCCCCCAAGGCCACTGAGACACAGTCGATCGATATTCTCTCTCTCTCTTTCGCACTCGCTTGCTAACACTGATGACAATGCCCTGCTTGCAACTCGCTAATGTTAGCACGAAAATATACCTCAGAATAAGGGAATATCAGGGAAAATAGGTGATAACTGAAGGAGGGGAGGTAGAGGAGTGATATTTTGCATGGCCCAGGGGCCCAAAAAAAAAAACACACAAAAAAAACAAATACAATTTTTTTTTTTTTTCGATGTTTAAAGTTGATTTATTTTTTCTCTGAGTCTTAAAAGTCTTCCCGCAGTCCGCCGGGGGAACTCTTAAGAGTCTCCCTGCAGTTCCCGGGTTAAGAAGGCAAACAAAATAATTGGCTTTATAGGCAGGTTATTTGAGCATAAATCCAAAGACGTTATGCTAACCCTTTACAATTCCTTAGTCCGCCCTTAGTCTGGAATACTGCGTTCAATCCTGGTGCCCTTATTTCCCAAAAGATATAGACAAGCTAGAACGAGTTCAACGTAGAGTTACTAAAATGATACCTAGCCTAAAGAACAAACCATACGAGGAGCGTCTTAGAGAATTAACCTCTCCGCTGCGCAGCCCCTATAGTATACAGGCATCCCTGTGCGGAGGTATGACGATTTGGGCGCTCCTTGCAAATATCGATGAAAAGTACATCAACGTGTAGGGAATGTTCGCGCGCATCGAGCCATATATATTTGACCCCACTAAAAATGTCTGGGGGGGGGGGGGGTCGGTAGTTGAAAAAAGTTGAGCGAATGGCATCACGTGGCCAGATTGTCATCGCGCGGCAAGATTTTCCGGGTGAATATTCACGCGCCCAGGGGGTAGGAGGGGAGGGTGGGTTAAGGCGTAATTCCGCGTATTTATCTTATTTTGAGCACTGTTATGCTATGTAGAGTATGTGTACATATGTGTACGTATGTGTACGTATGTAGGCCACCCATATACCAAGGAATATGCCGCATATAGACCAAATATGCGACATATAAGCAAATTCTGAATGAGTTTAGAGGCGGGAACACAGGTAGAGAGTTTAGGCGGGAAGGTATGAAGAGTACAGGGTGTGCTGGCTGAAATATCACATATATATATCGTATTTTCAGCACTCTCATGCTATATAAAGTACGTGTACGTATGTAGGCCATCCATATACCAAGGAATATGCCGCATATAGACCAAATATGCGACATAATTATAAGCGAATTATGAGAGAGTTTACAGGCGGGAACGGAGGTTATGGGAGAGGTGTGGTTGGTTGGTGGGTGGGTGGGCCGTGGGCAGGAAGTTGTGTCTGTGAGTCGCTGGCAAGCCAAGGTCAGCCAGCTGTATGTGCAATTATTGTTGTCCCTGTCACCGTTGTCGCATTGCCCTTCGTCCCTTTCTTCCCTTTGGCAGTGCCAGGGGCAGGGGCAGAAGGGCCGGCAGGGCCAGCAGAGGTCCTGGATGGCAATATTATGGAGGTCCCTGTCGCCTTTGTCGCCTTGCCCTTCGTCCCTTTCTACCCTTTGGCAGGGGCAGGGGCACGGCCAGGGGTAGGGGCAGTGGCAGGGGCAGAAGGGCCAGCAGGGGCGGCAAGGGCAGAGGGGCCAGGGGCGGCTGGTGGTGGTGGTGGTAATGGCACGGTGGTAGTGGCAGATGTAAACACAAATTTACCCATGCCCTTCCCTGTCTTCCCAGCAGCCCCCGCAGGTCCTGCAGCCCTAGGGCGGCCTCCTGCGTCGGTGGTAGTGGTGGCAGTGGTGGTAGCAGTTGCCTGGGTGGTGTTGGCAGTGTCCCAGAAAGACAATGACTATGCACTGCCCTTGCTTGCACGTGTTTTACGTGCTTTACGTGCAGGTTCCTCATCCTCGGACCTACTCGTGCCATAGTAATGGTAGCTAGGGTCTTTGGCAGCTACTCTCTGCCTTCCACGGCTGCTGACACCACCAGAAGGGGGGCTGGTTGTGTCATCAGGGCGAGAGCGTGAGGGTGGTGTAGGCTCCAATGCGTGTGTCCGTGCGTGCGTGTGTACCACTTGCCTGTGTGCAGGCCGAGCGTGTGGGGTGGTGGTATCGAGTGGTGCCAAGTCGTACTACACTCGCACCAATTTGTAGCTGCCTGGCTGTAAGACCGCAGTTTTGGTACGCGTTCAAAAACCGGGATTATATAAGGGGTTCCGCAGCGCAGCGGTAAAACTCTTATTAGTGTTTCAGCACTTGCCGGGTTAAATCTATTTCCTTTAACCAATCGCAGATTAAGAGGCGACTTAATTCAAGTGTTCTAAATTATCAAAGGCATCGACAATATGAACTGTAGTAAGTACTTCACTATCGACCAATCTAATTACACGCAGGGAAACGGGTGCAAAATTATTGGTAAATCTCTTAACTCACACGAAGCTTAAAATGTCTTCTTCAATCGAGTTGTCAACTTATGGAATGGGCTTCCCCGAGATGTTATAGACTGCAGCACCTTTGATTCATTTAAACTTCACCTAGACAAATATCTCGCATCAAACCCGCGACTGACTGCGTTTGTAAATGAATAACTTAATTTATCCTCCCCTCAGTTACTAACCCATCTGTCCCCTACTAACTTCCTAATCCTGCCACAGAAATTAGTTCCAGGGCAGTAGTTCCCTTTCCAATGTTCCCTTACCCACTCTAAATCACTGTTTGGACACTTGATCCTCAGTCTTTTGGAGGACAAGCAGCCTAGAAGGGTCACTAGACCTGTTGTTGCTTGATTTCCTTTGTACTCCTTTGTACTAATACCTTGTATGTGTTGTACAGTATTAATTCTCAGTGCATGCCCCAACACTGGGGTTCGTTGTTGCTAATGTTTGTATAATATCGGGCTATTAATACAATAGTGAACTAGAGGGGCACTCGGAAGTGCACATGCATCCACTACGCTGGCGGTGGTATGCACTCTACTGATCGTATCCTTCCTTGGCGCATATCATATATGCCCACCAAATTTCGTGAAACTCGGTTTATAACATTTAGAGATTTCTTGTTTAGAGTCAAACAGACAGACATACAGAGAGACAATAATAATTTCCTCCAATTTCGTTCGTAGAGGTAAGAATTACAATTATACAGTAACGCAAGGAATCACAACACAATGAAAATAGAGTGATGTGTTTGCTTGCATTACGACAATATGGGAGGACCCAGAATTTGTATAAGAGCTGTGCAAATTACATTACAACTCTCCAACCCAAGACTGAAACATTATTCTCAATCTTGTCTTCTATTCAACAGCTGAGCTCTGGAAATCTCTCCCAAAATCAGTCTTCCCCTCTTCCTATGACTTAAATTGCTTCAAACTCCGTGTGTCTAGGCATTTTGGCTCGAATGTCCCTTGAGTTTGGCCCTGTCACTTGTACAACTCTCTCACCCCCAATTCCTTATTCATTTCTTCCCTCTCAGTGTTCGTATTTCCCTCCATCCTTATTTCCCATCCTCCCTATTTCCCTCTCTCCCTATTTCCTTTCTTCCATATTTCCCTCTCTCCCTATTTCCCTCACTCCCTATTTCCTTTCTTCCATATTTCCCTCTCTCCCTATTTCCCTCTCTCCCTATTTCCTTTCTTCCATATTTCCCTCTCTCCCTATTTCCCTCTCTCCCTATTTCCTTTCTTCCATATTTCCCTCACTCCCTATTTCCTTTCTTCCATATTTCCCTCTCTCCCTATTTCCCTCTCTCCCTATTTCCTTTCTTCCATATTTCCCTCTCTCCCTATTTCCTTTCTTCCATATTTCCCTCTCTCCCTATTTCCTTTCTTCCATATTTCCCTCTCTCCCTATTTCCCTCACTCCCTATTTCCTTTCTTCCATATTTCCCTCACTCCCTATTTTTCCTTTCTTCCATATTTCCCTCCCTACCTATTTATCTCCCTCCCTATTTCCCTCCCTGCTTATTTCCCTCCCTCCCTATTTATCTTTCTCCCTATTTTCCTCCCTCCCTATTTACCTCCTTTTTCCCTTCACCCCTTTCTCCTTCATCCGATTTCCCTTCCTCCCTATTTCATTCCACTCTTCCTACACCCCTCTCTTCCTTCATTCATTTATTAATTCCTTTTTTCCTACTCATGCAAAGGGGTTATATCTGAACAACCTTCTCCCTCATGTTTAGCCCTATCAGTTTAGAACCTTTTCCCTCAGTCTATTTCCCCATTCCATCTTGCCTCCCTCTCTCTTCCTCCCTCCCTTCCTCTCCTATTCCCTCTCTCTCTCTTCCTCCACCCCTATTCCCTCCCTTCTTCCTCCCTCCCCTTTTCCCTTCCTCTTTCTTCCTCCCTCCCCTATTCCCTCCCTCCTTCCCATATTCCCTCCCTTCTTTTTCCCTCCCATATTCCCTCCTCCCTCCCCTATTCCCTTCCTTCTTCCCTCCCTTCTTCCTCCCTGCCCTGTTCCCTCACTTTTTCCCTCCCTCCCTCCCCTATTCCCTTCCTTCTTCCCTCCCTCTCTCCTCCTCCCTCCACTATTCCCTCCCTCTCTCTTCCTTCCTTCATCCCTTCTTCCCACCCACTCTCTTCCTCCCTACACTATTCCCTCACTTCTTCCCTCCCTCTCTCCATTCCTTCTTTCTTCCCTTCTTCCCTTCTTCCCCCTCTCTCTTCTCTCCTTTGTTCCCTTCCCCTGTGTGTTCCTTCCCTCATATTCCCTGTATTCTTCCCTCCCTATCTTTCTTCCTTCCTCTACTATACCCTCCCTTGCTTCCTCCCATATTCCCTCCCTCTCTCCTTCATACTCTTCCTCGTTTCCGCCTTCCGTTTCTCTCTATTCCTCCTCTCCTTCCGTACCTCACTCCCTCCCTCCCTCCCTCCCTTACTACCTCCCCTATTACCTCCCTCCCTTACTACCTCCCCTATTACCTCCCTCCCTCCCTCTCTCACTACCTCCCCTATTACCTCCCTCCCTCCCTCGGGCACTCGAGCCCGACGCGCCAACCCGCCAACAGCACTTCGTCTCGCTGCTCGAAATTTGACCATAACTTGAGTACTCCATTACTCATCCCCTTATTTGTTTGCATGAGCTGTAGCTAAGCTCTAGCTTAACTGCCCTGTAGTTGCTTTGCATGTAATTTTGCTGTGTTTTTGACTGATAAACGTTTGTTTATCGAGACTGCTTTTGTTTACATTTGTACCGGTTAGTGACCACCGACGCTCTAAAGTAAACACACTATTTGCTTGTTTCATATTATAAAGTTCTAGCACTTATTGTAGATATTTTAGCCCTCACTGTAGTTAAGTGCTTAGCAAACCACCCAGTAGTTATCTTGCATGACATTGTACTGTAGTTTTGACTGACAAACGTTTGTTTTTCAAAATTCTATTTGTCAAGTTAGTAGAGACGCCGGCGATCCCAGCGCCACCTGTGTACGCATACACAACCCCTCTTCTTGTATTTTATATATCAAAGTCTAGCCAATACTGTACTTGGTTGAACTTTTTATCTTGGTTATCTATATAAATCGCACACACTAACATTTATCAAGATAGTTTTAATATTGGGTTAGAATAATTTAGTTACTGTAATACTTTTTGATAGCCTATTTATTAATCACATTTCAGATACTTGTCACCATATTAATAGGCCTCTCACACTCTTGCCAGGGATATTACTAACTCCATTATTATTAGTATTGTGTCGACCACTGTATAAACTAATATACAGGCGTTAGCCTAACTGTGTCATACTGCTAACATCATTTTATTTTTATTTTCAGGCATACAATTATTGTGTTCTAGTGTTAACATATTCTTTTTGTGATCAACATATTCTTTTTGTGATTTACAGGCATTAATTATACCATATTGCTAACCAATATGTTTTGTTACTGTACTGTATACTGCTTTCCAGTTTTCTCACTAGGCTAAATTAACCCTCTCCCACTTTTTTTTTTCCAGCAAATTTTGTAACAAATTACTAGTCCATTTACAATTTTCAGGCTTTAACTGTGTCATACTGCTAACATAAAACAAAACAAAAAATTTCAGGCATAAATTGTGTTCTATTGCTAACATATTTTTTGTGATTTACAACCATAATATTCTTTTTGTGATTAACATATTCTTTTTGTGATTTACAGGCATTAATTGTACCATATTGCTAACAAATATTTGTTGTTACTGTACTGTATACTGTGTTTCAGTTTTTTTCACTAGACTACATTAACCCTCTCCCACTTTTTTTCCAGTAAATTTTGTAACAAATTTCTAGTCCATTTGTGATTTTCAGGCTTTAACTGTGTCATACTGCTAACATCAATTTTTGTTTTATTTTCAGGCATAAATTGTGTTCTATTGCTAACATATTTTTTTGTGATTTACAGGCATATTAATTTTATCATATTGCTAACAACATTTTGTGTGATTTTCAGGAATTAATTGTATCACATTGCTAACATACATTTTTTGTGATTTTCAGGCTTAAATTGTACCATTTGCTAACATAAAATTGTGTGATTTTCAGGCATATTGTTATTATATCGTCATGGCCCCGCAACGAACCTGCACGAGTTGTTCCGGTAAATTTGGCCCTACCATGTTTGTTGATACTGATGTCCAAATTTGTAGATTTGGCAGCTCCGAGAGAAGATTGCGGATGAAATGAATGCAGCTCACCGCAAGATCGATGACCTGACTACGAAGCTTGAATCCCTTCAAGAATTTGCCGCACTCAACGTAGGAGTGCCCTCGGCCCAAGAAACCACTACGATGTCAACCGCCATTCCAGTGCATACAGTACCGGTACTGGTACCCACACCAGCAGCTACCTTAGATGTTGCAGAAAATAATAATGACTCTACTCTCACTCCCCCCCAGGACAATTTTCAGTTAGTGAGAAACAATGTGCATTCCAGTACCAGTACCAGGAAGGTGATCCCGACAACATGCCAAAACCGCTTCAAAATTCTGGCTATTGACGAGGAAGAGGAAACGGAAGAAGTTCAGCTTGTGGGCGACTCCATGGTCCGTGGCCAATTAACCGAGTTCTGCGCCAGGGCACCCAGGACCAGAAAGCGATTCTGTATCCCAGGTGGCGGCGTGGACGACATTGTTGCGGCTGTGGAAGAGGTTTCCAGGCTCGCCCCCGCAAGCACTACGTACGTCATCCATGTTGGATCTAACGATGTCCAACGGACGCGGTCAGAGGAACTACTTTGCAAGTACCGGCGGCTGATCAGGTCCTTCAAGGAAAAATTTAATAGAATCTTAATTTCAGGAATTGTTTCCCGGATTGATGTAGAAAACCGATTCTACAACATAGCTACCAGTACAAATCGCCGACTAGCCAACCTCTGCAGGGATGAGGAAATCGGCTTTGTCGACACGTGGGATCATTTTTACTATGATAAATCTTTGTTTTCAGGAGATGGTGTACATCTCAATGAAGTAGGAGCTGCACGTCTTGGTCGTCTGCTGAACGATGCAGTCAAGGATTTCCGTTCAAAAAACGGGGTCAACCAGACCCCAGACAGGGTAGTGTAAGTCAAATACGAACTGAAAATTCAGACAATGCACAATCAGTAACATCCAACTCTAATACTCTTAAGGTGTTTTATGTAAATGCTCGTAGCATACGCAATAAATGTTCAGATCTAGAGGAAATCATGTTTACAGAACTATCTATCTATCTATATGCTCAGGCCCAATCCCCATTTTGGGGGTAGCCGACTCAAGACAGAGCAAGAACAGGGAAAACACAAAACAACATAAAACAAAAAATAAACACAGATAAAAAACACAAACTCTCACACATCCAGGTCACCCAGGAGAAGACCCAGAGACCAGGGTTACCAAGGTCGCTCCAGCACTCCCCCGGCCCCTGACCACCAGGAGAGGTTCCGATCTCGGCATGCAGACATGCAGCGGAGCCAAAGCGACAAGCCCTCCCACCACACTTCCAGGCACACCCTTCATATTAATCGTCTCCCCGGGCCAGGCGCCTGATGGACTATTATCTAGTCCAACTTGCGCCCGACCCCTTACTCCAAATGACCACGTGTTCACTCAACTATTCACAAGCATTCCGCCACTCCTGTCCACCACCACTTCCCCTGCCTGATCTATAGTCATTCCTCTATCATCCAAAGCCTTTCTTACACAGTCTCTCAGAACATTATGATATAATCTGCATTACAGAATCTTGGTTAAATACGGAAGACAGAGACTTTTTAGCCGAATATACGCTTCCTGGTTATACAATGTTTGAGAAAAGTCGAATCAATAGAAATGGAGGAGGAGTTTTGTTTTTTATAAAGGAAAGTCTTAATCCCGTCTTAATGTCAAAACCTCAAATTGCGAATATAGATATATCTTACGTACTATTAAATAATAAACGAGGAACTAAAATAACACTAGCTTTATTATACAGACCCCCATCTCAATCAGTGCAAACTGACAGTGAAATTTATGAACAAATTGCAGAAACAACTAACATACAAGATACAATAATTCTTGGCGATTTCAACTTACCCGTGACTAAATGGGGCGATATTCTTACTTCACACTCTGGACACGACCTCTATGCTAACTTGCAAGAGAGTTCACTTTTTCAATTTGTACAATCTCCGACCCGTGGTAATAATGTGCTTGACTTTGTACTCGCAACAAAAGAAGAATTAATAGAGAATTTGAATGTTGGTGATGAATTCAGTAACAGCGACCATCGTACGATAACTTTCACTTTAAAGTTTACTAGTAACAAATAAAAAAGCAGCATTGAGAAAGTCCCTAATTTGAAGAAAGCAAATTTTCATAAACTTAAATCAAAGCTTAAAGAAACTGACTGGAGCTTTCTGACTAACAATAACGACATAAATACATCTTGGGAGTGTTTCACAACCACTTACCTTAAGGCAGTGCAAGACAGCATACCATCGAAAATACGGCGTCCAGGCCATAATGATAAGCCCAAATGGTGGAATAAAGATATTTCAGACTGTCTGCTTGCTAAAAAATTTGCTAATGATAGATTAAAATCCTCACAAAATGACGAAGAACGGGTGAAATTTGTAGAGCTACGACGCAAAGCCAAAAAGTTAATTAAGCAAAGTAAAAAGACCCTGGAGTTACATGTTGCGAATCAAAGTAAAACAAACCCGAAAGAATTCTATAGTTATATCAGAAAGAAATATTACTTCAACTGTTGGACCGTTAGTCAATGAAAATGGAGAATACACCAAAGACGAAGTACAAATGAGTAATGCCCTCAATACCTTCTTGCATCAGTTTTTACAACGGAAGACCTTAGTGATATCCCTACACCATCGCCGATTCAGATTGATAATTCAGATATTCTAAGCAATATCACCGTTACAGAGAGAGAAGTATTGCATTGTTTAGATAAACTCAAGGTAAATTAAACGCCTGGACCGGATACAATCTCGCCTAGAGTTCTAAAGGAAGCTAAGGATGAGCTCTCCAAACCACTGACATTGCTATTCAATGAATTCTTGCAGTCTGGGACTATGCCTGATCAGTGGAAGCTAGCCAACGTAACACCGATATTCAAAAAAGGCAGCAAATCCCTACCCAGTAACTATCGTCCAATTAGCTTAACCTCAATTGTAAGTAATATGCTAGAAACGGTCATAAGAGACAGACTCATAAATCACTTAGAGGCAAATAACTTACTTAAAGATACTCAACACGGCTTTCGTAAAAAACGTTCCTGTTTAACAAACCTCTTAGACTTCTTCCACGATATCCTCAACCTCTACGATGAGAGTAAAGCTGTAGATATTATATACCTTGATTTTCAAAATGCCTTTGACAAAGTTCCCCACAAACGTTTACTGCTAAAACTAAAAGCGCATGGAATACAAGACGGGGTGTTGAAATGGATAGAAAATTGGCTCAGCGACAGAAAGCAAAGAGTAGTCATAAACGGTAAGGCATCTAAATGGACCAATGTAAGTAGCGGGGTACCCCAGGGATCGAATTATTCGAATTATCTTTCGAATTTACATCAACAACATAGATGAGGGTCTCACCTGTACAATCTCAAAATTTGCTGACGATACAAAAATTGCAAATAGCGTACTCTCAATAGAACAAGTTGACGATGTGCAACATAATCTAGATAAATTGTCATGTTGGGCCCAAATTTGGCAAAGGAGTTTCAATGCGGATAAATGTAAAGTACTACATATCGGATACCTAAACGAGAAAGCAAACTATTCGATGAATGGCACTCAGCTTAAGAATGTAAACAAAGAAACCGATCTGGAAGTAACAATATCGAGTAACCTAAAACCGAGTCAACATCGTTCAGAAGTTGTTAAGAAGGCAAACAAAATAATTGGCTTGATAGGCAGGTCATTTGAGCATAAATCCAAAGAAGTTATCCTAACCCTTTACAATTCCTTAGTCCGCCCTCTTCTGGAATACTGCGTTCAATCCTGGTGCCCTTATTACCAAAAAGATATAAACAAGCTAGAACGAGTTCAACGTAGAGTTACCAAAATTTTACCTAGCCTAAACAATAAACCATACGAAGAGCGTCTTAGAGAATTAAATCTATTTCCTTTAAGCCAGCGCAGATTAAGAGGTGACTTAATTCAAGTGTTCAAAATCATCAAAGGCATCGACAATATGAACTGTAGTAAGTACTTCACTATCGACCAATCTAATTACACGCGGGGAAACGGTTGCAAAATTATTGGTAAATCTTTTAACTCACACGAATCTAAGAATTTCTTCTTCAATCGAGTTGTCAACTTGTGGAATGGGCTTCCCCGAGACGTTATAGACTGCAGCACCGTTGATTCATTTAAACTCCGCCTAGACAAATGTCTCGCATCAAACCCGCGACTGACTGCGTTTGTAAATGAATAACTTTATTTTATCCCCCCCTCAGTTACTAACCCATCTGTCCCCTACTAACTTCCTAATCCTGCCACGGACATTAGTTCTAGGGCAGTAGTTCCCTTTCCAATGTTCCCTTATCCACTCTAAACCACTGTTTGGACACTTGATCCTCAGTGTTTTGGAGGACAAGCAGCCTAGAAGGGTCACTAGATCTGTTGTTGCTTGATTTCCTTTGTACTCCTTTTTACTCTTACTACCTCCCCTAATACCTCCCTCCCTCCCTCTCTTACTACCTCCCCTATTACCTCCCTCTCTTACTACCTCCCCTATTACCTCCCTCCCTCTCTTAGTACCTCCCCTATTACCTCCCTCCCTCCCTTACTACATCCCCTATTACCTCCCTCCCTTACTACCTCCCCTATTTCCTCCATCCCTCCTTCTCTCACTACCTCCCCTATTACCTCCCTCCCTCCCTCTCTTACTACCTCCCCTAATACCTCCCTCCCTCCCTCTCTTACTACCTCCCCTATTACCTCCCTCCCTCCCTCTCTTACTACCTCCCTCTCTCCCTCTCTTACTACCTCCCCTATTACCTCCCTCCCTCCCTCTCTTACTACCTCCCCTATTACCTCCCTCCCTCCCGAGCCCGACGCGCCAACCCGCCAACAGCACTTCGCCCTCGCTGCTCGAAATTTGCCCATAACTTGAGTACTCCATTACTCATCCCCTTATTTTTTGTATTAGCTGTAGCTAAAGGTGCGGTCACACTATGAAGACTTAAGGTAATTACCGCGGCGACTCAAGGAGTGCCGATTGTCTTTGCCGATCATCCGTAACTTGACCAAGAGTAAATGTCTGCCTAAGGCGGGCTGGACGGTATCGGCGTCCAGTAGCCGTATGACGGCTACTGGATGGGGCTACACGGAGACCTAGCATAGCAGACCGCCGGCGTCATGCGGCGCAACGAGGCAACAGGACGGCAAAAGGAAGGCAACATGACGGCCTTCATGTTACGCAGGTCCCCTACTCCCAAACGATGCTGGCCGACCCGAGCCACCAGGTATATAAACAGGTAGAGACCCATCACCCTCAGCATTCAATTAGACTACAGCAGACCTGTAGCCAAAATGATCAGAGAACATGAAACAGCCAAAACCGGATTTTTCTGCATAGGCCTCTATGAGATAGCCAGAGAAAAGCAAGAACATGATAACTGGCGTTGGAGAGAGTTGAAAGATAAATATGACTTTAAGAAATACTGCGAAATAAACAACCTCCCTCCTCCTCAATATGACATAGTAGATAGATCTACAAATAACGAATAATTTTTAAGCAACTACTATCAATCACTTAGAAATCATATTGTAATCAATTCCTAGCCCTCAGCACCTATATAACTTGCCATAAAAAACTAACTTTAATAAATAAAAACAGCAAGGTGGCCGGCCCACTAACTTTTCTCATCTACTGTCTTTCATCTTTCCTACTTTCTCTTCCTTCCCAATCTGGGATCTCTTCTTTCACCCCCTACCCTATTAAATCACCTGCCGTCACTTCAAACACCATGTCCCTTGTACCCAGGCGACGCATGGTGCCACACGGCGCTGACCGGTCGGCTACCGGTCCCCCTCACGCGCATACCGGTCCCCCTCACACGCATACCGGTGGGCGCGTGACGGCGCTTGCCTCACCACCGCGGATAGCTCGGCGACCAATTTTCCATGCTTCTTGCATGTTCATAGCAAATCGAAACCAGCCACGACCATCCTGGCCACCCATCGTACCGTACTGTACCGTGGGGATGCGCGGGGACCACCAACGACGCGCGGTGACTTAGATGAAGACCTCCTTAAGACCTCTAGGTCGCCGCGGTAATTCCCTTAAGTTTTCATAGTGTGACTGCCGCTTTAGCTCTAGCTTAGCTGCCCTGTAGTTGCTTTGCATGTAATTTTGCTGTGTTTTTGACTGATAAACGTTTGTTTATCGAGACTGCTTTTGTTTACATTTGAACCGGTTAGTGACGACCGACCTCTAAAGTAAACAAACTACTTGCTTGTTGATGTTGTTGTTGTTCCCCAGGCTGTCTGGCCGAACAGCCCCAAGGTCTCGAGCAAGGCCAAGGCCATAAACGAGCGCCCCCACAAAATCCTCCCTGCTTACCACTAACAAAGCCCGGGTGACCGAAGCCACTCCAAGGCAGGGAGCTAAGGAGGGTGCGGAAACGCCCGGGAAACCAAAGCCCCACCCAAGGCCCTGTGCCCCTCAGCAATTATGAAGGGAAAGTTGAGGGGTAAGGGAAAAATGTGACGCTTTGGCTCCGAATCTGCCAACTTCTAGGTTGTTTCATATTATAAAGTTCTAGCACTTATTGTAGATATTTTCCAGTTTTCTCACTAGGCTACATTAACCCTCTCCCACTTTTTGTTTTTTCCAGTAAATTTTTTAACAAATTTCTAGTCCATTTGTGATTTTCAGTCTTTAACTGTGTCAGCATGGTACAGCATGGTGGACAGAAGAGGTAAGAATAGCTGTGGAAGAAAAGAAGAAAGCATATAGAGAGTGGTTGGGTAGTAGAGGGAATGAAGATTCCGAGAGACAGAAACGAGCGAGGTACGTGGAGAGTAAGAGGGTGGTGAAGAGAGTAGTGAAGGAAAGTAAGAGAAGAGTAGATGAGGAATTTGGAAGGAATCTGAGTGTAAAATGGAGGGAGAGTAGAAACTGTTCTGGAAAGAATCCAAGAAAGTTAGGGAAGGTAGCAAGGGAAACAGTAAGGGTGTGAAAGATAAGAATGGGAGAATGCTAGCCGAGAAGCAAGAGAGAGTCGAAAGATGGAGGGAGTACTTCAGTGAGTTGCTAAATGAAAGGAATGAAGAGCCAGCAAACATAGCTGGATATGGTATGGGAGGGAGAGAAGAGAAGTAGTGGAGGAGGAGGTGGGGATCAGGAGGTCAGAAGTGTGGGAAGCCATGAAAAGAGTGAAGTTGGGGAAAGCACCAGGAACAGATGGAGTGTGTGGGGAAATGTTGAGGTATGGTGGTGAGATAGTGATAGAATGGGTATGGAAAATGTGCAAACTAGCATGGAGAAGGGGAGTGCACCCGATGACTGGAAGACTGGCATAATAGTCCCCCTATATAAGGGCAAAGGGGAAAGAGGAGTGTGTGGTAACCACCGAGGAATATGTCTTCTAAGCGTAGTAGGGAAGGTATACAGTAGGGTAGTGATTGAGAGAGTGAGAGTGAGAACGGAGAAATGGATAGGCGACGAGCAGGGAGGTTTTAGGAAGGGAAGAGATGTGTAGATCAGATTTTTACCCTAAATTGTGTTGTAGAGAATTATCTGGAGAAGAAACAAAAGGTGTATGTTGCCTTTATGGACTTGGAGAAGGCCTATGACAGAGTGGATAGAGAAGGTTTGTGGAAAGTACTTAGAATATACGGAGTAGAGGGCAAGTTGCTGAAAGCAGTGAAGAGCATGTATGAGGGTGCAAAGGCGGCAGTACGTGGGGAGAGTGAGCAGAGCGAGTTCTTTGACCTGAATGTTGGTTTGAAACAGGGGTGTGTGATGTCCCCGTGGTTGTTTACTGTATATATGGATGGAGTTATGAAAGAAATACTATCAAGAGCAGTGGATGTTGGTGTATCGCTGAAAGGGAGGGAATTGAGTGGAAGCTACCTATACTGCTGTTTGCGGATGATACAGTTCTGATGAGTGATAATGAATGGGAGTTGCAGGGTCTGGTAAATGAGTTTGGAACAGTGTGCGAAAAACGGAATTTGAAGGTAAATACGGGGAAGAGCAGGTTTGGTCTTCGAAAGGGGTGAAGTCACAGAGTGTGAGGTGAAGCTGAACGGTCAGGCTATGGAGATCGTCAACTCTTTTAAGTATCTGGGCAGTGTGTTGAGTAAAGATGGGACTATGGATGAAGAGGTGCGGGAGAGGTACAACAGGGGAAGAGGGTTGTAGGAACGCTAAAAGCAGTAACAAGAATAAGGTGGTTCAGTATGGAAGTGAAGAAGTCCTTGCATGACAGTGTGGTAATCCCGACACTGACTTACGGAAGCGAAGCATGGACGTTGGTTGAGAGACTCAGACCAAGAGTGAGAGCAGTGGAAATGAATTACTTAAGGAGTGCGTGCGGAGTTACATGGAGGGATAGACAGACTAATGAGGAAGTAAGAAGGAGGTGTGGTGTGGAGGTAGATGTGCTGGAAAGTGTGAAAAGGAACAACTTGAGATGGTTCGGCCATATGGAACGTATGGAAAGTGAGAGAATGACTAAGAGGGTGTACGAGAGCGAGGTGGAGGGACAGAGGGGGAGAGGTTGACCGAATATGAGGTGGAAGGATAGAGTGAGGAACTACATGAACGAAGGCGGTGCTGGTTGGGGGGAGGGTCGTCGACTGACTGGGGACAGAGGTGCATGGGGGCGGTTCGTTCGTGGCCACCCCTTCGGGGATCACGGCGTCAGGCAATAGATAGATAGAACTGTGTCATACTGCTAACATCATTTTTTATTTTTTATTTTTTTTTCAGGCATAAATTGTGTTCTATTGCTAACATATTTATTGTGATTTACAGGCATATTCATTTTATCATATTGCTAAAACAAAATTGTGTGATTTTCAGGAATTAATTGTATCACATTGCTAACATAAATTTGTTGTGATTTTCAGGCTTTAATTGTACCATTTTGCTAACATAAATTTGTGTGATTTTCAGGCATATTGTGATTATATCGTCATGGCGCCGCAACGAACCTGCACGAGTTGTTCCGGTAAATTTGGCCCTACCTCGTTTGTTGATACTGATGTCCAAATTTGTAGATTTTGCCAGCTCCGAGAGAAGATTACGGATGAATTGAATGCAGCTCACCACAAGATTGATGCCCTGACTACGAAGCTTGAATCCATTCAAGAATTTGCCACACTCAATGTAGGAGTGCCCTCGGCCCAAGAAACCACTACGATGTCAACCAGTGCATACAGTACCGGTACCGGTACCCACACCAGCAGCTACCTTAGATGTTGCAGAAAATAATAATGACTCTACTCTCACTCCCCCCCAGGACAACTTTCAGTTAGTGAGAAACAATGTGCATCCCAGTACCAGTACCATGAAGGTCATCCCGACAACATGCCAAAACCGCTTCAAAATTCTTGCTATTGACGAGGAAGAGGAAACGGAAGAAGTTCGGGTTGTGGGCGACTCCATGGTCCATGGCCAATTAACCGAGTTCTGCGCCAGGGCACCCAGGACCAGAAAGCGATTCTGTATCACAGGTGGCGACGTGGACGACATTATTGTGGCTGTGGAAGAGGTTTCCTGGCTCGCCCCCGCAAGCACTACGTACGTCATCCACGTTGGATCTAATGATGTCCAACGGACGCAGTCAGAGGAACTACTTTGCAAGTACCGGCGGCTGGTCAGGTTCTTCAAGGAAAATCTAATAGAATCTTAATTTCAGGAATTGTTCCCCGGATTGATGTAGAAAACCGATTCTACAAATCGCCGACTAGCCAAACTCTGCAGGGAGGAAGACATCGGCTTTGTCGACATGTGGGATCATTTTTACTATGATAAATCTTTGTTTTCAGGAGATGGTGTACATCTCAATGAAGTAGGAGCTGCACGTCTTGGTCGTCTGCTGAACGATGCAGTCAAGGATTTCCGTTCAAAAAACGGGGTCAACCCGGGGTATCCGGGGGTAGTGTAAATCAAATACGAACTGAAAATTCAGACAATGCACATTCAGCAACATCCAACTCTAATACTCTTAAGGTGTTTTATGTAAATGCTCGTAGCATACGCAATAAATTTTCAGATCTAGAGGAAATCGTGTTTACAGAACATTGTGATATAATCGGCATTACAGAATCTTGGTTAACTACGGAAGACAGAGACTTTTTAGCCGAATATATGCTTTCTGGTTATACAATGTTTGAGAAAAGTCGGATCAATAGAAATGGAGGAGGAGTTCTGTTTTTTATAAAGGAAAGTCTTAATCCCGTCTTAATGTCAAAACCTCAAATTGCGAAAATAGACATATCTTATGTACTATTAAATAATAAACGAGGAACTAAAATAACACTAGCTTTATTATACAGACCCCCAGCTCAATCAGTGCAAACTGACAGTGAAATTTATGAACAAATTGCAGATATAACTAACATACAAGATACCGTAATTCTTGGCGATTTCAACTTACCCGTGACTAAATGGGGCGATATTCTTACTTCACACTCTGGACACGACCTCTATGCTAACTTGCAAGAGAGTTAACTTTTTCAATTTGTACAATCTCCGACCCGTGGTAATAATGTGCTTGACCTTGTACTCGCAACAAAAGAAGAATTAATAGAGAATTTGAATGTTGGGGATCAATTCAGTAACAGCGACCATCGTATGATAACTTTCACTTTAAAGTTTACTAGTAACAAATCAAATAGCAGCATTGAGAAAGTCCCTAATTTGAAGAAAGCAAATTTTCATAAACTTAAATCAAAGCTTAAAGAAACTGACTGGAGCTTTCTGACTAACAATAACGACATAAATACATCTTGGGAGTGTTTCACATCCACTTACCTTAAGGCAGTGCAAGACTGCATACCATCGAAAATACGGCGTCCAGGCCATAATGATAAGCCCAAATGGTGGAATAAAGATATTTCACCCTGTCTGCTTGCTAAAAAATTTGCTAATGATAGATTAAAATCCTCACAAAATGATGAAGAACGGGTGAAATTTGTAGAGCTACGACGCAAAGCCAAAATGTTAATTAAGCAAAGTAAAAAGACCCTGGAGTTACATGTTGCGAATCAAAGTAAAACAAACCCGAAAGAATTCTATAGTTATATCAGAAAGACAAAAGTAGTTACTTCAACTGTTGGACCGTTAGTCGATGAAAATGGAGAATACACCAAAGACGAAGTACAAATGAGTAATGCCCTCAATACCTTCTTTGCATCAGTTTTTACAAACGAAGACCTCAGTGATATCCCTACACCATCGCCGATTCAGATTGATAATTACGATGCTCTAAGCAATATCACCGTTACAGAGAGAGAAGTATTGAATTGTTTAGATAAACTCAAGGTAAATAAAACGCCTGGACCTGATACAATCTCGCCTAGAGTTCTAAAGGAAGCTAAGGATGAGCTCTCCAAACCACTGACATTGCTATTCAATGAATCCTTGCAGTCTGGGACTATGCCTGATCAGTGGAAGCTAGCCAACGAAACACTGATATGCCAGCAAATCCCTACCCAGTAACTATCGTCCGATTAGCTTAACCTCAATTGTATGTAAAATGCTAGAAACGGTCATAAGAGACAGACTCGTAAATCACTTAGAGGCAAATAACTTACTTAAAGATACTCAACACGGCTTTCGTAAAAAACGTTCCTGTTTAACATACCTCTTAGACTTCTTCCACGATATCCTCAACCTCTATGATGAGAGTAAAGCTGTAAATATTATATACCTGGATTTTCAAAAGGCCTTTGATAAAGTACCCCACAAACGTTTACTGCTAAAACTAAAAGCGCATGGAATACAAGACGGTATGTTGAAATGGATAGAAAATTGGCTCAGCGACAGAAAGTAAAGAGTAGTCATAAATGGTAAGGCATCTAAATGGACCAATGTAAGTAGCGGGGTACCCCAGGGATCGGTACTAGGACCAATTCCCTTTCTAATTTACATCAACGACATAGATGAGGGTCTCACCTGTACAATCTCAAAATTTGCTGACGATACAAAAATTGCAAATAGCATACTCTCAAAAGAACAAGTTGACGATATGCAACACAATCTAGATAAATTGTCATGTTGGGCCCAAATTTGGCAAATGAGTTTCAATGCGGATAAATGTAAAGTACTACACATCGGATACCTAAATGAGAAAGCAAACTATTAGTCCAGTAAATCTAGCAATCATTTAACTGGACCTAGAACAAATTGCAATAGAAGGTTTTTTGGCTTTAACTTGTTAATTAGGTCCCTCTGATGAACATATAAAAAGTCTCCAACTTTTGGACACTGGGAAAGTGGTTAATTTGCATAAATTCAAGATGGCCGCCGTCCAAAGCTTCAATTTACAGATAACTTTTTTCTGGTTGCTCCTAGACCCTATAAATGTATTACAAACAACGTTTTTTGGCTTTAACTTGTTTATTAGGTCCCTCTGATGAACATATAAAAAGTCTCCAACTTTTGGACACCTGGAAAGTGGTTAATTTACAGCCGAAAAACCTTACAGACAGGCTGAACTGTCCTCTTTCACAAGGGGTGACACAGGCACTTTGTGCTTGTATGGGTTTTTTGACCTGTTGTCCCTCTTTTTTATAAAAAAAAAAAAAAAAAAAAACCATGACGTAGTATGACGTCATTCAGAGCCAATTATGTAATTCATGATAGGAGTTCGTATTCACTTGGATCATCGGTGCTTGCATCAAAGTTGCTATTTTGACAGAGTCCTTTACATTGACCACATGCACTGGAACATTCAAGCTCATTCCGTTTGCGTTGAGTGTCACAGTTGCCCTTACACTGACATCTGACCAATTTCAGTAGTGAATCAGGAGCCACTGGCGAATCCATCGTCTTCGGTTCAAGCTGTCCCTTCCGCAGACACCAGCCCCATTTCTCGGGGTCCACACAGTTCCCCATCCATTCCTGGACCTGACAATAAACTCGTAACGAGTGGTATTTGGCTGCATCGGTTGTTGGGGGAAGGCTATGAACTTCAACGGTAGTTGAACTTTTTGCCACCTTGTTGCAAAACTTTGTCTTTCGCAGTCCGTCAAGGGTGTCATTTCCTTTTCCCCCGTACAAATAAACCAAGGCCTTTTCACCAGCTGATGATATCGCGTCTTTACTTCCACTTTGGCAACAGAATGCTTCTATACATTTCAAGAAACCGTTGTCTTCCCTCACTTTCCTCAAGGCAGGCCCCTTTACCAATACCATACAGTCGTGAGGTTGTGTCACATCCACAGAGTGCATGGACAACTGGCAGGACACGACAGATGCTTTCACCGAGAGCTTCTGCTAACTGAGTTAATATGCCAACATTTCCCACCTTCCTTGCTCGACTTGAAGTACAAATCATTCATCCCTCGTTCCGCATAATGACACAACAGCACCAACAAGTCTGTGTCCTCACCTATCACATATGTCACGGTTTCCCTTGCATGCTCAATTCCCTTCTTCGCAATCATGACATCTGCATCTGCTGGCGCATTGACACAGTCAATTCCATTTGCCTTGAATGTTTCACACAATAAGTCAATGAAGTTTTGCTTATTGTCCGAGTTTTGACAAGAAGTTTTTCCTTTTTTGACCGAAGGGGCATGGTTGGAGTGAACATCACCTTTTGACCAAAGACTCCTTTTGATCGTCGATTGTGTGTCATGTCCTTGGTAGTAGGTCCTGATTTATAACCGCCGAATACAACCACCGGGTTGAGAAAGTTTTTGGAAACATGCTTCATGTACATGCTTGCAATGTCCTCAAATGTGTCACCCTTCTTCCATGGAAATCCTTTGCAATAAGGTACTCACATCCAGAACATGGGTCACAGTCCTTTCTTCCTCACATGATTCCAATGACGACTTGGGAACAACAGCAGCTATCTCATCTCCTAGCTGTGGTTTATTGGCTTCCCTGAGCCTCCCCCTCTTATCGAACAGAGCAGTAGGGTAGCTAGACAACTCATACGCAAAGACCTCTTCAACACCTAAGTCCCTGTTATTAGCAAAGATGAGGAGCCTCTTCTGGAAAAGGAGCTGTGGGTCGATTGGTACTTTTTCAGCACTGATTGTAACCTTTGCACCCAACGACTCAACTTGATCTTTCTTCCTAAATGAAAAGTCAAAAGCATTGCTACCTTCCATCTTCTGCACAATGTTCATACCAACCTCATACAGTAATGAGGATTGGCCGAGGCTGGTCCTGTCACACCGTTGGCAATATTCCTGAGTTCATTTGATTCTTGAAATGGATCATAATCCTTGAAGAATGCGAGAACCTTCTCTGTGTCCTTCCTATCTCGTTCACACCTTGCTTCAGTCATTTCTTTGTGCTGCTCAGAGGTGTGGAAATGCTTCCCTGTCAGTTCTTGCATAACTTCACTCACCTCAGCGCAGGCTGGCATAGCAAGTAACCAGCGCTGGCCTAGCGTTACCTCCATGCCCCTACCACGTGACAATCCACCATTCGTTTCCAAAGAGCGCATCAAAACCTGCTCTATAACCAAGTCGCTTGGCAGTCCTGCCCACAGCCGATCACTTCGGCGGATCACAAATAGACCGGAGTTCAATTGACAGAACATGTCTGGGTTGAGCTGCTCAAGTCCAATCATGTCATGAATGTACACATGGGCTGACTTGGCATAATTGTTATGACCACAACGCTGCAAAGTACGGCAACATCTCCTGGAGTGTTCCGAGGTACATTAGGAAATCGCCCATTCTCAGTGCCCTCAGGAAGCGACGCAGCAGGTCAATCATGTCCATGTATTGAATCCCTAGCTTTCCCATCTTATGCTCTGCTAAGGAGCTCTTCTCAGCTTTAAGTTTTTCAGAAATTCTGTTGAAAACGTCTTTACTGCAGTCCGCATGCCGAGAAACGTCTTCACGCAACAGCTTATCCAAAAGATCTGCAGCCTCCTGGAAGTCCTTGCATGCGTCACTTTCCTCATCTACCATTGAGAGGTTGACACCGCATGCCCTGTCTAACACAATCGAACTCAAGGCTGTGTCACCAAGAAGTGGCCTCTGATTGCTCGTGCATAGGCTTTCCCACTCAGCATTTGGGTCACAGCATTTTCAGCGTATATAAGTTCCAAAACCTCCTTAAGCCCAGATGCTTCCATAACATGGCCCATGCATCCCAAAAAAGCTCATCACAGAGTGAAAGCCACCAAGGTTCAAAACAATGGGTTTCAGTTCGCTTCCTTCCTTCTCATGAACAATGATCGTCCTCGCTTTCCAATAAAGCGGTTGGTCGAATGTCAGCATTGGCGTCGTTCCCTGGCGATGGCTTTCCGCAGCAACGAAGTGAAGTGTTGAGTAAATACAACTCATGTCCGTAGGGTCCATGTCAATCATGGGCAAGAAATGGACGGCTGATATCCCTGGGTGTGGTCCATGGCACACACTCTGCATTAAGCCGTACCAGCCTGGTCGTTTTGGTCGAAGCAACCATGACGTTTTCCACAGTATGTCCAGATTTTCAAGCTTGTCAGATGCTGAAATGGGGTCAAGCTTTCTAAATTCGAGAGGCCCACCCTTCTTGCGAACACTGCGGTAGTATTTGATTTCAATTTGAGCTGCCGTGAAGTTGTTTTCAGGTGACTGCAATCTTGGTATTGATGTTGTGTCTCTTACTTCAGGGGTGACAGCAACAATTATACCCATACCATGGTATGTTCCTCGCCCATCAAGCGTACGCAAGTTGTGATCAACATTGTCTGCAACGAATCTGTTGAAACAAGAAACAAGATGATGGGATTAGTATAGACCTAGGAAAAATGTAATAGACAATAATGTGCAGTAAAGGTAGGGCTTGACCTAGAACAAATTGCAATAGAAGGTTTTTTGGCTGTAAGGTTTTTTGGCTGTAAATTAACCACTTTCCAGGTGTCCAAGAGTTGGAGACTTTTTATAATATTTCTATCAGAGGGACCTAATAAACCACAGTTAATAGCCAAAAACGTTGTTTGTAATACATTTATAGGGTCTAGGAGCAAACCAGAAAAAAAGTTATCTGTAGATTGCAGCTATGGACGGCGGTCATCTTGAATTTATGCAAATCTTAACCACTTTCCCCGGTGTCCAAAAAGTTGGAGACTTTTTTATATGTTCATCAGAGGGACCTAATATAACAAGTTAAGAACAGCCAAAAAACCCTTCTAATTGCAATTTGTTCCTAAGTCCAGCCCTACTTTGAACTGGTCTCGTATTCGTTGAATGGCACTCCAAGCTTAAGAATGTAAACAGAGTAAACCGATCTGGGAGTAACAATATCGAGTAACCTAAAACCGCGTCAACAATGGTTCAGAAGTTATTAAGAAGGCAAACAAAATAATTGGCTTTATAAGGGCAGGTCATTCAGCATATAACCTCCAAACAGAAGTTATCTCTACCCCTTCAACAATTCCTTAACTCCCGCCCGTCCTTTCTTCTGGGAATACTTGCGTTCAATCCTGGTGCCCTTATTACCAAAGAGATATGAATAAACAAGCTAGAACGATTTCAACGTAGAGTTCCCTAAAATGAGTACCTAGCCTAAAGAACAACACAAAACGAAGAAGCGCTCCTTAGAGAATTAAATCTATTTCCTTTAACCCTGCCCCATCGCAGATCTAAGAGGTGACTTCAATTCAAGTGTTCAAAAATCATCCAAAGCCATCCGACAATAATGAACTGTATCAGTACTTCACTAGTCGACCAATCTAATTAACACGCGGGCAAACGGTTGCAAAATTATTGGTAAATTCTTGTTTAACGCCACACGAATCTAAGAATTTCTTTTCTTCTCAATCGAGTTGTCAACTTGTGGAATGTGGCTTCCTCTCCCCGAGAACGTTTATCGCACTACCCACCGTTTTGATTCATTTAAACTTCCGCTTAGACAAATATCTCGCATCATAACCCGCGACTGACTGTATTTTGTAAAATTAACTAACTTTATTTTATCCCCCCCTGTCAGTTACTAACTCCCATCTGTCCCCTACTAACTTCCTAATCCTGCCACGGACATTATTGTCTCCAGGGCAGTAGTTCCATTTCCAATGTTTCCCTTACCCCACTCTAAACCACTGTTTGGAACACACGCCTAAGCTTGATCCTCAGTGTTTTGGAGGACAAGCAGCCTAGAAGGGTCACTCTCAGACCTGTTGTGGTCTTTGATTTTCCTTTGTCACTCCCTTGTACTCCTTTGTACTCTCATACTACCACCTCCCGAATCCCTCCCCTATTACCTCTCTCCCTCCCTCTCGTACTACCTCCCCTGTTACATCCCTCCCTCCCTCTCTTACTACCTCCCCTATTACCTCCCTCCCTCCTTCCCTTTCTTACTACCTCCCCTATTTACCTCCCTCCCTCCCTCTCTTACTACTCCTCCCCTATTACCCCTCCCTCCCTCCCTTACTACCCCCCCTCTTTCCTCCCTCCCTCCCTCTCTTACTACCTCCCCTAGTTACCTCCTCCCACCCTCCTTCCCTTACTACACATCCCCTCATTACTACCAATCCCCGATTACACTCCCTCAACCTCATCGTACTACCTCTCCTTATTACCGTTACGCTCCCTCCCCTATTACCTCCCTCCCATCCCTCTCCTTACTACCTCCCCTATTACCGTCTCCCTCCCTCCCTCTCTTACTACCTCCCCTATAACTACCTCCCGTATTACCTCCCTCCCTTTCTCTCTTACTATCTCCCCTATTACCTCCCTCCCTCCCTTACTACCTCCCCCTATTACCCCTCCCTCCCTCTTCCTCTCTTACTACCCACTCCCCTAATTACCCTCCCTCCCTCCCCTTCTTCTTCACTACCTCCCCTATTACCTCCCTCCCGCCCTCTCATTACTACCCCCCCTAGTACCTCCCTCCCTCCCTCTCTTACTACCTTCCCCTAGTTACCAAACTCCCTCCCTCCCTCTCTTACTACCTCCCCTATTTCCTCCCTCCCTCCCTCTCTTAGTACCTCCCCTATTCACCTCCCTCCCCTCCCTCTCTTACTAACCGTCCCCTATTTACCTCCCTCGCCACCCTAGCTTACTACCCTTCCCCATCCCCTAATACGCCCTCCCTCCCCTCTCTTACTACCTCCCCTATTACCTCCCTCCCTCTCTCTCGCCCTCGGTTACGACCTCCCCTACCTCCCCTATTACCCTCCCTCGATCTCTTACTACCCTCCCTATTACCTCCCTCCC